>NW_024121299.1:9202697-9280423 GCF_016745375.1 Pimephales promelas | reverse complement strand
TTTTTTGCATAACAATTTTGCATAAAATAATTTTTAAATGACAAAAATAGGCATATAACCCCCATCTTTTAAATGTATAGTTTGCTTTAAATAAAAGTAAGATTGTATTTGTAATTGAAGTTGAATTAATTAAAATGCATGTGCTATATTTCAATTTCAATTATTTGTTTTCCTTAAGATTTAAAACACTAACTTCATTCTTATCTGAATTACAATATTTGTTTCTGTATAAAATAATACTCTGACTAAAAACACATTTGATGTTTTTTTTTTTGTATTTTTATTTACATGTATTTGTGTGTGTGTGTGTGTGTGTGTGTGTGTGTGTGTGTGTGTGTGTGTGTGTGTGTGTGTGTGTGTGTGTGCGTGTGTGCGTGTGTGTGTGTGTGTGTGTGTGTGTGCGTGTGTGTGTGTGTGTATAAAGTGCAGGGTTTTTTTAGATGAAGTAGAATTTCTATAACTATGTGTTGAACTAATAAAATCACTCTTGTGTGTGTTAAACACAATCTACTTAATACAGACAACTTCATTATAAAGATAAATAACTAATCCAAAAAATATATGATTATAATCTATGACACAACATTACAAACTATATTAATGGAAAATACACATTGCTCTTTGTATTGTTGTAAAATATTCATGAAAAACAAGATAACAAAAATCAAAAAGATAAATTATTTTAGATATAGCCATGTTTTAAATGTATAGCAGAGATGTTAATTGAGGCAGCAACATACAAACTTTCTAGAACAACATGGACCTGGATAGCTGGTTTTTATGGAGGACAGTGAAGAGGAAGAGGGTGCAAATCAAACAGCTCATTCTCAGACTACACAGCAAACAGCTTAAGTTGTTTAGTGGCTTTGTTTGAGGTTTTTTAGTGCTCTGTCCTATCTATTATCAACATATAATAGATGGAACAGAACAAGAAAGGCAATTAATAATCTGTCATTGCGTCACTGCATTATGATATGAAAGGCTCAGTACAGTGTGGCACAAACCGCTTATGCGCATCCCGAGTGGAGAATGATGCGCTTAAAGCCACATGGAGTTACAGCGCACAGCGCATCGAGTCTGCATTGATGCAACTCTACAATACACTTCTTTTTGATAGTCAAAGCGGGGGTTATGTTTTTACACGTCGTACAGAATAACCCTAAAGGCACCAAGGTGGCAGTGCCACCGGCTTTATATTAAATATAAATATAGCTGTGAGCAGCGATAAAGGCCAAAACAGGCGGTACCACCATCCCGGTGCCTTTGGGTAACTAAAGGCATCGGGGTTGCGGTGCCACCGGCTTGGGCCCGCAATCGCTGCTCGCAGCTATATTTATTATTATTATTATTATTTATACGACTATTCGGGCACTTTGGGGCCCTTAACATGCTCAAAAACTCTTGAAACTTAGCACACGGGTCAGAACCCGCGGCCATCAGGGCCGGGCTGAAGATGGTACCCGGGCGTGGCAGGGGACTAGACAGCGCCCCCTGGAACGGGGTCCGCAAACTTGGTCCATAAATCAAACACGCTTGCATGTAATAATATGAAACTCGGTGCACATATAGATCTCATCGTACATATATACCTCATACTATTACTTTTTACCCCAGCCCAACAGGAAGTCGGTTATTTAGGGTTGTTCATAAAACACTCGCAATGGAATTTGAAGTACTACTCCTAGAGAATTCAAACACACGGCACGAAACTCGGTCAGCATGAAGTCAAGGCATTGAGGATGAAAGTTTGCGAGGGGATTTTTGATATCTCGAACGGTTTGGCCATGGCGAGGAAACGAAATTATGGCGAGAAACGTGAAACAGGAAGTGTGTTATAACTTCAGCATACATTAACTGATCTTGATGAAACTTCAGCAGTGTGTTCACTGTAAGAGGACGATCACATGGATGTGACTATTGTGAGTCAAAGTTTTAGCGCCACCAACTGGTAGCAGGAAGTGTGTCACTTTCAAAATGCTTTGAACTCACCCTTTTATTTTTACCCGATGTGCTTCAAACTTAATCTGTATAATGTAAATACATAGCAGTTGAAGACCTGTGAATGGATTCTTGATATCTTTGATACTGTTGCCGTGGCAACGCATCAAACTTTAAAATTCTTTTTTTTTATGATTTTGAGACTCTTAGCGGCTTTTGGGGCCCTTAACGGGTTTGAAAACTCTTGAAACTTTGCACACAGGTCAGATCCCACAGCCACCAGAGCCGGGCTGAAGATGGTACCTGGGTGTGGCAGGGGGGCTAGACAGCGCCCCCTGGAACGGGGTCCGAACACTTGGTCCATAAATCAAACACGCTTGCATGTAATAATATGAAACTCGGTACACATGTTGATCTCATCGTTTCATCTATACCTCACGCTCTTACTTTTTACCCCAGCCAAACAGGAAGTCGGCTATTGAGGTTTGTTTGTAAAACGCTCGCAATGGAATGTGCAATACTCCTCCTAGAGAATTCAAACACACGGCACGAAACTCGGTCAGCATGAAGTCAAGGCATTGAGGATGAAAGTTTGCGAGGGGATTTTTGATATCTCGAACGGTTTGGCCGTGGCGAGGAAACAAAATTATGGCGAGAAACGTGAAACAGGAAGTGTGTTATAACTTCAGCATACATTAACTGATCTTGATGAAACTTCAGCAGTGTGTTCACTGTAAGAGGCTGATTACATGGATGTGACTATTGTGAGTCAAAGTTATAGCGCCACCAACTGGCAGCAGGAAGTGTGTCACTTTCAAAATGCTTTGATATCACCCTCTTATTTTTAACCGATTTGCTTCAAACTTCATCTGTATAATGTAAAAATACAGCAGATGTAGACCTGTGAATGGATTCTTGATATCTTTGATACTGTTGCTGTGGCAACAAACAAACTTTAACATTCTTTTTTGATACTTTTGGGACTCTTAGCATGCTTGAAATTGCTTGAAACAGATAGATACAGATAGCTCGACAGATACATCACATTTATTAGCCAGTAGGCATGTGCAACTTTGGCAAAAGATTAAAGTAATGTCAAAAAAGTAAACACTAAAAGCCTCATATCTTCTAAAAATGTAATTATACATCATTTGTTTCTAAATTAAATTATACAAATATTATAATTAAAGCAGTTTTTCCCTTTTTTCATTTAAGAATTATGTTTACGTTCAAAAACAGCCAGGTTGTAAAATTCAGAAGAAGAAAAAATAATCTGAGTCATACGTAGTGCTATACTGCCCTCTTGTGTTCAATATCAGTTAGGCCTATTGTGTATATTCCCACCGGTTAATCAACGTGTGACTCCGCTGGGACTCGGGAACTTTTAAATCGCTTACTTAAAACCGAAAGTCAAAATACAGATATCCGCACAAGACATTAATGTTGTGGAGTAGAGCAAGCATTTTAAATAAATTCCTATTAAGTAGGATTGAACTAAACAGAATGAACGTTCACTCTGTTCTGCTGGTTCCTCGCTGTTGGCGCGCACAGTTATGAATGCTTGTGCAGCCATGAGTTTTAGTTTAATTTTAAAATTAGAGCAATTTCGGGATTTGTATTATTTGAATTTATTTTTAAAAAACACAATGTTGAGTTTTATTGTAACACTGTTTAATCGCGCCCACGGTTATATTTTGTATATTATATATAATTATAATGTATTTCTGTATAAAATAATACTACAATAAAAAACACATTTGTGACCGACCTGATCCAGCAAAATTAGTCACAGTGACCCAAATTTAAAAATTGAGATTTTGATATTAATGGAAAGAGGACACTGTAAGCTTTCAAATGATACCTTGGTCATACCTTGAATGGTTGTAAAGATATACAGATTTGAATTCTGGTCGTCTGCCCTTTTTTTCCAATTGAAAGCCTAAGAAAATCGCTTTTAAAGTTTTTTTGCCCGTTTTTTTTTTTTTTTTTTTTTTTTTTTTTTATATCTTTCAAAATCCATAGCATTTTAAGGGATAAACTATTTATTTTATATAGCTTAATTTGACCAAATAGATTAACATATATAAATGCAATTTAACGAGGCTGAAACTCAACTTATTTTTAATTTTTTTGAAATAAATAATTAAAAGTCACTTTTACAAAAATGTTCTAAAATCAGAAAGATTGAAGAGGAGTCAGAGAGAAATTCAGTTTTCATACGGATTAGCCCACATAAGCAGAGAGCAGTCTGTTTTCTTTCATTTTGAATGGTTGCCTTTAAAAGTAGACATTTCAATATATATGTCTGTGAGGATACCTTATACGCTGACTTTCGGTTCATGAGACAAGCTTCAGTTCACGTGCCGCGTGTCTCCGCGTCGTGATTAGGCCTAGCCTATTGTCTGCAATTTATTTCTTATTATTAAATCCTAGTAATTGGTTGATGAAACATTGATTTAAATTAAGATAATTATTTTAAAACGAAATTTACTTTAAAGAAAGGCTTTGTGCTTGCATGTTTAAGCTATGTGAAAGTTTTAGTGCTGCTTCCAGAGAACGGTCACGTTCGGATTGTTTTTCCTCATAAATGCGAACACGGAAAATAAAATAAAGATTTTATGTTCTGGAGAGAGTCAACCCTTCTTCATCCGGTGAGTATTACTTTTGGTTTGTGCAGTGTGGTTCACATAGGCCAATTTATTAAAATATTTAATTATCTGGGAATTGGATCTCCTCCATAATGCTGAAATTGCCCAATTTTAAAAAAATTTAGTAATAATTTAAGTTTTGTGGTGTAAGTCTACGTATTTTATAATGTTAACTTCAAATAATACTAATAGTAATTTAAAGATGTTGTAGCATTGGGTCTGGACGTGAAGGATAACTTCGGGAGTTGAAGGGACGTGTCGGTGTCGTGATTCTGTCTTCTCACACCGCGACACAGGTTCGTGGATCTGAGTGTCGCGATCGTTACAGCCTTACATAGGCTATATTCTTCTTGCAGATAAATATACTCACGCAGTTTAGGTTAGAAGCCTCCAGTGAGTTCAACGTTTCAGGGGATACCCGGGAAATGCTCAAAGGTGACGAGGGGAGTTGAGAAGAGCAATGTTTATTTCAGCGAATTTAAAGCTTTGACAACTTTAATCGTTATTTAAATACCTTTACTCAATTATCTCGACTACGAAACCCTGTGAGATTATTTTTGAATGTCTGTTCTTTGAAATTAGCAAAAAAAAAAATATATATATATATATATTTTTTTTTGTTATTTCATGGTTTTTCCACATAATCGGCCCATATCTTAAAATGGAAGGTTGCAACTTCCGACTCATTTCGCCAGAGCGGGTCACATTTGATTTTTATTTTTTAAACAATGTAATGTGTAACCTAAAAATAAACAGATTATTTGATAAATGGTATATTTAAATCTGCATATTGTAGCCTAATATCTGCAGGGCAGCCTAGTCTTAATAAATGTATGCTTCATTTTTCATTAGTAAATTTGATCAATAAATTCAATAATTTAGAATAATAAGACACTATAGGGCTGTTACCCTAGGTAAGGCTGATCAAATTAAATCGGTTACACAATAATGTTACGAGATTGGTTTAACAGGAGTCAATTAAAAATCGCTGTAAAGAACGATACTTTTAAACATAACCCTAAATCACCATAAGGTGTCACCAGATGACCGTCTTAATGAACGAGTCATGGATTCAAAATGCTGAATCATTCAGTAATGAGAAAACACATTGCTTTGAGATGCGCGATGGGTCGCTGTGATCTTTGTTTAACTATTTTCTCTGCTGAAACAGAAAAAAGTCAATATTGCATCTAAAAAGTCAATATTGCATCTAAAATGTAAGTGACTTGACTTGTGTGTGTGACTATGTTTGTTGTAGTGATAAGAGTTGCACCCTTGTTAAAGTTTAAGGCCTTGTGTTTTTGGATATATATCTTTCTTTCTTTTTTTTTTTCTTTTTTTACAAAATATGCATATAACCCATATATTTTAGATTTATTATTTGCTTTAAATTAAATTAAGATTGTATTTTTGGTAATTGAACCTGAATGAATTTAAAAATGAATGTGCTATATTTCAGATCATATATTTGTTTTTCTTAAAATTTGAACTAACTTTATTCTCAGCTGAATTATAAATATTTTATTTCTGTATGAATTAAAAACACATTTGATTTTTCTTTTTTAATCAATGTAGAATGTGTAACTGAAATATAAACAGATTAGGGCTCTGTTCGAGGACAAGTAACTAAAACCAATGCGACATGATGAATGTTTGTTTCCCAAACCATCTCAGAGTAACAGCTTACTTTTCTTTCTTACTATATTCTTTCTTACTATAAACTGTGCTGTAGAGCTTGCATCAGTCAAAGCAGGGTTACATTTTGCATGTCGTGCACAATAAACCTAAAGGCACCAGGGTGGCGGTGCCACCGGCTTCATATATATATGTATATATACAGTATATATATATATATATAGCTGTGATCCGCGATGAAGGGCCAAAGCCAGTGGCATGGCCACCCTGGTGCTTTTAGGTAACTAAGGAACCGGGGTTGCGGTGCCACCGGCTTGGGCCCTTCATCGCTGCTCGCAGCTATATTATTTTATTTGCTCTTTTTATGCGTATGGGAGTGCGCTCGCATGGCTCTATTAAGCGTTGCGCCGGCCACACCAGCCACACGATCTCTCTCTATTTACACCTAATGGTAGCTACACGAAAGCACACATAGTGCAATACAGATCTCATTTACCCATTTATCGTCTGATCTTATATTTTAATCGCTCTTTTTATGCGAACGGGTCGTGGCTCTAAGCATCGCCAGCCATACCAGCCACAAGATCTCTTATTACACCCATCAGACACTCCGATTGATGCACATGTGAAAACAGACAGTGCAATCCTGCTCTTAAGTATCTTTTTTGTCATCTTATTTTATATTTTATTTGCTCTTTTTGTCCATAATGGAGCGTGCGCGTCACCTAGCGTCGCGCCTGCCACAAGATCTCTCACTGTTTACATGAGACACTCAGATGAGAGCAAATAAAGTCCAATCCATCTCTTATCTACCTTTTTGTAATTTTTTCTTATATTTTATTTGCTCTTTTTGCCCGTATTGGAGCCATCTTCGCAGTAGTGAACGCGCCGAGAGAAATGCTCATTTCATATGGATTAAATATAATCTGAGAGTAGAATAATATTTATTTTCGTTTTGAATTGTTTTGTTTAAAATTAGGCTAGACATTTCTACCTTTCTAGATGTAGCCTATTTATCATGTCTTTGAGAAACGTGCAAAGCAAAAAGTTCATGATTTTATTGCTATGCCTATATGTTTGCTTTGCTTCTTATTTATTAAATCCTGGGAATTGGTTGATCAAACATTGATTAAAATCAAGATGCAATTTATTAAAAACGAAATTCACTTTAAAGAAAGGCTTTATTAAAAAAAAAAACTTAATGGAGTGGTCAAAATCATTCTTCTTCAGAATGTCAATCGGAGAATCACGCAACTATGAGAAATATTGCGAAATCTTGTGACTGGCGCACCACGAAACGTGCTCCATTATGGGACAAACGAGCTAATAAAATATAAGATAAGATGACAAAAGGGTAAATAAGTGCAGGGTTGCGTTGTCTCTGTGTTTTCGTGCATCAATCGGAGTGTCGGCTATGAGAACAGTGAGAGATCTTGTGGCTGGGGGGACGGGTGGGACATGTCCCCATAGATATGTATGCATGTCCCCACCACTTTTTGCCAGGGTCGATTTTGTACCCACCACTTTTGAAACATCTCGCGGCGCCTACTCGAAAGAGAAAAAAAATAATGAATGCGTCATTGTACCCAGCACTTTTGAAAATGCTCTTCCGAATACGTCTCTCCGTCCCCCAGCACATTTCAAACCAAACCAAACTGACGCCCGTACACAAGAGCAGGATAACACTGTCTGTGTGCTCTCGTGTATTAATCGGAGTTTCTGATAGTAAACAGTGAGAGATCGTGTGGCTGGTGTGGCTGGCGCGATACTTAGCCACAAGATCAAATGATAAATAGATAATATCCTGTAGGGGTAAAACTTGCTGGCGAGTGGCGAACATGACTTTTTTGTCAGAAAGATGTCGTTGGTGTAGACACTTGTCAATCAAACATGTCTGACCAACAGAGAAGCACCCGCCCACTGCGGAACGTTTGTGTCAAAATGATTCAATCAAAAAAAAGTTTGAACTTCAAAACTTTTTGCACTTCAAAAAAAAAAAAAGGATTCAATCAAAACAATTTGAAATTCTAAATTTTTTTCACTTCAAATAAAAAACAAAAACAACGAAAACACACATTCTCTTCAATACTTTTTTTATACACGAGGTAAATAAATTTTTTTTTGCTTTTGAAAAGTTTTTTCTTTGATTGAAAATATTTTTTTTTTTGATTGAAACAACTTTTTTGGAATTGAATGATTAAGACACAAATGTCCTACCCATGTATGGCCCAAACACAAAAAAGATTACTTCAATCAAAGAGAACATTTTCAATTAAAACAAAAGGTGTTCAAATGCAATTTTTGGAGTCTCAAATATTTTATTTGCATTCAAAAATGATTTTCTATATTTAAAAAAAGGTTTATCTTTTCATTGAAGTGACTTTTGTATTGATTCTGTTGTTTGTTTGTTTGAAGCAACTTCTTTTTTGATTGAATGATAAAGACACAAATGTCCATATGGTCCAATCAAAAAACAATGTTACTTTAATTAAAAAGGTTGCTTTAAACAAAAAAAACCGGACTTCTATCAAAGAAAACATTTTCAATCAAAGAAAAGCAGTGTTCAAATGTATTTTTTTGAGTCTCAAATATATTTTTGGATTCAAATACTTTTTTTCTTTGATTGAAAAGTTTTTTTTTCATTGAAGTGAAGGTTTTTTTAATTGAAAATATTTTTTTTGATTGAAGCAACATTTTTTTTGATTGAATAATAAAGACACAAATCTACCTTCATAAACTACCCATTAAAATGTTCTTCAATCGCTATATTTCTGCAGTCCTGTCATTCCTCTCCTGTACAGGAGGTGGCAGCGGAGCGCTCGACCACTCTAGACGTAGACGAAGAAATGTTTGTGTACATGTGATATAAAACAACTTTTGAAATTAAGAAACCTAATTCATTTATTTGTCATTAATTCGGCGCAACATCATCATCATTATCATCATGGGTCGCGTATGATTTTATCTCTATTCAATGATTGTAAAAGTGAACGAGCGATCGCTTTGTTTCTAACTATACTAAGTGCTTGTCAGATTTGACTGAATAATGTTTAAGACACGGTCATATGCCGTTTTAGACTTTGAACCCAAAACGCATCCAATAAACTCCTCTAAGAGCTTGAAATAAGCAAAAACAAAAAAGGGGAAGATTTGACATTCAGAAGGTCTCAAAATAACGTTCACAATGCCAGCCATGAAGAAGAACAGCAGCGTGGAAAGGTAAGACTTGAACATCTTCTATCATGAGATATCTACCTCATTGAATACAAGAAATACAGCTGTTTTTGTGCTAAAACACGAGCCCTACATGTAACTAGTTGAGTTGTGGATGTGTTTCCCCCAAGACCAAAGCTGGATTGGAGGTTTCTGCAAAGGTTCTGCAGGATTCTGAAGATCCTCTTCCCATCCTGGTCCAACCAGAGTGTGCGGATGTTCATCACGCTTCTTGGAGTCACACTTTCAGGTAATAAACTTTTAACATCTGGTCTGAGTTATAATGGGGGTTGTTTTTTTCAATGTATTTTTCTTTTCTTTTAGTCCAGCTTGTGATTTATCAAGTGGGTCTTATTCCGAGTCAGTTCTACGAGGTTCTGTCTGAGAAGAGCTATGGGAAGTTCAAAGATCTGGTGGTGTTTGCGGTTCTGCTCATCCTGGTTAATTCAACCGTGAGTTTGGTCTTGTATTGGCTGTTAAATTATCACGAGCTAATCATAATGCAAAATTTATGCCAATATCGTTTACCTTTGAGCCTTGCCTCAGAGAGGCAATTTAGAAACTTACCAAATTGTTTTATTGTGGGTCTATGCAGCTGTCTTCAACATATCAAATATGGGATAAATTGAGCAGCAACATTATTGATGGTCTATATTGCTTTGGATAGAAGTGTCAGCTAAATATCCAATCAACGATTCATAATAAATCACTAATCAATAATATATCTGTTCCTCAGCTGAAGAGTCTAGACCAGTACATCTCCAGTCTGCTGTATGTCAGCTGGAGAAAGTCTTTAACTGAAGAAATCCATAACACATACTTCAAGGGACGCGTTTACTACACCCTCAACATACTGTGCAAAGACATCGACAACCCGTAATGTATTCACACTACATTTGTTCATGTGGTTACACTTCAGTACTTAAAGGGATAACTAACCCTTTAAGAAGACTTAATTGAATCTAATGTGTTAATGGTTTATTGTGTTAAGAGACCAGCGCATCAGTCAGGATGTAGAGAGGTTATGTAAGCAGATGAGCACTATGGCGAGTCGACTTCTCATCTCACCGTTCACTGTGACCTACTACAGCTATCAGTGCTTCAACAGGTCAGAGAGATCTGTGTGTGTGGTCTATATAAGATATCATCTGATTCTATTTGGCTGTATTCATTATCATCAGTGGCCATTAAAGACATTTAAATATTCTGGACTCTTATAATATTAAAAAAGTATTTAGTAATTATGCTTTGTAATAATGAATTGAATGATCTCATAAATAATTTTAACCACAGTTATAATACATTCTAATACTTATCTATTCATTGTTACTCATTTAGAAAGTATAATGCATTAAATCACATGACAAACTACACATTTCAGATGTATGCATGTAACTTTGGTTACAATTATTTATGAAAAGATATAATGCATTAGAGCCAGACCGATATATCGGCAGACCGATATTATCGGCCGATATTAGGCATTTTACAAACTTTTACCGATTGTACATTTTACAATCGGTATCGGCAGTCATAATGGCTGATAAATTAATATTTCAAAAATAAAATAAAAACGAACGAAACACGCTTGAACCATGTCATGAGTGTTGGAGTTGTATACTTCGTCCACCAGAGGGCACTCTACACCGTTCCTGTTGGCAACACTCATTGAGTTGGTCAGGACACATGCATTGCTTGAAAAACAATTAAAAGAACATCCCATTCAGTTCTCTTAACTCAAATAAGCATGACAAAATTTGTGACTATCATGTCCAGTTTAAATAAATAAATAAATAAATAAATAAAATAAAATATCGGCCGATATATCGGAATATCGGATTTTAAAACCCCAAAATATTTGTATCGGTATCGGCCTTCAAAATCCTTTATCGGTCGGGCTCTATAATGCATTAATATCATACATTATCAATACCTTTATAATGCATTATACAAGCAAAGTGCTACTAAATACTCCCTCTAGTTTTGCATTAAAATATTTGATAGGATAACTTTTTCTTACCTTTTTGTTGCCGTAGTGCGGGCTGGATTGGGTTTGCTAGCATCTTCGGCTACTTTGCGGCTGGAACCATCGTCAACAAGATCTTGATTGGACCCATCGTGTCCATGCTGGTTGAGCAAGAAAAGCTGGAGGGAGATTTTAGGTAGACCTGTACAAAAGAGAAACATAAATGACATTCAGAGATGCTAAAGCAGATGGCACATATTTTATCTGATCGTTTTCTTTGAATGAATGAATCTCTTTCCAGGTTTAAACACATGCAAATAAGAGTGAACGCAGAATCTGCCGCGTTCTTCAGGTTAGTATGCATGCACTTTTAGTATTTCTGCCTGCAGTGATCACTCGATTTCTCTCACATACTATCAAATCACAGAGCAGGAGAGCATTTGTTGTGTTTTGGATCAGGGCAGGGAAGGTGGAACACATGCGGACCGACCGAAGGCTGCAGATGCTCTTATCCACTCAGAGAAGCCTGATGAACAAAGAGCTCTGGCTTTACAGTAAGACAGCATTCAGAAGATTGTACAGTATATAAAATGTGCAATATTCCTTACTATTGTTACTGAAAATAAGAAAAATCTCTTCAGCCAAAAAGTGTCATTTTGCAGGCATTAAGCTGCCTTAATATCAACTAGAGCCGGACCGATAAAGGATTTTGAAGGCCGATACCGATACAAATTTTTTTTAGAATTTTGATATTTTAAAATCTGATATTCCGATATATCGGCCGATATTTTTTTTTATTAAATATTGTTGGATTTCACACACGTGTAAAAGAAAAGCTAACTTTTCTGCACAAGATACGTTTGATACTTTTTCTCTATGTCTAAATGTTCACTCCTCGCAAGTATAACTTAAATTTTACAATGCAGGGACTGTAACTAGAGATATGCTAGCTATAAATACAGTAATCATTACTTTATTTAGGCAGAAAAAGTTCATTGTGGTTTCCAAGCTCATTAATGTTAACGTTAGCGGTCTTCCACTGATGATATAACAATATAACAGGCCAAGGAGAGATGATTGAAGCGTGTTTCGTCCGTTTTTATTTTATTTTTTAAATATTCATTTATAGGCCATTATAACTGCCGATACCGATATTATGGAAAATGCCTAATATCGGCCGATATATCGGTCTGGCTCTAATATCAACCTATTTTAAAACAATGCAGGCTTTCTGTTCTGTTCTCTACAAATGCGTATTGTTTTGCTTCTTTAAAGTTGGGGTAAACACCTTTGACTATCTGGGAAGTATCCTTAGCTATATAGTCATCGCTATCCCCATCTTCGCTGGACATTATGACGGCCTAACACCTGGAGAACTGAGTGCTCTTGTCAGCAAGGTGAGTTCCTTCAAACTGTAATTAATGTGGCTGAAAATGAAAGGTACATTAGAGAAGGCAATTTTCGGAGAGGCTAGCAATAGAGAGCTAGCTTTGAGAGCATAAGATCCCACCCTCCCTTCAGAACATCTCCAAAGCCACGCCTCCTACAAACCACATGACCGCATGAAACACATAACATTACAATAATAATGAACATAAACAACTTAAAGAGGTTTCACCTGTATCACCTGACTGCTGCAGATTGATTTCGGTGTTGATGGTGTTGCCATTGAAACGCATTAATTTGAGTCACAAACCGTGTATAATGTCACAGGTTTCCATTTTTTTTCCAGATTAAAGTAGTTAATGGTGTGAATACAGGATAAGCTCGTTGTTTTGGTTCAGGAGAAATTGTAAAAGGTGGCTGCTGTTTCGTTTGTGGTGCTCTGTGATTGACGTCTGTCTAAGGGGCCATTCACACAGAACGCGGTTTTGCTTTGAAAAACACGAGGAAAGGTAAAAACGCAAAGTCTCGAGACGTGTTTTTTTAAAAGCTAAACTACTTTTAACTTGAGGACCACATTTTTAGAAAACCGTGTCATGCCCGAGACGCAGCAAAAGATACATGTCCGCCTAGAGCGTGTTTACATTGAAAAATAATGGAAAAGTAGCGCATTGGAATCGAAAAACGCGTTCTGTGTGAACGGCCCCTAACTCTGCATAGTATGAAACTTAACATAGTGATTGCTATCAGAATATGAAGATACTTTCAACCAGCAGTGCTTGAGTGAATCTCAGCTGTCCACAATGTTATCCACGTCACGTGTCTCTTTCAGAATGCTTTCGTCTGTATCTATCTGATAAACTGCTTCACACAGCTCATCGATCTCTCAACCACTGTGTCTGATGTCGCTGGATACACGCACAGGTGAGATGCACTAAGATTGCTTAAAAGCACATTTTATTGCATAAATGTTATGAAAGCTTATTGGTTAGCTAAAAAATTGACTGCTTTATCTTTCTGTCGGTTCCAGAATTGGAGAATTGCGGGAAGCGATGGCAGACATTGCCAAAAAACAGTGTGACTCTGAGCGGTATGATACGCTCTCAAAGGACGAATCTGACAGGTAATTGAATGATTGAAACTGAAACGGGTAAATTAAACTACTTGAAAGTTGTTTAGATTTGTTCACATAATTTTAAGACTCGAAACTGAGATCTAACGCAGATCTAAAAGAGTTCCTACAGTAGTAGTCCAGAGTGAGCAGTGTTATTTTATTATCAATGATATACTATTACCATTTTGATTCTATTTTCATTTTTTCATTGTAAATTTAAATTTTGTATGGTTTTAGTTAACAATAATCATTTTGCACAGTAAATGCTATATCTTTGTGTATCAATGCGTTAATCAATGATAATTCATTCTAGCAATGTGTTAATTCATGTTAGCAATGTGTTAAAACATGCTAGCAACAGGCTAATTCATGTTTGCAACGTGTTAGTAACTTGCTAATTCATGTTTGCATTGCGCTAAACATGTTAGCAACATGCTAATTAATGTTAGCAGTGTATTAAAACGTGTAAGCAACGTGCTGTTTCATGCTAGCAATGTATTTAAATCTGCTACAAACATGCAAGCAAAAAAAGTTTGTTCCAATGAGTTATCATTGTCACAATCTTGTTAACAATTAAAATAATTCTTCATCAGTGATCGAGAGCTTCACAGTGTCCCAGAAGACACCGCGTTTGTTCTGGATCGTCTCTCCTATAAATCACCTAGATCAGAGGAGCTGCTGGTGAAGGACCTGACCCTAAAGATCAGTCAAGGAATGCACCTGCTCGTGGTGGGAAACACGGGAACAGGGAAGACCTCCCTACTGAGGGTCCTCAATGGCCTGTGGGAACCATGCAGCGGTACACTAAAGAGATGGCAGAAGATAAAACGATGAACAAATCTGCATCGTTGAATCATACTGCTTTCTTGTTTTTCAGGTTCTGTGGGTATGACCACATGTTTTGGGCCGAGGGGTGTCCTCTTCCTGCCACAGAAAGCATATCTTACTGATGGCACTCTCCGAGAACAGGTGAGACAAGAAAAAAATGCAGAAATCTACATATAATTTTGTTAGTCAATAATATGCTTATGTCATTTTGACAGTGACACCGATTTGCTGTCTTTCCCTTGTAGGTTATCTATCCATTAAATGATATACATCCTTCCTCAGGTACAGATGAACCTAATTTAAATAGTATAGCTCAAATTATGCATGTAATTTAATTTAATGTGTTATAGAAATAAACTTGCCTTATTATATAAGCCAATGCGAACTTATCAAGACATTTGTGTGTCAATTAAACTGCACACTTCTGGTGTTGTAAATGTAGATTATAATGACATTACTCACTTTCAACCAATATAAATTCTTCTTCTAGGGTCTATAGATGATGAAAGAATATTAAAATACCTGGAACTTGTTGGTTTGGTATGACTGATCTTCCTCTTTATAATTTTCTGTCTTTTAAAGCTGTTTTGTAAGCAGCATATTCTTGTGTTTTTTTGTATGTCAGTCGAACCTTCTGACCAGAATCGGAGGATTGGATACACAAGTGAACTGGAACTGGTGAGAAATGAGTTTTAATATCTGCATATGAAAAATTTGGGGTGTTTTAAGAACATGAAAAATGGGATTCCCTCTGTTTTTTTTTTTAACAGGTATGATGTTTTATCACCAGGAGAAATGCAGAGGCTTTGCTTTGCTAGATTGTTTTACTTGCAGCCCAAATATGCAGGTCAGTTCCTGCATAGCCTCGTCAGATTTCCTGTAGTTTTAATAGCTATAATCAGTCAGATTAGTCCCATTCATGTGACCTGTGCTGTGAGTAAAACGTGCAGTTTGATTTAGTACTGGATGAGGCCACGAGCGCTCTGACGGAGGAGGCTGAGGGTCAGCTCTATAAGGCCTGTAAGCAGCTGGGAATGACCCTCATCAGTCTGGGTCACCGAAGCACTCTGGAAAAGGTGACTATATGTGACCTTTTCACATTCACCAACACAACACCACAAACATTACTGTGAACTTTTGTTTGGCCTGTGCATATTTTTTTTTATTTTATGTGTGCTCTTTAAACAGCATCATGATGTCATGCTACGACTGTGTGGAGGTGGCCAATGGGAGCTCACCAAACTCAGAGAGGCGTGAACCTTCAGACTTGCACTATAATGAGAAGATTTCGGAAGAAATCTGTTGTAATGTTTACTTGACAGCATACTGTCAATGTCTTTGTTTTTTTTTTTTTTTTTTTGATACACTAATAACACTGGTTAGATAGACCATAGTTATTGATGTTGTTATGCAAGTATATGCTGCTTCATTCAACCTTTATTGGTTGTTTCATACCAAACAGATTTGCAACCAAAAAAAAGGGATTGAGTAATGAAGAACATTTAAGAGTATTTCAAAAATAATTTGAGAAAAAGTGCCTATAGAATGTATTTCAAATATATATTTTATAAATATTAAATATTTTATAAACATGACTGATAATAAACTATTAATGTCCACACAAATGTCTAAATGCTGTGTTTGCTACAAAAAAGTGCAATTTCTCTGCCTGACCATTAGAGGGCCAACATTTTCCAGCCACAGAGATGACTAACAATTCAAATCCATTAAATGATATTGCATGAATGTATTAATCTCAGAGTTAAAATATTAACTAGCTCTCTTTCTTAATACATACTGCATTAATGCATTGGGGTAGTGAATACTTTAAAAAAAATCTCAAATGCATTATTATGTATTTGAATATTGAGACAAAAGTCTCAATAATACATAAAATGTATTATTATTATTATTATTATTATAAAAAGTATTTAGCACATCTATCCACAAAAGCATGGAACGTTTGGAGGAAATATAGGAGATTTACCATTCCACATCCCCACTGTATCTTGTTGCTAAAACACAATATATTTGGCTGAGAGTTAAAATTAGCAAACATTCACACTTTATATTTTTAGAAACGACTAATGTTATTATGTATTTATAGTATTCTGTATATATATATTGCATACTTTACATCCTCTGGCCACAGTGAACTGTATTTATCTTAAGGAGCTTGCAGCAAGATGGAATCTATCTGTCACCATGCAGGGGAACAAGTCAAGTAGTTGTAAGTAAGTAGTTTAAACAGAACTACTTCCATGAAGAAACATGGCATAACCCGACATTTAGCAAAAGCAAAATGATCCCTACCACCAAAGAGTTCGACTGATCCCACTGCTTGAGTTTCAGGCAGTTTTAAATGTGAGCACAGCCTATCTGCTGCTGTCAATCAACAGGCACACTGGAACAGATAATGGGAAAAACCCACTATCTTTTCAGGAAAATATGAGACAACAGTAGAGGAATAACCAAACCGTCACAAGGGTTTGTAAGGGTGTCCATTATTAGTAAATTGAGCAATGAACTAGTTCAGATTAATCAGAACTTTTTTCTTTTTTTTTATGAACAGAGGTGATTGATTGGCCTTAAAACTGGGCCGCTTGAATTTGCATTACTGTTCAAATAAAAGTTAGAGGAAAATTATATATATATATATAAATTTAAAATCACGTTTTTTCTATTTTATTATTTATATATTTATATATATATATATATATATATATATATATATTATTTATTATACTTTAAAATGTAATTTATTTCTGTGATGCAAAGCTGAATTTCCATCAGCCATTACTCCAGGCTTCGGTGTCACAAGATCCTTCAGAAATCATTCCAATATACTGATTTGATACTCAACTCATTACAGGTGTTGGAAACAGTTGCTGCTTAATACTTTTTTTGGAACCTGTGATATACTTTTTCAGGATTCTTGGATGAATAAACGGATAAATAAAAGGTAAAAAAAAGAAATTTTGTCTAACAAAAGAAATCTTCACTATCACTTTTTATCAATTTAACACATCATAAATAAAAGTATTAATTTTTGCAAAAACAAAAAGAAAGAAAAATTACTGACCAAACATTTGAACGGTAGTGTATATTGTTACAAAAGATTTATATTTGTAAATAAATATTTTATATTTCTTTAAATGACTATATATATTCAGTTTGATTGGGACACTTTCCCAGTCATTTCAATGGAAAAATGATCCCAATTAACCTGGATTCACCCTATATAGATTTTTTTTTTCTTACAGGTAAATTGGAACAGATTTTGCCAATAAAATGACTTGGAAAAAGTGTCCCAATCAACCTGAATTCACCCCTATCCTGCCTGTCACTTTTGACCTGAATTATCTACTGCAATGGCTAGTAATACCTTGAGCCCATCGAATGCAATAATAATGCGCAGTTTGTTACTGAATAAAGTACAATAGCTTTTTAAAACTAGGGAGACTGTCTAAACTGTTGAAACGGATTGCCATACAGGTTGCGCGTGATTCTCTTCAACAATAACTGTTACTTCACCTCAGTCAGACATTTGCTCCGGTAAGTGACGGATCTATTTTGAACGGGAGGTTGGACAGAAAGAAGAGCGTCACACAGAAAGCAAAGACACTGGGGGATAAAACACACTGTCCTCCTCCTCTACACTTCACGGAATTTACCTGTTTTCACGCGGATATTTTCGCATGCCAGTATCGGATACTTATGAACATCTGCGCCGGTTTATACCATCTAACTTGAAGAGAAAAAGGTACGTTTTTATTTATTTATTTTATTAAATTCTGAAAGTAATAAACTTTTAATCTGAGGAAAGACTTTACTCCCGTTTAGTATGTTAATATTTCATAGAGAAAAGTCGCAAACTCAACAAGTTTGAATTGATTACGTTTCGTTAGCCTATTTCTGGCGCATTAGTAATATCATTAAACAGCTCTACCAAACGTGGATATTTTTCCACTAAGAAACAAACATTGTTATTAAGTTTTGATTGATACTGAGAATCTGTTTGGATGCAATCTATATTGTGAAAAGCGCTATATAAATTTAATTGACTTGACATTACGTCTTAATTTAAACATTATTTTAATTGTGAAAATAAAATTTGCTAAAGAGAAATCCACCCAGACAAAAACTTCTGCCCCTCTTTGAGACTAAATTTATAGTACATGAGAAATGCCATTGACAAAAACATACATGTCCTATCACACAGCAGGTCGGATCTCTTCTACAAATGGACATACTGCAGACAGAGCCCGACAGCTGAGGCTATTTTTGGGACAGGCAGCTTAGGCTAGTGAGGTGTCAGAGATGGCAAATGTCATGCTTTTCAAAATCAACATCCTTTTGTTTAATTGTATAATACTGGGGTTTCATATCATCAGTAAAACTGACTTTCTGTGGTCAGATTTCACTAGATTAGCCACTGTTCTGTTGGAGGTAGTAGATGTAAATTGTTGACCTTTTTTTTAAAGATAAGGGCCAATATGAGTATTTCAGTTTGATGTATGATTTCCCAGGTCCTTTTGCATTTGTAATTCTGTGTAAAGTTCTGTCAAAATTGGACAATTGTAAATTGTCCATGGTTTGTGGCTTTTAATCCTTGTCCATTTGCTTTGAGGTCATCTATATATTACCGTACCCCAAAGCATTTAAGAAATAACTTTTAGTCTCTATAAATTCACAGTAGTTGAAATATATTTAAAATATTAATATAAACATATACCAAATATATTTTCCCTGAATTTTGTTGAACTTGCATGCATGAAAGTGCTCTTATGTAACACTGTGGCATTATTACCGTACTGTATATCATGCGGATGCTTGTGTAGTGTCACCTGACAGATAAATAGAAAAAGGCGGATTCTCAAAAAGGCCATACTTGTTTTAAACCCAAGGTTTATACACCAGACTCTAGTCATTCAATCAACTATTATCTAGTTTATTTGTGGTGGGGAAACAGGAGAGCTTTGAGTGAGCATCTCTAAAAGTAGGCATCTCTCATGTCTCAAAATGTCTATTTCAGGATCCTTGACATGGTTATTTGTCATTAGCAGATTATACAAACCGACTTACAGTATACTAATTTCAGGAGCAGCTTTCCAGAAACATTCTGGAGTTGGGTAGCAAGATATAACGGTGACAGGGTCTTTATAATCTCAAGTTCTGTACATTTATTAAAGTGTGTTGTTTAATCTCTACAGAAAGCAGTAATGGATCAGAATCTATTTGGTGGGGCTCCACGCTTCCTAACTCGACCCAAGGCCTTCTCGCTGTGTGTGGGACGAGACGCCTCCCTCAGTTGCACCATTGTGGGAAACCCTGTACCTGCAGTAACCTGGGAGAAAGACAAACTGCGTCTTTCTGCCGGGGGACGCTTCAAAACAGTCGATGATGGTGACGTTTACCGACTTACCATCTACGATCTAACTCTAGAAGACAGCGGTCAGTACATGTGTCGTGCCAAGAACAATGTCGGAGAGGCATATGCAGCTGTGACCCTGAAGGTGGGATTGCCGGAAACTGTGGTAGATCGTGCTCCGGTGTTTACAGTGAAGCCTGTTTCCACCCGCGTGGGTCTAGGGGGTGATGTTACCTTCTATTGTCGTGTGGCAGCCCATCCAGCACCTAACTTTGAATGGGAAAAGGATGGCCGCTACCTAGGTGAGACCAACCGCATCAAGGTAACCTCCGAAAATGACTCCAGCTCATTGAGGATCCAGAGCATCAGGAGCTTGGACAGTGGTACCTACACCTGCCGTGTGCAGAACTCCATGGGCCGCTCTCAGGCCGCTGCCACTCTGGCGGTGGACCCTCAAGATACTCGTCTCCTGAATGCGGACAAGAGCACATCCCTCCTCTCGCAAATGCAGAAGCGGAAAGAAGAGATGCGGAAGGATATCTCTTTCTACCGCACCATGGAAAGTTCCTCAACATCATCTTCCAAGATCACAGAGGAACTGGATCCGGAGCAGAGGGTTTCGGCCTTAGCCAGCATGTTGCCCAAAGGTGTGTTTACCCGAACATGCACCGTTACCGAAGGTAAACACGCAAAGCTTAGCTGTTTCGTCACAGGCCATCCCAAACCTCAGATCATCTGGAGGAAGGATGGGGGGAACATCAGCGAGGGCCGCAGACATGTTATGTATGAGGACCAGGCTGAGAATTTCATCCTCAAGGTGCTCTACTGCAAACAGAGCGATAATGGGCTGTACACCTGCAATGCATCCAACATGGCTGGACAAACCTATAGTGCTGTGCTCGTGATTGTCAAAGGTAAGAAAAATGTCTGGAGGTCAATTTATGCATCTTATTTGATCCATTTGCTAGTAGATTGAGTATTTTCAGTGCATTATGTTCAAACTTAGATTTTTATAAGATGATGCTAATGTAGGCCATAAAAACCTTTTTGTCTATTGTCATAAGCCGCTTTCCGACCGGAGGGACTTTTGCAGTTCCTAGAACTTAACGTTCCTATAACCCTTTTTTTCTCGTGTTCCGAACGGACTAAATTGGGGATTTTTTAGTTCCTCAGACCGTAGTTCCTATACCTAGTCTAGAGCGAGGACTTTTTTAGTTCCCTTTCCCTAGGTCTACGTTGATTGGTTAAACTTCTCCATGCTGGTTTGTTGTTGTTGTTGTATGTGGCCGCAAGACCATCGCCGTGCTTGCGTTACCCCTCCTACCAGTTCCTATGGCCACTTGGCCAGTGCGAACACAAGCAGCAAAACCGAGTTTGGGGGAGAATAGTTCTTAGAACTGTTTAGAAGTGGACAGTTCCTATAACTAAGTTCCTGTAACTACTTGGTTGGAAAGCAGCTATTGTCCTTACTGGGGGAAGCAACTTTTTTCATTAGTGGCTTGAACAACCAGATGCATTCATACTTAGCAGAGGTGGTCTTTTCCTAAAGTAACTAAGTGACAAAGGGCCAAATTTACTAAGATCTTGCTCCACTGCACACCCTCTTCATGGCTTTAAAAAAACTACTGTCAGGATTTACTAAAGGCATCCAGTGGAAAAAAGTGGCGCTGAAAAGGTGTGGACAGATTTATTTTTGCGGCTGACACACATTTGTTGGAGTTTCCCTTTCGGATTCAAAATTTATGGGAGGAGAGTATTTAAAATAATCTGCTAGGTGCCAGGCTGTGTAAATCCACAAATACACAAGTACAGTGGTTTACAAAATCAAGTATAAGTCGGTGAGTATCATTATTTTATAGAGTCTGGCAGATCATCAGCACAGTAACTACCGTGTTAAAATACAGTTGGCCCGATTGAACCACCAACCTTTAAACTGAAATTTTATCAACTAATGACAGTCATCTTTGCCTTCCAGCTCATTCTGTGCTTAGCAAAGTGCTTGAACAGGGTGTAGCATTACAACTATTTTCTGCTGGTGATGATTAGTTCACAGTTGTTGTGATGGCAAGTTGCAAACTCACTTTTGACACCATTATGTGGGTGACTTTCCAAGTGATGTCTTCAGGGTTTAAACATTGATCTGTATCCAAATTCTTTGTTAACTAAGCCTTCATTAAGACAATGATTTTAATAGATGTATATGTTTTGTATGTTTACACAGAGATCTAATTTTAGCCAGAAGTGTAGCAATAGTATTTTGCTACCTTGCTCCTTGGTCTTAATCTCGACTCTCATGCCACAGGCACCTTAGAGAAAGGTCACAGAAACTTAGCCGAATGCCAGTCCACCATTGCATTACAAAAAGCTGTGACGCCTCTGTGTAGGGATTAGGAGAGTGAAGTTCATGACATTTAAGTCTGTTTTTGTGTAAACATGTTCAAATTTCAGATGACATAATTACAAAAACATCATATAAAGTCATAAAAATGTAAATCTATTTATTTAATTTGATGGCCAGCTTTATTCTTTATGTATTCATTGCTGATGTCACTTGTTTAAGACGTTATTACACCTAGTTCATTTGAGGCACTCTTAAGTGGTCTTTTGCCGAAATAATGTGTATTCTGTATATGATGTAAACACCCCAAATAATCTCAGGCCCACCTAAAAAGAGACAAACAAACTGTCGTTAACGATTTGATTTTAGTATGGTTTATTTAGCGGTACACACATTATGAACACCAAAAGCATTGTGGTCCCTTGCAGCGTTCTCCCATTCTGGTTCACTTTTAAATGAACGTTGAACTTTTAACGAAAGTTAAAAGTCAAACTTTTAAGTTTGGTGCATTTTAGTAATAATATATATGGAACCACCCTAACAGTTATCATTATGTTCTTGTAGACCTAATCAATGTGAAACCACATGCAACAAAATTATGACAGCCAGCTAAAAAGACCTTAAGGCCAAAAATTTGCGCACGTTAAAAAAATAAATATGACCTCACGTAATGACAATCACGCTTGCACACTGCCTCCGAAACTTTCGTCCATCATAAAATCGGATCGGGTTCGATTTTCTGTGTTTTTCGCCTCCGTAGCAAGCAGTTTGAATGGCGTTTTGACAATTCAGAGCCCCCGAATCACGAAAACGAAAAAACGCATATGAAAATTTCAGACTCAGTATGCAAGGGCCTTTACTGTGTATGTCTTCTGTATATTCACTTTATTCAACATGTCCTTGCCAGAGCCAAAGATTCCATTCAAGAGAAAGCTGCAGGATGTTGAGGTGAAGGAAAAGGAAACGGCAACACTGCAGTGTGAGGTACCAGTGTCGAATACAAAGGCTAACTGGTTTATGGAGGAGACCCGTCTGGAGGAATGCAGCAAGTACCGCATGGATGTGGAGGGTACCCTGCGCCGCCTCACAATTCACAATGTCACCACCAACGATGATGCCGTCTATATCTGTGAGATGAAGGAAGGCAGTCGCACCGTGGCCGAACTTACAGTGCTGGGTAAAATCTTTGAGAGGAAGCCCATAACCACCATTCCAATATGGTTTATTTAGTTAGCTATGTGTCTTCATGTGATGTTTTTTTCTGCATTTTCAGGCAATATCACTAAAAAGCTGCCGAGGAGGACAGTGGTGCCGGTTAGCGATACCGTGATCTTCTGTGTGGAGCTGGAGAAACCAGTAGATGATGCATACTGGACCAGGAATGGGGAGAAGCTGAAAGAGGACTCTCGAATTATTATCGCCCGCATTAACAGACAGTACACACTCACCATTCGTGAATGTACCGCGGAGGACTCTGGTGAGGTGGCCTTCATCGCCCATGACTGTAAGACCTCCACCCGCTTCTCTGTCACAGGTGAATGCATTTGTAAACCTTTCCAAAAGATTTTACAAGAGGTTTTTTGCATTCTTGTGATTCAAAAACCTCATATCTGCCACAGGAATAGCATCAAATTGTATGACACTAGAGCTACTACTGTATGTGATGGTATTCGTATTTCATACTCCAATTCTTTGATGGCTAAGCCATGCCTCCTCCACTCACTCAGACAAACAGTCAACATTCGGGGACAGGCGCTACGGCAGCTGTCACAGTAGGAGACATTTTACAGGAGGCAATTGGTGATTTTTGGAGACAGAAAGATTATATATCATCCCGAATTCACCTAAAGGGTCGATGAAAAGGTCCAGCTCCAGGCAAAAATGTACAGGTCACAGTGTAAACGTGATAAACCGCATATCTTTGCAATCACCGTTTGGTGCTACAGTATTCACATGAATCATTCAGCACAACATTGTTAACATTTGTTATCTCGGTTATTTACAGATACGTTAATGAAGCTAAGTGACATGATGTACAACGCAGCTAGACGTTAACGTTTTCTAATGTTAGGCTAACATTAGCCTAACGTTACGTTAGAGATTTTAATACGTGTTTGACTTAACTTGGAACAGATGTAGACATCCTTGTTTAATTTATCCACGTTTAGTTGTTGTTGTGGTCTACCGCATAACTTAATTCAGAGCAGACACTTTTCTCGGTTGAGATGTGGTTTGGGAAAGGGTAAAATAATACACACCGTCGCCCAGCCTCTCGGTAACCTAGTGTCGGAGTTGCATGTACCCCATACACACCGTTTCACTATTTTAAACTAAAAAAAAAACAAGAAAAAACAAATGAAAACTGACTATGCATTTCAATGGACGTGGAAGCAGAGAATGTCTGAGTGTATTGGGTTAGCTGTGCACTGTGATCGGCTCATCACGTTTGAGGGCGTGGCTTAGCCATAGGTCAATTGCTCGTGACATTTACAGTAGAGAGATTCTTTTTCTTTAACCTTATTAACAATAATTTAAACTTTGACCTCAGCACCGAGGAAACACCCTCCAGATCCCCCAGTTGAACCAACGGTGCAGAACAAAACAGATTCATCGATCACACTGTGCTGGTCTCCACCGGACAGTGAACGGCCTGTGCCCATCACCGGCTACTTCTTGGAGCGCAGGAAGGTTGGAGCCCAAAGCTGGGTTAAAGTCACTAGCACGACTGTGACTAGGACTGAATACACCTTCAGCGAAATCACAGAGGAGGCGAGCTATCAGTTCCGTATCTCGGCGGTCAATGATTTCGGTCAGAGTGCCTACTTGGAGGTTCCTGGAACATTTTATCTTGGTGAGAAAGGCTTTGTTGTTGGCCGTGGACATTCATAAAATACACTGCCAGACCAAAAAAAAAAGTCGCTGTTTGGATTTAAATAGGCAAATGCTTAAGAGTCTATGATTGGATCAAAATTAAGTGATTATTATGGATCTATCATGTTATATGTTTGGGAACAGTTCTAATTGATGGAGTGTGCAGCTTATCATTTCTTAAACAACCATGTAGGAAGACACATCATGGCCATATTCCAGGATGACAATGTCAAGATTCATCAGGCTCAAATTGTAAAAGAATGGTTTGGAGGAGCATGAAGAATCATTTCCACACATGAATTGGCACATTTATTTCCATCAATAGGTGCATCCATTTTTGGTCAAGATGTTGTATTGACAATGCAATTCAAGCATTCTGTAAAGTCTACAGCGACTTTTTTTTTGGCTGGGAAGTGTATAAACCAATATAAAGTTACATAAATCATTATATTCCAATAAGTATTTTGGGAATTTGTTTGATCAGAGCCCACAGCGTCAGTGAAGACAGGCCTGGTGAGCTGCAGTGCACATGCAGGCGAAGAAGCCACCTTCACTGTGGAGCTCTCGAGTGTATGTTCGGGCTCCTGGACCATAAATGACCGAATGATCCGCAGTGGATCGGAGTATCTGATCACACGCTCAAAGACCACACACACACTGGTCATCAGGGAGGTGTCCATGGAGCTGAACGGGGCACAGGTCAAGTTTGTGGGTGGTGGATCTCAGAGTGTTTGCACACTTACTGTGAAAGGTAAGAAAGGAACAGTTTCTGAAAACTAAAGTACAATAACTTTAACAATGTTCCTGATTTTATTTTATTTCTTGATGTTCTTTAGCTGCACTTTCACGTTTCACCAGTAAGTCTTCTCAGGTTGAAGTATTTACTTTCAGCATGCACTCCTCTGCTCAGATGCACACAGAAGTGTCCGATTCAAGTGTCCAGGTGACAAAATGCATGTTTTTTGTCTTGCAAAATCCAAATAAATTTTTAAAAATATACATTAAGTATTTTACCAAGTTTTTTAATGCTTGCTCCTATTGGAGTTTAAATTGTATTGTCCAACCAGTGGCACAGTTGACTTTGAGATGCATTGCCCTAACAAAACAGACAAAATTCAAATATCTACAGTAATAGATGTGTGGACATGATGGGTAATAAGTCATTTTTTCTTTTTGATAATTAACTACATGTTGTGTCTGTGCTGCAGGTTGTTTGGATGAAGAATGGGAAGGAGCTGAGGATGGGTAAAAAATATGAAGCCAAGAGTGTGGAGCGCAAACGCATACTGACAGTCCACAACGTGGACCTTGAGGACGTGGGCATTTATGAATGCATGTGTGATGGCGATAAAATGTCTGTCCAACTTGTACTTAAAGGTGAAACAGGCAATTTGTCTCTTCACTTACTGACCTTCAGTTACTTTTTATAGCCTCTATTTCCAAACTAGCCTCTTTTTCTGTTTTAGCCTCTACATATATATTTCAAGCTTAAAATTATATTAATTATACATACAATTATTTACATATATGAAAATGGAACAATTTTAAATTGAAGCGCGTGCTTCTTGCAGTGTACTATTTAGGAATTTCCCAAGAATTAAAGTCATTGCTGAGTAGTCAGTGCTTTGTATATCCCAGCTTAGTACAGAGATTTCTGATTGGATAAATGGTGCAAGCGATCAGTGTTGACAGCTAGGAACAGCTGGGCTCATGCTTCTCAACAGGAAGTGTTAGAAGATGTGTTTTAACACTTCTGCTTAGCACTCATACACTCTCAGGTATCATATATTACATATGCTTTGGGGTAAGATGAGTATTTATGATGTACTCACAATTCTATTTAAGACACTACTGTTTATATAAAACTATTAGGATACAACATTTTGCTAAACAGGATGTACAATTGATATTTTATTTAGCTTGATTTTTGGAAATAATTTAATATGATACTGATATCATACTCAACAAAACAATGTTAATAACTATATTTATTATAAAATTTTGGGAACATAATATTTAAGGAGTTGGTAGCTGCATAAACCCAATTATAAATGCAATTACCCTCACATAAAGGCATAAAAACAACGTTTAAAGTATTTTACAGAAGAACTACATATAATATTCATTTTTAACTATATGGTAACCAATATTTTTTATCAGCATTTTATATTCTTTTTCCATTCAAATGACTAACCAATGTTTATATTTAATATACATATACATAAATCAGGAAAGTTTCAGTTGTCACATCTGTTTGTTTTGGGGGGCTTTTGTGTCACAAGACATCTATTCAAATGGACAGTGGATGTGACTGTTTCTTGCCGTGTTTTATTTGTTTTCTATAAGAGAGGTATGGTATTATGGCATATAATCCTCCATTTTACCCTAACAGAAGAACCAACTAAGTTTGTTAACAAGCCAAGGACTCAGCCCCAGGAGAGTGGCGCTCTGGTGGGCGACGTGGTGTTGAGCTGTGAGGTTGCTTCTCCTGGAACCACTGTTGTGTGGAAGAAAGACCAGATAGAAATAACGGAGGACAAGAGGACAACTTTTATGTCTCAAGGGACGCAAAGGAAGCTGGTCATCAAGGGTGCCAAGCAGAGCGATGAAGGACACTACTCGTGTGAGACGGCAGAGGACAAAATGACATTCCTGGTCAAGATAAAAGGTAAGACTATGCGCTAATTAGTCTTAAACTAAAAATTTAAATGAGCAGGATTAATCAGACATGCCACAATACCTAATTAATGTCATAACTTTATGGTTTTTTGAACAGTGAAGCTAAACGCTAAATGCTCCTACAGCTAATAAAATATTTAATAAGTGAAATTAAAAGTTATACCAGCCTTGTACAAGTTATATTTAAGTTTAGCATGTCATTTATCTTACCATTGTCAGATCTTACTGTAGACAGCAATGGTATTTGAAGGTACAGCTCTTTCCAAGACGTATTGTTTGCAGTCTCAAAATCTAACCTTGAATACAAAAAATTCTAGATTATTTTCTGGAAAACAATCCATTAGAGGTTGTTGAAATTTGCACATAACATTTATTATTAGTCCAGTGTGTTTTTGTCCATTTCGGAGATGTTTGAGATCTTTTTGCGGTGCAGAACTACATTTTTTTGTTAGTTTGTTTCACTAAAAGAATGAATTTTCTTTTTTAGAAACTCGGGCTGCTTTCTCCAACAAAGACTCTTATCAGAAAGAGGTGAAGGTTTCAACTTCCCAGAGGGCCACACTGAGCTGTGAAGTTTCTGATGCCAAAACTGAGGTGAAATGGTTTAGGGATGGCAAGCAGTTGAGCTCCAGTAAGACTGTCCACATGGAGTCAAAGGGCAAGAGCCGTCAGCTGGTGCTGGAGAACGTGGAAAAGAAGGATGCTGGGGAATATACCTGTGAAGTTGGGAATGAGAAACTGCTCTTTAAGATCCAGGTGACAGGTATGGAAACATCCTTGTGTTTGTCTGTTAGCTTGCTGTTCTATTTTCGTTTTTTCTTCTTCATGGAAGATACCACAATTACAATACAGTAAGTCAACAAAGATTAAGAAAACCAACTTAAAATATAACAAAGGGGTTTGATACAGTATGCCTTGCATCTGGTAAAAAAACATGCCACAATATTTCATTAATGTGTCTTTATAGATACAACTATTTATGTACTTTTCTTTCTTTAAGAAGTGGTACACTTATAGGTAGAAAAAATGTGTTGCATGCTTCAGTCTGCAATGTAATTTTTTTTTTGTGTGTGTGGAAAGATTTCTCTGATATTGTCCAATGCCCATCCAGACATTCAAGCCGCCTTCTCCAACAAAGACTCCTATCAGAAGGAAGTGAGGGTTTCAGCATCCCAAAAAGCCACACTGAGCTGTGAAGTTTCTGACCTCAAGACTGAGGTGAAATGGTTCAAAGATGGCAAGCAGTTGAGCTCCAGTAAGACTGTCCACATGGAGTCAAAGGGCAAGAGCCGTCAGCTGGTGCTGGAGAACGTGGAGAAGAAGGATGCTGGGGAATATACCTGTGAAGTTGGGAATGAAAAGCTGGTCTTCACGATTCGGGTGGAAGGTAAGAACAACATGCCAGTGTTTTGTCTTGGGTTTTTTTAAGGTTCCATTCAATCAATTAAACATGACCAAAGCAAAATTTACTTAAAACTAAATGTAGTTTTTGATACTGTATTCCTAAATATTGATTTCTGCACCAGACATTCAAGCCGCCTTCTCCAACAAGAACTCCTATCAGAAGGAAGTTAAGGTTTCAGCATCCCAAAAAGCCACACTGAGCTGTGAGGTTTCTGACCTCAAGACTGAGGTGAAATGGTTTAAGGATGGCAAGCAGTTGAGCTCCAGTAAGACTGTCCACATGGAGTCAAAGGGCAAGAGCCGTCAGCTGGTGCTGGAGAACGTGGAGAAGAAGGATGCTGGAGAATATACCTGTGAAGTTGGGAATGAGAAACTGCTCTTTAAGATTCAGGTAGAAGGTAAGAACAACATGCCAGTGTTTTGTCTTGGTTTAAAAAAAAAATATTATTGTTTGTTTTTTAAGGTTCCAGTGGCTTAATCAAACATGATCAAAGCAAAGTTTACATAAACTGAAAGTAGTTTCTGATACTATATTCCTAATTCTGTATTTATACCCCAGATATTCAAGCTGCCTTCACCAACAAGGACTCCTATCAGAAGGAAGTTAAGGTTTCATCATCCCAAAAAGCCACACTGAGCTGTGAAGTTTCTGACCTCAAGACTGAGGTGAAATGGTTCAAAGATGGCAAGCAGTTGAACTCCAGTAAGACTGTCCACATGGAGTCAAAGGGCAAGAGCCGTCAGCTAGTGCTGGAGAACGTGGAGAAGAAGATGCTGGAGAATATACCTGTGAAGTTGGGAATGAAAAGCTGGTCTTTAAGATTCGGGTGGAAGGTAAGAACAACATGCCAGTGTTTTGTTTTGTTTGTGTGTTTTTTAAGGTTCCAGTGACTCAATCATACATGACCAAAGCAAAGTTTATATAAAACTGAAAGTAGTTTCCAACACTGTATTCCTGAATCCTGATTTCTGTCCCAGACATTCAAGCTGCCTTCTCCAACAAGGACTCCTATCAGAAGGAAGTTAAGGTTTCAACATCCCAAAAAGCCACACTGAGCTGTGAAGTTTCTGACCTCAAGACTGAGGTGAAATGGTTCAAGGATGGCAAGCAGTTGAGCTCCAGTAAGACTGTCCACATGGAGTCAAAGGGCAAGAGCCGTCAGCTGGTGCTGGAAAACGTGGAAAAGAAGGACGTTGGGGAATATACCTGTGAAGTTGGGAATGAGAAACTGCTCTTTAAGATTCAGGTGACAGGTATGGAAACATCCTTGTGTTTGTCTGTTGGCTTGCTGTTCTATTTTCGTTTTTTCTTCTTCAAGGAAGATACCACAATTACAATACAGTAAGTCAACAAAGATTAAGAAAAACAACTTAAAATATAACAAAGGGGTTTGATACAGTATGCCTTGCATCTGGTAAAAAAAACATGCCACAATATTTCATTAATGTGTCTTTATAGATACAATTATTTATGTACTTTTCTTTCTTTAAGAAGTAGTACACTTATAGGTAGAAAAAATGTGTTGCATGCTTCAGTCTGCAATGTAATTTTTTTTTGTGTGTGTGTGTGTTTGTGTGGAAAGATTTCTCTGATATTGTCTAATGCCCATCCAGACATTCAAGCCGCCTTCTCCAACAAAGACTCCTATCAGAAGGAAGTGAGGGTTTCAGCGTCCCAAAAAGCCACACTGAGCTGTGAAGTTTCTGACCTCAAGACTGAGGTGAAATGGTTCAAGGATGGCAAGCAGTTGAGCTCCAGTAAGACTGTCCACATGGAGTCAAAGGTCAAGAGCCGTCAGCTGGTGCTGGAGAACGTGGAGAAGAAGGATGCTGGAGAATATACCTGTGAAGTCGGGAATGAAAAACTCTCTTTTAAAATTCAGGTGACAGGTATGGGAATATTCTTGTGTTTGTCTATCGGCACTCTGTTTCTACTTTAATTTTTCTTGCAAATGAATAATACAGTAATACAGTGAAGCTTGACAAAAGCTACTTCTACTTGTAGCAATAAAAAACTGGCCTTGGTGAAAGAGACCATTGATATTAACATGTGTTTGTAGATTTATTAATACATGTAGTTTTTCTGTTCATGAAGTGGTAAATTAAAAAATGTAAAAAGTAGTGTTTTGCTGAATTCAATGCTACTAAAAAAGTTTTAGTCTGTAATGTGATTTGGATTTATTTGCTTAAAATATGGACCACAAATTATGATCCATCCTGGCTTTCTCAACCATCCAGTCCTTATAGTATCTACAGTATCTTCTATAACTTTAAGTACCGGTAATATATTGACTCATATAATTCTGTTTTTGTTATATTGGATCCATGGTGGACTGTACCTGCCCAACTAGACATTCAAGCTGCCTTCATCAACAAGGACTCCTATCAGAAGGAAGTCAAAATAGCTGCTTCCCAAAAAGCCACACTGAGCTGTGAGGTTTCTGACCTCACGACTGAGGTGAAATGGTTTAAGGATGGCAAGCAGTTGAGCTCCAGTAAGACTGTTCACATGGAGTCAAAGGGCAAGAGCCGTCAGCTGGTGCTGGAGAACGTGGAGAAGAAAGATGCTGGAGAATATACCTGTGAAGTTGGGAACGAGAAACTGCACTTTAAGATTCAGGTGACAGGTATGGAAAACATTTTGCACTGTTCATTTTGGCTTGGTCCATTTGGTCATCAGTGGTTGCTCTTGGACACACCAAATAACTTATTCACAATTTGCACTGATAAGTGAAATATGTCAAATCTTAACAGTCTTCTTTGGGTTGTTTAAAAGGTCCTATGAAAATATTTCTTCTCTAGTGTCATATGTAATGTGTCACTTTAGTATTGACTTTTCTGTAAATTGGCAAACTAAACTCTTTGAATGAACTCTTTATACCTTCTCATTAGAGCTCAAAACTGCCTTCACCAACAAAGACACTTATCAGAAGGAAGTTAAGGTTTCAGCATCCCAAAAAGCCACACTGAGCTGTGAAGTTTCTGACCTCAAGACTGAGGTAAAATGGTTCAAAGATGGCAAGCAGTTGAGCTCCAATAAGACTGTCCACATGGAGTCAAAGGGCAAGAGCCGTCAGCTGGTGCTGGAGAACGTGGAGAAGAAGGATGCTGGAGAATATACCTGTGAAGTTGGGAATGAGAAACTGCACTTTAAGATTCAGGTAGAAGGTAAGAACAACATGCCAGTGTTTTGTCTTGGTTTAAAAAAAATATTTATTATTGTTTGTTTTTTAATGTTCCAGTGGCTTAATCAAACATGATCAAAGCAAAGTTTACATAAACTGAAAGTAGTTTCTGATACTATATTCCTAATTCTGGATTTCTGCCCCAGACTTTCAAGCTGCCTTCACCAACAAGGACTCCTATCAGAAGGAAGTTAAGGTTTCAGCATCCCAAAAAGCCACACTGAGCTGTGAAGTTTCTGACCTCAAGACCGAGGTAAAATGGTTCAAAGATGGCAAGCAGTTGAGCTCCAATAAGACTGTCCACATGGAGTCAAAGGGCAAGAGCCGTCAGCTGGTGCTGGAGAACGTCGAGAAGAAGGACGTTGGAGAATATACCTGTGAAGTTGGGAATGAGAAACTGCTCTTTAAGATTCAGGTGGAAGGTAAGACTTTCTAGGACATTAGTGGACCTCCATTAATGAACAATCTTCCTCCAGAACATGGTTACAATTTAGTGAATATTTTTGAATTTTTTATTCAGATGTCACTACCAAATTCCAGAAGACATCCGTGACAAAAGAAACTGTGATGGTCGAGTCAACAGAGAAGGTTGTTTTAAAAACCGAGGTGATGTCAGAGAGTTGTAGTGTTAAGTGGTTCAGGGATGGAGTGGAACTAAAAGATGGATCAAAGTATGAGATGAAACAGGAAGGTCGCTCACGTGTCCTAATTGTTAAGTCCTCTGAATCCAAAGACAATGGCATTTATTCCTGCCAGACTGCTGATGACAAGGTGGAGTTCAAGGTTCAGGTCAAAGGTAAAAGCTAATTTGCAATTTCAAAGCAATGAAAATGTTACCGCATATTCATTTTTATTTTTTTTTACAACGCAATTGTCTCTATACTTAAACATATGAAGTTTTCAAAGTAATTCATGTAAGATATAATTGTGCTTGTATAAATACTAAATCTTACTGATTGCAGACAAAATGTGATTTAATTTTTCCCCTCAATTATTCCATGCAGAGGCACCTTTAAAATTTGTGGTGCCATTGCAACCGGTATCTGCAGCACTAGAAAGCACTATGACCCTTTCCTGCACCCTCAACAAAGCCACCGGTAACGTCCTCTGGAAGCATAACGGCAAAGAAATCAAACCTGGCGGCAGATTCAGCATCCGTACTGATAGCACCAACTGCACCTTGATTGTGTCTGATGTGGCTCAGGAGGATGAAGGGGAGTATAGCTGCGAATGCAAAGATGACAAAACCACCACTAAAGTCACCACTAAAGGTAAGAACCATCACTGTCATGTCTGAAAGTCATTAAGATTGTTTTAAGTGATAGATGTTTTGAAATGTTCAATCTAATTTCTCACAGCCCCACGTCTGGTGAGGTTCACTACCAAGCTGAACAACGTTGTTGCAAATGAAGGCAAAGATGCCATCTTCAAATGCTCTATCACACCAGCCGATGTGAGTGTCAGATGGCTGCATAATGGTGTTCCTATAACAGCTAGTCCCAAATTTAAGCTAGCTTTTGGAGGAAGCACCTTCTCCCTCACTATCATAGCTGTCACTCAGGAGGACGCAGGAGAGATCAGTATCGATGCCGATGGGAAAGTGTGCAAGGCCACACTCCAAGTACAAGGTAAGGATAACTGTTAGGCGTGATGCAAAATATCCACAGGCAAGCACATGCTTCTCATTACACACATATCTGTACCTTGCAGAGCTTCCTGTCACATTTAAGAAGAAGCTTGTAGATGTGACTGTGCAGGAGCAGGACACAGTTCGGTTGGAAGTGGAGCTAAGTAAACCCTCAACAGATGTGAAGTGGATGAAGAATGGTGTGGTTCTACAGCAAGGAGGAAATCTGGAGATTCATGTGGAGGGTGTCAAGCAGACTTTGGTCCTCAAGAGCGTGATATATGCTGACAGAGGACATTACTCATGTGAAACCCTAGATGACAAGACCCTGGCAAAACTGACAGTAGAAAGTAGGGCTTCCTTTATTGTTACTCTATCACAGAGTTATTCTTTCGATCATAATATTTTCATTCTTTATGTTTGCCATGATGACTATATATAGCCTAGTAGTTTATAATAATTGACCATGAAAATGCACATTCAACTATTCCTTCCTCAACATTGGATTTCTATTGTTTTTTACATTTCAGTTAAGAAGATTCAGGTAGTAAAAGGCCTGAAAGAGGTGAAAGTACAAGAAAAAGAGACCATCACTATGGAGGTGGAACTTAGCAAGGCTGATGTAGAAGGAACCTGGAGCAAAGATGGAACGAAACTGAAGGCAGGACCCAATATCATCATTACAGCATTGGGCAACAAGCACAGCCTGACTATGTCCCAGCTGAAGATAAGTGATGGTGGATCTATTACCTTTCAAGCTGAGGATGTTCATACGTCTGGAAAACTAATTGTTACAGGTTAGTTTGTATATTGGGGTCTTTAGGTTTAAGCCCACTTATAATTCTTGGCATGCAAAAGGTGCAAGTCGGTAATTTACGGTTAATGCATCATCCAATAATTGGGTTGTGCTCTTAAGTGAATTGCAAGATTTGGTAAGATAGCATTTACATGAGATTACAAGTTTAGTACTTGTAGAAGCTGCATATACAATATTTTAAGTATATTCCACAATGCAAACCATATTAATTTCCACATTTTATGTTCTTATATTGTGTCCTTGAGCATGATTAACTTTTTGCAGCCTGTCTAAGAGTCGCTTATTGGGGGTTTAGTAGGTGTATATGAAGAGTTCAGATGTAAAAGCCTCTAAGTGCCATTTGAAATTTTCTTCTAGAATGATCATTTTTATCAAGCTTGTGTATTTAAGTTCAGTAATTTGCTGAAATTACTGAACTTAAATATACAAGCTTGATAAAAATTATCATTCTAGAAGAAAACTTCAAATGGCACTTCATATGAAACTTATGAAAAGAACCATAACTTAAACACCAGTGTTAAAATCTAGAATGATTTTAACCGTAATAATTGGTGTTGTACCCACAGAGCCAGCTGCGAAGATCCTCAAACCCCTACGGGATATCGTTTCTCCTGAAAAGGAGAAAGCCACATTTGAATGTGAAGTATCAAGAGCAAATGCTGATGTCAAGTGGTTTAAGGTATTAGTAATTCAATTTAGAATTGTTAAAAAAAAATTGAATACAATATAAAATAATTTGAAAATAGAACTAGTAAAAGAAAATGTTGATGTAGTTGTGTCGTTATCAGGATGATGAGGAACTAAAGCCAGGAAAGAAATTTGGCATTCAATCCCAGGCCAACAAGCGCACCCTCCTCATCCACAAGTGTGCGTATGAGGACCAGGGCCAGTATATGTGTAGAACAACAGATGACAATACTTCAGCAAAGCTCACGGTTCATGGTAAAGATGAATGAATTCTGAGTGGGAGATCCTCAAACATTTTGTAGTGTCATATGAATAAATGATTGTGTTTGAATTCTTGCAGCCCGAGATATTAAAATAGTAAAGCCGCTGCAGGACACCGAGGTGACCGAGAAGGAGAGCGCGACATTTGTTTGTGAGGTCTCTCACGATGAAGTAGAGGCTCAGTGGCACAAAGGGGATGCCAAGCTCAAAGCCGGAGACAACATCAAGATGAGGCAGGAGGGTGAGTTGAACATAAATTCAGTTCCAATAAGGACAGATCAATTACTCTCAAACTCATTAAAAACTCTCTTTCTCTCAGGAAGAACATACGTACTACTTTTCAAATCTGTAAAGGCTGAGGATGCTGGTGAAATCAAGTTCACAGCTGAGAAGGCCTCTTCAACCGCTAAACTAAAGGTTAAAGGTTCGTGGTCATGTGTCTATCGTATCCGCATGCATTTTGCATTCAGTGTTTAGACTAATAAGCTACAGCCTGTGCTGTGTAGTGTTTCTACTGTTGTCTAACAAATCACCCCCCAAGTCACCTTATAATCGTTACAGAACTGCCTGTCAGATTTGTGAAGAAACTGAGAGACAAAATCGCCATGTTCAAACACCACGCATACTTAGAGTGTCAGGTGTCACGGGCCAGTGCTAAAGTCACATGGTACAAGAACAAGTCGGAGCTCAAACCCAGCGAGAAGCACGAGATCACTAGTGAGGACATCTACAGGAAGCTCACCATCATCGACGTGGACTCGGATGATGAGGACACGTACATGTGTGACGCCATTGATGATAAGACTTCATGTCAACTACTAGTAGAGGGTAAAAACCTTTTCAGTTATGGTTAAAATAATTAGAATAACATTTTAGGATGAAAGCACAACTGAATTCATGAAGCACAACCACACACTATTCAAGAAGAAAACTACAAAGAAAACTGACTGTAAAAGGGTGGACATAATGCAATTGCATGTTTTTACTTATTTGATAACAGTTTGTAGATCAGTTTTAATTGATCTGCAACAGACAAGTATGAGCCTGTTTGTGATTTTAACTATTTTTAAAATAATCGTATTTATCTTAGTAATTTGCCCTTCTAAACAGGGACAAATTAATGTTCGCTTACAGGTTATAAATTTAGCTTACATGCATTTTGTTTTATTTCCACGCACTTTTCTGAAGTCTAAAGTCTTTTTAAAGAATTTTTCTTCATAAACTTTTTATGTAGCAAATTTTTTGACACAGCACTGTACTGTATCATCACAAATTTCAGAGCAGGCTATCAGCATAGTACGGGAGCTGAGTTCTGTGGAGGTGACTGAGCCATTTGCCGCCCACTTTGAAGTGGAAGTCAGCGTGGAGACAGTCAAACCAGTGAAGTGGATGCTGAATGGGGAACAGCTGAAGGAGAGCACAGATATCGAGATGGAGAAGGAGGGAACCATGCACCACCTCACTTTTAAGAAGACCAAGGCCTCCATGTCAGGCCAAGTACAGTTCACAGCCGGAAAGAGCAAATCAACAGCTGAGCTCAAAGTGAAAGGTTAGAGACTTGGTTTAACCAAGATTTGCAAAGTAGCCACTCCCAAAAGTGATCTAATTTGAATCTAATAATTCTAATTAAATAGTTTTTGATAATGATGCATGATAGATTTGCTACAGAAATGTTACCCAGACAGCAAACTGACATTGAATCAACGTGGAAACGACGTCTCTCATGACATTGAAACAACGTTGATTTTGCTCATCGAATTAACGTTGAACCAACGTCAGACGCGGCGTTCTTCAAAGCTAAATGAAAATCGAAAATTGGTTTGCTTTCATAACGTTGAAACAACGCGTTGATTTCAAGTTGATTTTCCGTTAGTTTTGAAAGAATGACGCGTCTGACGTTGGTTCAACGTTAATTCGATGAGCAAAACAATGTCAGATCAACGTTGTTTCGATGTCATATTTCCACGTTGATTCCACGTTGAGTTCTTTGAGCTTTAAAAAGATTTGTTTTAGTTATATGTTTACTACAAATGAAATGTGAAAATGAAATTGTGAACTTTTATTTTCAAAGTCACTGTTCATTTCGCCCCACAGAGCGTCCCATTGAAGTTCTTGAGCCTCTCAAGGATGTGTCAGCCAAGGAGAAGACTTCCACCACACTGTGCTGCAAGTTCTCTGCCCCGCCAAAAGAAGTGCAGTGGTTTAAGGGTCAAACTGCTTTGGAGGCTTCTAGCAAGTACAGCATGAAGCAAAAGGACGCCAATGTGCAGCTGATTATACAAGCTTTGAGTGCAGAGGACTCTGGAGAGTATCGCTGTCAGGTCGGGGTCTGTGAGAGCAAAGCCGTTCTCAAAGTAGAAGGTAAAGTCATAAAGAAGGTATTCAAAGCATGTTGTTTCAAATTGCATTCCCTTTATACATCCAGCCCTCTAGGGTTAGGGTTGCTTGTAAGAGGCTTTGACTACACCAAAAAGTCATTATATAGGTACTCTTGGTTCCTCTTTGATGTATATTTTTTTACACTTGATATAGTGCGTAAAATCCAGATCACCAAACATCTGACAGATGTTGAGGTGGATGAAGACGGTGATGCTGTGTTCACCTGTGAGGTCAACTATTCTGATGAAGAAGTCCAATGGACGCTCAATGACAAGCTGCTGTTCAACAATGAGGTCAATACCATCACCCATGTGGATAAGACCCATACACTTTCTCTCAAGAACCTAGCACCTGAGGATGGTGGGAAGGTGTCATTCAGCGTAAGGGATGTAAAAGAAACAGTATGCCTGAAGGTCAAAGGTGAGGTCATACGACAATGTCTAAATAAAACAGAAAAGCTGAATGTGAAAGATGACATTTTTTAACTGATTTTGGTTTGATGCACTTTTTTATTTATTGACATTCAGAAAAGAAAGCTGTATTCCTGAAGTTGCTAGATGATGTAGTTGCAGAGGAGAAGGGAACGGTGACCCTTAAGTGTGAAGCCTCAAAGCCCAGAGTGGCCCCTGTGTGGTGCAAAGATGGTACAGTCTTGTCTGCAGGCAAAAAATACGAGCTCCTCCATGATGGTAAGTCCCTGGGACTGACTATCCACGACGTCATGCAAGCTGACGCAGGGGAGTACAGCTGTGATCTTGGCACGGACCTCTCCAAGTCCAAGGTCACTGTTAGAGGTATGTCAACAAACTATGGAAATACTGTTGTGCTATAGTGACACTGTAGTGTCATTTATTGTTGTTTTTATGAAAAACAGATTAAGTTTTGGGTGCTTTTCCAATAATGCCTTTGTTGTTAACCCCAGATATCCACATCGGGATCACCAAGCGTCTTAAGTCGTTAGAGGCCAAAGCAGGTGAAAACTGCACATTTGAGTGTATCTTGTCCCGGGAAAGCTCAGAGCAGTGCTCCTGGAGCTTAAAAGGCCAACCTGTCACTGATGGAGGCCGTTTCCAGATAAGCAGCAAAGGGCGCAAGTATACCTTAACAATTAAATCAGTCTCAGCTTCTGATTCTGGTGAGGTGGTCTTCACTCTCAAAGATTTGAGCTCAAAGGCAACACTTTCTGTTGAGGGTGAGTAAGCAGAGTGTGCAATAAATACAAGAGTAATGAATTTGAATAAAATCCAGTTTTCCTTAATCAGTGTGTATCTTATTTTGGGGGGGTAGGTGAAGTTCCTACCATATCTAAAGAGCTTCAGGGTGTTAGTGCCAAAATTGGTGAAGATGCGGTATTCTCCTGTGAGGTTTCTCAATGTGGCCTGGAAGTGAAGTGGTCCAAGGATGGAAAGTCTATCAGAAAGAGCCAAAAATATGAAATCAGTCAGGAGCAGACGCTCATAAAGTTGACTATCCACAACGTCACTGACAAAGACTCTGGAGAGTACAGCTGCGAGGTCACCGGTGGTCCAACCTCCAAGGCTAAACTGGAGATCAAAGGTAAGGATTTTAAAACTAATGGTTTTACATTGACATCATTTTTTTTTAAATATACAACGGGGGAAATCACATACTCCTAAAAAGGAGAAATATATTTACCCTAGTGTTTCATTCCCTCTGTAGAACTGGCCAACAAATTCATTTGTGAGCTAAAGGATGCCACGGCAGAAGAGAATAGTACTGTCTTATTTGAATGTGAAACCGTCCACCCTGCCTCTAAAGTCACCTGGCTGAAAGGAACAAAGGAGATCAAGGCTGGAGGAAGGTATGAGCTGATGCAGAAGGGAACCGTCCTCATTCTCAACATAAAGGATCTAGAGAAGAGTGACAGCGAGGTATACACCTGTGACATTGGCTCTACAAAGAGTACAGCCAAACTGACAGTGAAAGGTAAGAACCTTGGTGTTTACTGCAATGTATTTGCCTAGCTCTTATTTTTTTAGATGGACAGAGCCCAGATGCTTACAGTTTAGATTGCTTTAATAAATTCATTGTTAAATAAATCTTACGGTCAAGTTTACATTGAATATGAACACGAAAGTCAGAGGGAATGAATAAAGGCAAGCTTTACCGAAGTAAAGAAAATCTTTGAAATATTTCTGGTAAGTACAGTTTAAGACAGCATTTGTGTTGTATAGTTTCTTTCTGCATTTTTGCATTTAACTTTTGGGTTTCTCTGTGGCGATGTTACTGCCAGGTATTTTGCTGATGGTCGCATTCATTGTTGTCTGCAGAAGACCACCTTAGTTCAGAGTAATGGCACTTTTATATTGTACTTTCACAATTATGTTTGTAGGCTACTCAACATGTCATTTAGATTTCTAGCAAGAAAGTTTGATGGAAATTTGGTTAGTCTTTTTATATATGTGCTGGAATTGTTGTTTCTTGTGCTTCTTATTACAATTGATGTGATGGAATATATTTGTACTTTGCGCCCAGTGTTGGTGTGGCCGTTGTGTGCATATGTATAATAATGTACCATTAGAATCCTTGTCTTATTTATTTTAAGATTTTATGAAGAACCCATTGAGATTTCCAGTTGATATCTATCAAGCTTTCTGTAGAATTGTCAAATTTTAGAAATGGCACATCAGCATTTGTGTTTTGTGTTGGTTTGTAAGGTTCAGTCTTTGTATATATACTGTAGTATATCATATTTTTATTCATGTAGTCTTGGTACAATTGATGTATTGGAATTGTTTTTTGTTTGTATATTTCTGTGATTATAGACAACCAAGGATGATGTAAAGATATACATTAATAGCCAAATCCCATCCTGAAACAAAATAACACCGAATATCGGTTTATCATAACTTCCTTGTTATCCCTTCATCCCAATGATCCGCCATCCTGTCTTTCGGACATTAAAACTATGAAGAATTTTAATTATATGATGCTTGTTCGTTCTCCAGTGGTGCCTGCCAGGTTCAAGGGGCAGATGAAGAACCAGCAGGTTACCGAAGGCGGGAAAGTTTTACTTTCCTGCGAGCTCTCAAAACCTGGCTGTCAAGTGCAATGGAAGAAGGGAACTGAAAATGTGAAACATGGGGGAAGATATCAGATAACGCAGAGGGACACTATGTTTGAGCTACAGATTTCAGAAGTAGTTACTGAGGACAGTGGAGAATATTCATGTGAATGTGGAAACGAGAAAACAACAGCAAGTGTTGTTGTCAGTGGTATGGATAAAGCTTATTCATTGCAAGCAATACACTGAATTGTCAATTAACTTGATCAATTTGTAGGGTAATAATTGTACACCTCTGATTTATCACACAATTACACTTCAGCATTACCGGCGGTCTTCAAACGTGAGCTACAAAGCCAAGAGGGTGAAGAAGGAGACAGTGTTACTCTTCACTGTGAACTCTCAAAATCTGGGGTCCCAGTTGTTTGGAAGAAAGGAACGCAGGTACTCCATTCTGGGGAAAAGTACCTTATAAAGCAAGATTCAGCTACTTTTGAGTTGAAGATTGCTGACCTCAAACCTGAAGATGCTGGACAATACACATGTTTGTGTGGGGACAAAAAGACTACGGCAAACATTAAGATCAAGGGTATGAAGTTCATTCAGTCTTATATATGTGAATCTTTGCTTTTTCCATGAGTAAAAAGACTATTTATTTTATATTTTTACATTCACTGGTTAGTTACCCGAGTTACATTTATTTAAAATTTCCCGAGTTACGATTTACTACTACAAAAATTTCCCAATCTTGTCTTGTAAGATGTTCTGTCTTATCTTGTCTCCTGCTGTCTTTGGAAGGTTTGTGAATGGTGTGCTTACTAACAAACTGTTACAACGCCAATTGCTTCTTAGCTTTACCCCTGATCTTCAAACGAGAACTACAAAACCAGGAGTGTCAAGAAATGGACAGTGTTACTCTTCAATGTGAGCTTTCCAAACAAGGAGTTCCTGTGGTTTGGAGGAAAGGAACACAGGTGATCCATTCTGGAGAGAAATACCACATCAAGCAAGTCGGGTCTACTTTCGAGCTGAAGATCACTGATGTCAAACCTGAAGATGCTGGAGTCTATAGTTGTAATTGTGGGATTAACAAGACCTCATCTACCGTTACCGTCAATGGTAGGAATGATATACTGAATGTAAACACCATCATGACACCCATTTTATATTTTATGCATTTATTTTGTGAATAGTGATTGTGTAAAGGATTACTTTTAACAGTCTTCCGCTGTGCCGTGTTTTGTTTTGATCAATTGGTAGGGCTCACAACTTGAATACATATTATTTTGTTAAGATTGGAGACTTCTCTTCAGTCCAGTTCTTTAATATGGTCTTGAGTTGTTTGTGTAATATGGTTCCAACATTTCTTCATGGTTCCTTAGCATTACCAGTGATCTTCACACATGAGCTTCAGAACCAAGAGTGTGATGAAGGAGGCAGTGCTACTCTGTCTTGCGAGCTTTCCAAACCTGGCATCTCTGTGCAGTGGAAAAAAGGAAGCCATATTATCCAGTCTGGAGGAAAGTACATCATCAGGCAGTTTGCCTCAAAGGTGGAGCTGAAGATCACTGATCTCAAATGTGAAGATGAGGGAGACTACACATGTGTGTGTGGTGATAAGACAACCACAGCCAATATGAAGATCAAGGGTATGTTTTCTAATCTTTCTTATTCTTTCTGGTACTGTACAGTAGTTATTAACCATTCTTTCCTAGCTACACTATTCTGAAAAAAAAAAAACAGTGTTACACATTTGAATTTGGTGTTTGTGAATATTAATGTTGCATTTGTTATGTTAGGTTTTCACTGATATCCTACAGTAGATTTGAAATGCCCAAAAGATATAGTTGTTCATCATGTAGAGCAAAATTACACTCTTGCAGATGACATGCCAAAGCAGAAAACCATAACTGCAGATGTTGTTAATGGGGAACAGAATAATTTTGTACATTATTAAATATAACTTTTAGATAATTTGTTGTATCCTGCTGTGGCTCCACCTGCTGTGCAGGTATGCCATAGTCTGACAGACATCTGTTTTGGAATTGGCTCAAACTTTTCTTCTTTGCGGTCTGTCTGATTTGCCTAGTTTGTTTTCTCTTCAGTTCAATGCAGTTCATTTGTGGGACAGAGATATAGATTAAGCCTTCAGCTCTAGACCGACTTCAGTCACAATTCTGTCTTTGCTTTGTTTTCTTGGTCAGCAGCTTGAATCCTTCTTGTTTGGACATGCTAAACTGTCTGGAATCGGTCAGTTTTGGGGGACATGAATGCTATGGTAAAATAAGTTGTAATCCATGACGTCTGCTTGTTCTGGATTTGCCATTATTGTCTGACAAGAGAACTATTGCTCCTACATTTTGCTACAGAACAATCTCAAATGAAGTAGCTTCTCCTATTTTATGTTTTAAAGAAGTCAGTATTTATATACAGAAACATGAAGCACATGTTGCTAACATGATATTGTTGGCTTTTTTTCTCTCTTATATACTTTCACTTGAAAATTAGTAGCCAAATGTGCTTTTTTTTCTCCTGCGCTTTATCTGCACCACTGCTTGTTTCAGTGTCATAGTTGGTGAATATTTAGATGATTTACTGTTTAGAGTGTTATCTGTTTCCACATTGTATTTGCTGATGTCAGAGGTGAAGAGGGTGAGAGTGGATGACGGTTGTAAGGAAGATATTACTAGCTTGCATTACATGATATTTATCTTTGTTAGTGTCCTTGGGTTAGTGAAAGTAGCTGGTTTGGGAACAGCAGCACTGATGCTTTACTTTACCAAATCTGTGATGGTCACTTCCACAACATTGAATATCATGGATATACAACATAAAGTCTAGACTGTTGGTGGCATTATAACTTAAATGTGTTTGGAGGTGTTGGTCTTTTTTTGTAAATTTGTTTTTAATTGCATCCTCCAACTGCAGCCTGTGGGATTTTTTTGTCAGTATCCTTTCACTCTGCTATTTGTTTTATTCATCGTATTATTTGTCGTATTATTGAGTATTATTCTTTACCTTTGCAGGCTGTTTTTTCATCATTTTTAATTTAAAATATATATTTTTTGGTCTGTTTTGTGTCTCTATATTTAACACAGTGCCGTTTTGTGTCCCTATACAGTATTTAACACAGAGCCGTTTTTAGAAGTTCGAAATAATCCAAAAAGTTATCCTGTTTATGGATGTAAACTGATGCGGACATTAACATTATTGACTACTTCAACACGTCATGTCACCAGCCTTGATGTGGATGTTTTATTTATTATTTTTGAAAGATCACATCTAGATTGCTTTAAATGACCATGTGAACCTGTGCAGTGTTTCCCTTTAGATAGTCCTACATTTTTTAAATTATCACTTTTTTTAAACCGTTTTTGTGTTGACAATGAAGACTAGGTGGCATTCTTTTTCAACTTAAATACGTTACTGATTTGATGGTGTGTTCTTTAACTTTCCAGAATTAGTAATATTTGGAAAGGATTTGCCTCTACAGATTTTGTTTTATTATAGAATAGTGTAAAAATGACTTCAGCTGTAAATTCAAAAAATACTCAAGAAGTGCTTACTTCAACAGCTCGCCCAGTTCAGTTTACACAAGAACTCTTAAACCAAGCATGTGATGAAGATGACAGTGTTACTCTGCACTGTGAACTCTCAAAAACTGGAGTTCCTGTGGTTTGGAGGAAAGGAACACAGGTGATCCATTCTGGAGGGAAGTACCTCATCAAACAAGTTGGGGCTACTGTTGAGTTGAAGATCATTGATGTTAAACCCGAAGATGCTGGAGTCTATGCATGTGATTGCGGAGACAACATCACCACCGCTAGCATCAAAGTCAATGGTAGGACGGAGCTTTTATTTGAACCCTCTTCAACAATGAATAAGCTTCCTGTTTTCTGATCTACATAGCTGTCCTTCAATAATGTCTTAATTTATGGTACGGTAGGGTAAAGTACTGTGTATTGGCTTGTCAGGTCCAATAAGTTGTTCGTCTAGTTTTCCCATTTACATAATGGTGGCTGTTTTCATCAAAAAAAAATTACAAGGTGGTAAAAATATAAGTTCAGCAATTGCAGAAGAAAGATTTGCGTCTATCAGTGAAAGGATTTTTTGATGGAAAGTGTAAATTAATCTCACAAGATCATGTTCCTGGTTCAACTACTTTGCCTGACTTCTTCAGCATTACCAGTGGTCTTCAAAGATGAGCTACAGAATCAAGAGATTCAAGAGAAGGACAGTGTTACTTTGCACTGTAAACTCTCAAAACCTGGAGTTCCTGTGGTTTGGAGGAAAGGAACTCAAGTGATCCACTCTGGAGGAAAGTATCTCATCAAACAAGTTGGTTCTACTGTTGAACTGAAGATCACTGATGTCAAACCTGAAGATTCTGGAAACTATGTTTGTGATTGCGGAGACAGCATGACAACTGCCAACATCAAGGTTAACGGTATGAGAAGACCAACTGCTTCAAGAATCTTTGAAATGCATGCTCACATTCATTCTTTGGATATGAAGTGTGAACGTTTCCACCATTTATCAAGTTAAGTTCAAAAAAGATATGGATTTGATTTTAAGTATTATTTGGAACGCTGCATTTTTGTCGTCAATACCTTCTCTGGAAAATATTTATATTTACATCATCTGTATGTCTGGAACTAAATATCTGGCATCTCATATCAATCTTTGAATTGTCAGCTCTTCCAGCCATCTTCACAAAAGAGATGCAGAACCAGACAGCCATTGAAGGAGAGAGCATCATCTTCCAATGTGAGCTCTCCAAACCTGCAGTTCCTGTGGTTTGGAGGAAAGGAACACAGGTGATCCACTCTGGAGGAAAGTATCTCATCAAACAAGTTGGGGCTACTGTTGAGCTGAAGATCACTGATGTCAAACCTGAAGATACTGGCGACTATGCCTGTGATTGTGGAGACAGCATTACGACTGCCAATGTCAAGGTTAACGGTAGGAGAAGACCAAATCCATCTTTGAAATGCATGATCACTCTCGCCCTGTGTTCAGGAAGTGTGAATGATTCCACAGTTTGTTATGGAGATAAAGCTAAGGAAAGAAACTTAATTGTAACCTGTACTTTAAGGACTTTGTGTTGTCTTGGTCTTACTTGTCTGGAAAATAATTGCATCATATGCCACTCTTTGAATTGCCAGCACTTCCAGCCATCTTCACACAAGGACTGAAGAACCAGACAGCTGTTGAGGGAGAGAGCATCCGCTTCCAGTGTGAACTCTCCAAAGCAGACATTCCAGTTGAGTGGCGAAGGGGTGAAATTGGTCTATGCCCCTGTGCTAAATACGAATTCAAGCAAGATGGTCACCATGCACAACTTGTCATAAATGACCTTGAACCTGAGGACTCTGGTGACTATATTTGTGATACCGGAGATCGCCAAAGCACTGCATATTTGGAAGTCAAGGGTAGGCTTGGATTGAACCCTTGGTCTAATACAAGTAAACATAATCCTGTGTCAATTGAAGCCATTTCTTCTGATGACCTTGAAACACTTGTTTACTCGCCTTTTGCAGCACTGCCAGTTCTTATCAAGTCATCACTGAAAGATTTGGAAACCGAGGCTGGGGAAAATGCAGTGTTTCGATGCGAACTTGGGAAACCTGGAGCCAAAGTCATCTGGAGGAAAGACAAGAGTGTAATAGAAGCAAGCCACAAATGTCAGCTGAAGCAAGATGGAGCTTTTGCTGAGCTTATTATTTACAAGCTACAGGGAGGAGACTCTGGAGAATACTCGTGTGAGACAGAACATGATCGGACATCTGCCAAACTCACCGTGAAGGGTAGGAATCACCTGATAAAAGTCCTCATCTCTCCTAACTTTACCTTATCATTCTATTTTGACGATCACACATCTACTCCATACCATCCTCAATACTACACCATCCATCTTCTCTTTTGATATCCTTGCCACCGTTCCCAGATCACTTTAAGCACCTACTCTTTGCACGTGGTTTTGCACTTTGAATTTAAACTTTCTCCAATGCACTCGCACTTACGAGTTTTTTTTTTCCGATTAACATAACAACGTTATACACTTTTCCCTTTGCAATTTAAACGTTTTATTTTAATGGATAGCTGTCTTGTTTTGGTTGTTTAATCAATACCGAGGTAGTTTATTTATCTATTTTTTGGCATATTGACTACTACTGATATTTTTACTTTTAGAATATTGTACTACATGTTGATTTCTTGAACCTGAATTTGCTTTCAGAACCTGAAATCACAATCTTAACTGGCTTGAAGAGCTGCATTGTTAATGAAGGCGAGGACGTTCATTTTGAATGCCTTGTCTCTCATGATAATGCACTCATTGTTCAGTGGACACTGCAAGACGTCCCACTACAGAACAATGAGATGAATGAAATCCGAATGGACGGCAAAAGGCACACACTCACACTAAGAAGTGTCACCCAGAAAGACTCTGGCACAGTATCCTTCCATGTGGGTGCCCACACTTCTTTTGCTTGTCTTACAGTCAGAGGTAAAACTGAAGAACTTTTTGGATGTATTTATTTTCACTCTTTGATCACAGTGGGTTTCAAACACATGCACTGTTGTGCACGTGTTTAGTGTGTCTGATCATCCTATATCCATATATATATATTCCATATGTAATATATCTTGCATTTATCTTTGTTTGATGCATGCTTTAATGCATCATATTGCAAAACATAAATAAAAATGTGACCAGCAACTTTTTAAGCATGTATTTTATCTGTTTTGTTTTCAATTGTCAAATATGTCTTATCTTAACCATTGCTTGTTAGTATGTTGAGTTTTGGATATTACATTCTATATATTACACGATATTACACGATCTATAACAGAAATGCAACAAAAAGCATTAGTTAGGCTTACTTTTGTACCTGGCTGAGAAATTGCAAAGGAAATTTGTTAACACCCCATAATCTTCAGGTTTAGGGTGTTTAAGGCACATGTCTAAGAATGTGTTCTATGTATCACTGTTTCCTGCCAGAAATCCCCGTGCTATCATTTTCGAAGGAGTTGACGAGCCAGGAAGTCACAGAGGGCGGCAGTGCCTCATTATGCTGCGAAACCTCTATCCCTGGTGCCAATGTGACCTGGAAGAAGGGCACTCAGTTCCTATCTGATGGAAAGAAATATTCCATGAAGAGGGATGGCACAATCCAAACCTTGGAGATCCTTAAGCTATCAGTGGAAGATGGTGGCGAGTACACATGCGAAGCAGGAGACAAACGAACCAAAGCTACATTAACTGTCAAAGGTAACTAATGAGGATAGCATGATGCTACGTTTATAATAATAAACTACACTGTTTGGAGGATTAATACATCCTCTCACATTCTCATTCACTTATAGTAGATAAAAAGTACTAAAAGATATACCCCCGGTTTCACAGAAAAGGCTTAAGCCAAGTCCTAGACTACAATGCATATCTGTTTTAATTGAACGCAACTTGCACTGACATATCTAAAAAATGTCAAGTCCAATTATTTTTTCTCAAGTTTCACAATAGTAGCGTTTTTTTTTTCTAAGGCACATTTGAAGCTACTTCAATGTCCTAAATGATCTAAAGCCTGATCCCGGCTTAATCTAAGCCCTATCTGTGAAACCAGGCCATAAGTACAAGTCAGTGGTGAGAAATTTACCTCATTTGACTTTTTGGAAGATCCTCAAAAGTCCCTTTCATCACGTTCCTTCCCAGAATGTGTTAAAATCACGCGAGAATTAAAGGATGTGACTGTGATAACGGGCGAGGATGCTAACTTCAAGTGTGAGGTGTCCCAAACAGGGGTTACGAATGTTGAGTGGTGGCTCAGCTCCAACCACCTTCAAAACAATGACTTAAATCAAATCAGCACCCAAGGAAGGGAACACAGCCTAGTGCTGAAAATGGTCACACCCGATGATTCAGGTGATGTAGCCTTTGTGGTTGGCCCTGAGAAGAGTGTTGCCTACTTGATGGTGCAGGAGAAACCCAAAGGTAAAAGACTCTTATGGCTAACAGTGTTCATTGGTGGCAAGCAATCATCTGTCTGTCATTAGGTAGTAGCTGCATTCATTTTGCGCTATCATAACAAAAGGCTTCTAGCTGCTTTTCCATCTGCTTTGGCCATTCTACATCTACACCAAAATTGTGTAGTTCTCATCCATTTTTTTGGTTCAATATTCCCTTTTTATAATTTAGGTATCTATGCTGTCTTTTCTCCAATTCCTATCCATAATTGTTAAAGCATGAGTTTCTCACTCAGTAAAGATTTTTTAGTGTACACTCTAAAAAATGCTGGGTTGTTTTAACCCAATTTTGGGTCAAATATGGACAAACCCGAAATGTTGGGTTAAAAATGTAATGTAAAAATTTAACCCAACGGCTGGGTTAGTCCATATTTGACCCAAAGTTGGGTTAAAACAACCCAGCATTTTTTAGAGTGTATCACTGTGTCTGTTCAATGGCTTCAAGTGTCTAAGTTTCAGAGTCTTCAGGTAGACAATATGATGTGACAGCACTTGGGTTTGGGTTTCTCCTGTCCATAGTCGTATTCTTAGAGAAGCCTCTGGACTTGACTGCCAAAGAGGGTCAAACAGTCACACTGTCCTGCATGACTTCCGACCCTGAGGCCTCTGTCACCTGGTACAAAGAGCAGGAGATGATAAAGGCAGGGGGCAGGTATCTGCTCTACAAGGATAGAGCCGTCCATCAGCTTCGCATCCTTAGGGTGGAGGAAGGGGATGCAGGGGTGTATACATCCAAAACCAAAGATGCAGAAAGCTGCGCCACCCTTACTGTAAAAGGTAAATGGGTTTGTAGGCCTTAAATTTATCAACATGCCTGTTGACTATGAAAGTGAACACAGATTCCAAGAAGAACCAACTTATGTTCTAGTTTCCGTTCGCTTTGTAACTGGCTCTCTTGTGGAACGAAGAAGATTTTGATTCCTTCACAGATATTGGCAGCATTTTTAAAATCTGACAATTACATTCTTTCAACTTCTTTTCTCATCCATCATCAGGTCAACCTGCATACTTCCAGAAGGAGTTAGAGAACCAGAATGCAATAGAGGGAGATAGTATCACATTGCGCTGTGAACTTTCTAAACTAGTTAAAAGTGTAGAATGGAGAAAGGGTGGAGTGGTGCTCCAACCCAGTAAGAAGTTTGAGATGAAACAGGAAGGATGTGTGCTGGAGCTCCATGTCCATGATCTGGAACCAGAGGACAATGGCTACTACACTTGTGATGCTGGAGACCAGTTGACCACAGCATCAGTCACAGTGCAAGGTATCAAATAACACTCTTAAGTCAATTGCATATTGCGTTTTAGTACATTTATAGATGAAACAGACAGAATTATCTCATACATGTTGGAGGTTATTTAAAATCTGTAGCTTTTTGAATATGCTCTAATGTCTTTATGAAGTTTGCATTATGTTTATGAAGTATAGGCTACTCAATGTATGCGCGTACTGTATTTTTAGACAGTGGTGATCTAAGGGTTTCTGTGTCTGGTCTCTGCAGAGGTTGAGGTCCTCATAGTGTCGGGTATAAAGAATACAGATGTGTTTGTGGGCGAACAGGCAATTTTCTCCTGCCAGCTCTCTCGCCATGCCAAAGGCAGAGTTCAGTGGTGGCTAGATGGCACACGTTTGGAGAACAGTACCTTCAGTGAAATAAGTGTGGGTGAAGACCATGTCCACACTCTCACCCTAAGGAACCTTTCTCCCAATGATTCGGGTACAGTCCTGTTCAAAACAGGTGGCCTGTCATCCTCCGCCAAACTGTTAGTGAAAGGTACCGAACGGGGTGAAGGGGCATAGTAGCACTTGGCAGAGCGATTTAAAGGCTTAAAATTAAATAAATAGCACTGACTAATATTGTGTTCATGAATTTCCTAACTTTTAAAGTCAGTTACTCATTTTTTGAAGCATTTGGGTTGCCTTTTTTTTTTTTTTTTTACATTTCTTGATTTTTATAAGTTACAGTCGGACCATAAATCTAGAATTTTGTCACAATCTGTCCTTTAAGTTGTTGATTACTGTTGTGTTCTTTGATATATGCTGTAGACTCATATTACTGAAAATAATAATAATACTAATCTTAATCCAAAGTATTTTTGCACAGAGTGCACTGGAGAATCCTTCGGTTCAGTGTCATGCTCAATAATGCAATCCTGATAGAACAAGATTTGTATGTCCTTAAATCTATTTTTGGGTTACCCATGCCTAGGATGTAATATTTTTGTTAGCTGCCAAGACACTTTACTATTAGGAAAAGTATACAGTAAGGTTGAAAACAAAAATATCTATTTTTAATGGAAATTCATGGATGCGTGTAGTTAATGTGCCGTGTATTTCTAACCTTAAACGGTAGCTTTGGCTGCAATATCTTGGCTTTCTAATTACTTACTAAATCGGCATACTAATTAATAAATTAGTACAATGATTTTGGATTTGTATATGGACCAGGGCTCAACGCTAAGGATTATTTCTTCTGGCCCGGTCAGGCCAGTGGTTCAGATTTTTACTTGTCCAGACAAAATTTTCACTGGTCCTGCCAAAAGTTGTTGTTTTCATTGTTTTAGGCCTATGTAACCTTGTATTAATATAAATGACGTTGCAATTGGTTTGACTTAAAAACGTGCAAATCCTTACTGTCGAGCTGTGAAGATAGTTTATTTATTTTTTATTAAAGAAAGTATAGTGTCGCTAAGATATTAGGATGTATTAGGAGCGCGACATCCGATGGGTTTTCCCAGATCGCATCACATATAGAGTATATATTATTGTTGGTCTGAATCAGCTACAGTATGAACACTTGAATATGTATTGCCTACTCTCAGTATATGTGGTTTGATGAGAAGCATTTCACTGGTGTGGCATATAGGCCTGAATTGACTGCAGACCAGCAAAAATGCTGTATTAATTTTTTATCACAGTATTTTAGATATGTAATTAATTCTACTAAATGAATGTGCAAACTTTAAAAGAAAAATGTTCTTACATAGACTCTCAATATGATGTTTTATTAACAAAGTTCGGGAGGACCACTTTCAGATAATTAACACAGGTGAAGAGCACTCAGCAATCAATGATAAGCGGTGTATATAGATTCAGCAGTCTCACCTCAATCCATTGACAGTTTAGCTGCGTCCCTCCACCACCCCTTCTCCACTCTTCTAGTCCTAACCCTTTACATACGAGGGGACAGTACTCTGGGTTCGGGATGAATTCCGCATTAAATAATATTACGCATTAAACTGTACTCCCTCTAATTGTATGTAAATGTGAACTCGTGAAAAGACCATTGTAGGCTACTCATCAATCTTAACTACGCTTCTGTTTTTGTGCTGCATGTACTTTTTCTAGAATTTGGCCTTAGTTTGACTTGACACTGCAACTAGGCAATTGGTTGTAATTGACCATGTCCTTGGTCAGTTTGGAGTAGAGAAGCAAAAGATGATACCCTTACCATACTAGTGATAACTAAGTAATGCTTAAGCAGTGACTTAGATGATGAAGTTGCAAAGGTTGCTGAGACTTGTATTTCAGTTGCAAATTAGATTAAATACCACCCAATATCTCAAAGAGGATTGAGGTGAAGAACTCTACTCCAAAGTGCACTGGGGTTTTGAGAAAATTACTTATCCCCACCACCAACCCTCTATAGATCCCAATGTGGAGGTGGTCAGTGCAATGGAGGACCAACACATAGCAGAGAACCAGCCTGCAGAGTTCATCTGTCAGTATTCCCGGCCAGTCAAGGCCATATGGAAGCGAAACGGCATACCTGTGCAAGCAGACGGTCGCAGGGTAATAGTGGAACAGGACTGGACTGTTGCAAGGTTGTACATTAGCTGTGTGGAGCCTCAGGATGGGGGGATGTACTCCTGTGAGGCAGAAGGAACCTCTGTTGTGGCACATCTCAGGGTGCAAGGTGAGCACACCTGTGGACGAGGAGAATCTGTGTGTCATTCATAACTCAAAAGTTTGGATCATCACAAAGACTCAGTATAAGGGCTTACTAAAAAGGGTTTTACAAGGACAAGTCTTTAGCAATTTGATGCTGATGGTTTCACATGACCACGATACCAAAATGTCAGTAGTCAATGAAATATAATACTCCATACCAATTTCAAAATCTAATACGTCATGACTTTATAAAAAAAGTGAATTACTAAATAAAAACTTTCAGTTATTTTTCCTTCCAGAATATATTGGGGGTTTTTTTGCAACATTTTGTATTTAGTACATTTGACATTTTTTTTAATCAATTTTTAAGCTAATATTCACCCACAAATAAAACATTTTTTTATACTCAAGTCAAAAATTGCTGTTTTTCGTCTGGCTGGCTATGCAGTAACCATCATGAGCTTTAATTGCAGCTACCTTTGCTTTTTATGCTACTCAATACTAAATGCTACATACTAGTGAAATGTTGGAAGAATCAAGTGTGATTGTGCAATAAACAGTTATTGTTTTAGGGTCAGAAGTTATTATTTTTATTCATCTAAGGTCAATCAGTTATATACTACATCAACTTGTTTTGGTATGTTGAAAACCAGTGTTTTTTCAGGTATTGTGTTTCTTTTGCAGCTAAACCCATTGACATTCTCCAAGAGCTGAGTAACATGGAAACCATTAGTGGTGGGGAAGCACTTTTTGAATGTGCCTTGTCACGTCCTGAAACCAAAGACTGCCGGTGGTTAGTCGATGGCAAGCCTGTAAAGGAGTCGGCAAAGGTAGAGATCGTTTCCTTTGAGAGTGGCCGACGCCATCTTCTGCTCTTAAAGGACTTGCATCCTTGTGAAAACACAAAGGTTACATTCCAAGCTGGAACTTCATCAACTACTGCTCTTCTCTCTGTCAAAGGTATGGCATTTCTCTTTTATGTTTTAGTTTCATGCTCTAGTTTCATCATATATTAAATATGATGCTAAATGCATAAATGTAAATGCATTTAAATGTTATGAATGTGTTCTGTACAGCTTGGCAACTGGAGGTGGTCAAGCCTTTGGAAGATAAGACCGCCATTGCAGGAGAACCAGTTGAGTTCACTTGTGCTTTGAATGAAGCTGTGCCTGAGAGTGAAGTGACTTGGTATGCAAATGGGGTTGAGCTTCAACGTAATGACCAATGGGCCATGAGAGCCAGTGGCTCTTCCTACAGCCTCATTTTGAAGAAAGCCCAGGCTCAACCCACACAGGAAATCACATTTGCAGCGAGGGATGCATTATCCATGGCCAAACTCACCACAATTGGTAAGAGTCGGTTTGTGCATCATTCATTACAATTTTCTACCATTACTTTCTGACTAACCTTTTTTAATTTTGTCTGGCTTTGTAGCTGTGCCTGATCCCCCTGAAGATCCAGAGCTGGTGAGTAAAGGCCCAACGTTTGTTACCTTGTCTTGGTTCACCCCTCTCAATGATGGAGGAAGCCCAATCATTGGTTACCGGGTGGAAATGCGTCTAGTGGACAGTGTCCTCTGGCTGCCCTGCCACACAGAACCAGTGTGCAATACTGAATTTCTAGTTGAAAACCTCATACCGGGGGCAGGTTACCGATTCAGAGTGGCAGCCATTAACCGTGCTGGCATTGGAGAGCCTGTCCAGCTGCCTCAAACTGTGACACTTGGTAAGTGGATACTCACTGAATTGACCAATTTATCGGAAGCAACCTTATAGAGTTCATTGTGAGTATATTATATGTTAATCTAACCCAACTGCTTCTATGAGTCTGTGTAGAAGGCTTGCTTTTAGCAGTCTGCCCTAGATCAGGGTTCCTCACTCCTTGGGCCTAATTTATAAAACTTTGCGTAGGATTTGCGTCAGAAGTTGCGTACGGATGAAACATAGGACGTGTGTACGCACAGAAATATTCGGATTTATACAACCGTGCGCATGCACATCCTACGCATTTTTCCCTGAATAAATCACAATCAATTCTAAATATAGCGCAGCTTTTGCGGCTTCATGTCACGCCCATAGTTGCCCATAAATAGTCCGTGAAACGCCCACAAGTTAATATTCATCAATTGCGAAATCATGTTAAACACAGAGAGGAATTTAAAAAAAACGTAACTTCACTCAATGTGAAGTACAAGTTATCGTTGGCAAGGTGGAAAAGAGGAGAAAAATGTTGTTTGGAGGGCACAGTGTGCATTACTAATGCCAAAAAGGCACTTGAGTGGCAAAAGGTTGCCAGACGCCGTAAATGCTGTAGCCTCGATCACAACCTCGGACTGTGGCCAGAATAAAAAAGAAATGGTCTAAAATGGTCATAAAATGTAAAATTGAAACTGCTAATAGAAAAAACACAATTGCAAATAATAAGACATACTTGTGATCCATAAACAACAGATTGTGGGAACGGCTACGTCTTTCAGGAGAAGATTATGTGCATAGACTGCATTGTACTCTGTCTGCTGTAAAATGTGCAGTGCACAGACAAACGTTGAGGTTATAATGTTCAGGAACATTGTTTTCAATCCTGTTAAGTTTATTTTAAACAGAGACAACGCTCTTCTCTAGCCCAGCTTAATCTTTTTTTGCGTGTTCTGTAGGCAGATTATTTAAATGAGAAACATTTTGACATTTTAACATTTTAAAACATGTGAGTGGAGTTTAGGAAATATACTTTTAGTGAATTAATATGAAATAAGCTCATCTAAATTAACTGATGCAATCAGTTTCCTCAAAAGGTTTTGCAGTGCAATATAACACTAAAAAGTACTCCAAATAAGTATATTTTCTATTTTTGTAACTAATAATTTGTTCTTGTTGAGTTCTTGCTGCATTTCTTCAACTGTTCTTTGAATGTTCTTTTGGTCTTCAGATGCACCAGTGACCATGACCAAAATGTTAACCAGCTCTAAGCTCCAAAAAGGAAAGATGGTTCAATTGGAGTGTGAACTTTCTGCAGAAAGTAAATCAGTCACATGGCACAAGGACAACAGAGAGATAGAGGTTGGGGCCAAGTACCAAGTGGTAGAAGAGGGCAAGAGCCAAGTTTTGCTCATTAAGGATTTCCAGCCTACAGACCAGGGTGTCTATTGTTGTGTTGCCTCAAATGAGGCAAAGACTTCAATCAACCTCAACCTTGAAGGTACTTTATTTAGCTTAATCTCTACATCTAACTTGCTCTCCTTTTCCTCTTCCTAAAGTCTCTTTGGGTGGGTGGGTTGTTTGTTTTTAATTTTTAATTCAATGTTTTTAGCTCTTCCGTTTCGTTTATTGTTTCAGTTTATAATGCTACTTTATTCTTTATTCACACCTTCAGATTACCTGAGTTTTCTTAATCAATTGCTGTTGCGTAGACACATTATTGATGTATTTAATTAACTTTATGTCCAACATAAAAATGTTACCATATGCATACAGTAAGTGAGACTGATTTATTATGACTCCTTGATTACAGGAGATGGTACAACACTTTGTCAGGATGCAGGCAGCCAGCCCAAACTGCCTCCTGAAGCTGCTTCTGAGGGAGACCTACATGCTTTGTGGGAGGCAGTGGCCAAGAAGAGGAGAATGAGTCGGGAACCCACATTAGATTCAATTTCAGAATTACCAGAAGAAGATGGTAAAGAAAAGGCACAAAGCAAAGAAGAAAAAGTTATTGAAAAAGAAGCGAAAGAGAAAGAGAGACCTGTTGAGCCAGCTCCCAAAATCACAGCAGAGCCTAATCTCTATACCAGTTCTGATGAGGAATCTCTCAGTGGGACAACAAGCTTGGTGTCTTACCTGCAGAAAAGCAGCAATTCCTCGATGACAGTGGAAAGTCACACTGAGACCACTGCCTCCAAGAAACTGTATGAGCACTTCCAGATGACTGAGCAATCTGTTACAAAGACCTCTGTGGAGCCCCTCATGGAAGCTCAGAAAGGGGACGAGTTGCTAGATGCTGCTGTCAAGATTCAGGCAGCCTTCAAAGGTTATAAAGCCAGAAAGGACATGCGACCAGTCTTCAAAGAAGTATTCAAAGAGCAGACTAAGGAGCCCAATGGGACAATTCATCTCGAGTGCATTGTGGAGGGTAAGCCAGATAAAGTTCGCTGGCTAAAGGATGGTGAACCCTTAGTAGACGGCAAGCACCACCATATTGATATCTATAATGATGGTACCTGCTCTCTAGTAGTGACAGCTGCCACAACCAAAGACACAGGTGTATATACTTGTGAAGTCACCAATAAATTTGGCATTTCCACCCATAGTGGTAAAGTCACCATAGGGTCAATGCGGGAATCTTCTGGGCGACGACCCCTCACTCTAGGCTACAGTGCAGACAGTGAAGCTGAGAGCTCCTCGGGGAGTGAGATGGATGAGACTTTACGTCAGGCAAGTAAGCGATTGCGGCGTCTTCTTCGCACTCGCCTTCCTCCGGATGTGGAGGAGGAACCTTTTTTGAGTGCGGATGAAGGAGATTTACCGCCACCGGATCTACAGTCTTACCGGGAAGACGATCAGTACATCTACATCCGCTTTGATAACCGTGCAGAAGCTCAAGTGGCTTCCCAGCGCTTCCAGGAAATGTTTACTTATCAAGGAGTGCCCATCGAAACGATCGTCATACCAGCAGCAGGTTCTAAGGTAGAGCTGCGTATCACAAAGATGGGCCTCTCCCAAGATGGCTCCCAAACCCCAACTCAGGACCGACCGATGCCTTCTTTCATGACAGGAACCCCTGGTATGACCCCTCTTCCATCTGGTTTTGTTTTTGCTGCTGTTGTTTGGTTCTTCATTAAGTTGCATGGTTCAGTACTGGATTTTATTTCACATTATAGGGCAGCACTTTTGATATTTACAAAAATGTTGTGACTTGCTTTGTTTTTTGGATCTTAAAGTGGTGGCATGTCATGTTTTTCGCCTGGTTCTGCATCAAATTGCTATGTTCTCTTCTTTTCGGTTTTGTTTGCTCTTCATCGTTATCTTAATCCCCCACCAACCTCCCAGCGGCCCCCGTCTTCCTGACGGAGCTTCGTAGCCAGGATGTTCCTGATGGATTTCCAGTCAGTTTTGACTGTGTAATTGCTGGCAAACACCCTCACACTGTGCGATGGTTCAAGGATGGAAAGCTGTTGGAGGAAAACGACCACTACATGATCAATGAAGACCAGGAAGGTCGTCACCAGCTGATCATCACAGCTGTGCTTCCCACAGATATGGGCGTATATCGATGCATGGCTGAAAATGACAGTGGCATCGCCTCCAGCAAGGCTGAGCTGAGAGTGGACAGTGAGTACACTGTTAAAAGAAAGTGTCAAATCAAATATAGATGAGAAAGCAATGTAATCCACTATTAAAGCGTTTTAACAAAGATGGCACTTTCTTTTACCGGTGCATCTGTGAAGAGTAAGAATGCAACTGCATGCGTTTTGTAAGAAGAATTCTCATTGTTTGCCTGTAGATGTCCCCAAAATGCCCCTACATTTTTAACATACTTAAGATGAAGGCTTTATTATTTCTAACAAATCATTGATTCAGTCTTGTGTATCTTTGAAGTGTCTTGCAGCTCAGACTATGACACAGCAGCTGATGCCACAGAGACGTCTTCCTATGTCAGTGCTAAAGGCTATGTGTCTAGGTGAGAGCATGTCAATATTACAAGTACACAATACATTTTGCACAAATCCAGCCAAAACAAGTCTCTAGTTTTACACGGGCTTCTGCTTTTGTGTGGTTTGCTCTCTTAGCTCGGAGCACAGGGACACAGAGGCTTTTGAGTCTGTGGCAGAGGATGAGCAGCTTCCTCAGGTTTTGGATGAGTTGCACGATTTATTCCTCAGTCCTGGAGCACCCATTGCCAAAATGAGTGTTAAGGTCAAAGGTCAGTTATGTTTTTTTTTCATGGATGCTAATTCTTTTGTTTCAGAATCTATTTTATCTCTATTTTGTTTATTTATGCACTGTTTATTCCAAGTGTTTGCTTTTTTACATCTGCACTTGTTGTATCTGCTATTCAAATCCAGCCACTCTGAGCATGACATTAATGTCCTACATTCTTTTTTCTGGCCATCCTATTTTTAATTACCTTGTTTATGTTCTTCATACACATTTACATAGCTTTGTATCTAAGACGACTTTAATTTTCAGCTGTTACATTGCAGAAGTTTCATGTTTCAACACCATTCTGCAGGATTTCCCTCACCAAGAGTTTACTGGTTCAAAGATGGCACCCCACTTCAAGCCTCCAGCAGAATTATATTGTCAACCGTGCGAGATCAGCACAGTCTTGAGGTTTTGGATGTTAAGCGGGAGGACACCGGAGAATACTCCGCATACATTAGCAATATAGCTGGATCTGCCTACTCTTCAGCACGACTGAATGTACTGGGTAAATGTTCATTTTAAGCTTTAAGCCTTTTTGTGTCACTTCCATGGGGTCTTTGATAGGAATTGGAAGCATGGTGAAATTATATTGTAAATGATCATTATAGTGATTTTTTCAAATAAAATGTGCTTTTATTATAATGTGCTAAAAAAATGCTAAAATGTTTGTTTGTTTACATGATTTCCATTTGCTAGCTCCTGGAGAGCGCCCGGCACCTGAACAGGGACGAATGAGAGGTAAACATCTGTAATAATGTCACATATTCTTGCACACAGCACATTGTGAGTCGTTGTTCCATATGGTATGAACGCAACTGCATTTTGAAATTTGAGAAAGATTAAGCATGCATATCATTTGCTATGCCACTTGCATTTTTCCACAAATAGATCCAAAGGTGCCACTTGTGCCACCACGCTTTCTGGAGAGGTTCAGCAACAAGAAGGTGAAACAGGGAGCAAGTATAACGCTGTCAGTCAAAGTGGAAGGTATGGCGTGTTACCACAATAAATTAAATTAATTTACATGCAATTTTGAGAAATACAGTAATGTTTAGTTGCACGTTACAAAAGGTGAAAACATGCTAAGTCACTGTCTTCCGAAGGTTCCCCAACCCCATCTGTGAACTGGTTAAAGGAAGTGTCAGATAAGGATGTTTTGTGGATCAAGGCAGACACACCAGGTTACAAGGTGGCCAGCTCTGGCCGTCAGCATAGTCTAATCCTTATGGAAGTGGAAAAAAATCATGGTGGCATGTACACTTGCATTGCCACCAACCGTGCTGGACAGTCGGTTAACACAGCCCGGCTGGATGTGGAGACAGGTCAGGAACTCATGGTTTAGTTATAGACGATAGTGATGTCAGGATATTATTATTATTAATATATAATATTATTTTATACCAAGAATATTTCTGGTATGTGTACCAATTTAAATGGATTTATTAATAAATAACCTGGTCTTTTATTCATCATGCTTATAATTTTCTATCCAACAGCACCAGAGCAAAAGAGCAAAGTGGGGCCACAGTAAGTTTAAATTTAAAAGGTTACAGCTATCAATTAAATTATTTTATTAATCTAAACATTGTACAGTTTTACACATTTGGATGTTAATGTTTAATTATAATATTTTCTTCTCCAGGGTTCTGGGAATTACTATTAGCCCACCGGAGGAAGTGGCCAAAGGTGAATATTTGATAGATGATTTTCTGTTTTAAGTTTTTAATTAAATTTATTTTTAACTACTTTATACTTTTAGTGGGCTGTCAGATTATATCAGAGTGAGTGACTGCCATCAGGTAGTTCTGATGTAATTTACTACAATATAAGTGACTCTTTTGAAAACATCTTAGGAGAGATCAAACTACCTTACATGGGTGAAGTGGGTACAGAGGAATTCTTACAAAAACTCACAACCCAAATCACAGAAATGGTATCAGCCAAGTTCACCCAAGGTAAGAGAAAACAATAATTTTCAGCCAACAATATTGAGCTAATATTTTTGTAACCTGCACTACCACAGTTTACTGTGAATTACACTGTGTATAAATGTGTGTACTATTTGTGCTGTACTTTTTTTTTAAATTAAAGTATCATTCTTGATGTCATAAGTAACAATAGTGCAAAATAACAATTTATTGTTTTAATGTAGTCTTTCTCTACAGAATGCATCCTAAAATTCACTCAAAACAGTATGCACTGTTTTTGAATGAGCTTTGCGTGTGCCCAAATGCTTTGAATTCATCTCACAGGATGTACTGAAATATTCACTTTTTAAATCATTAATTATACTCAGGACTTTTTTGTGAGCATAATTTTCTGGACTTCCCTTCCATATATAAACAGTATATATATATATATATATATATATATATATATATATATATATATATATATATATATATATATATATATATATATAAAACCTTATCTTTCTGGATCCCCCGATTCCTGTGCAGTTCACTGACTCCATTCTTTTGTCTATCCATCAAACTATCCATCCATCCTCTCATCCCTCTATTCAGTCACATTCTCATTGAAGCATTGATTTGTTCAGACAGCTTACAGAACCATCAAGTGCTCCAGTGGATGAAATCTTGGCCCAAAGTAACCAGTATGTATCCGCAGAACCTTCAGTGTATTACACCAGAACTTTGACTTTTTCTCCATGAGGCTATGCTGTTGTTAATCACGTTGCTTGTCTATTTCTTGGGTTCTAACCATTGAAAAAATAAAGAAAGAAAACACCTAAATCTAAAATGTAACGTACAAAATGCTTTAAGTATGGCCAAGTGGTAATAAAGTCATGGTTCTTTAAAATCAGGGCCATTTTGTCACAATACAGAATAAACTGGACATTTTGAAATTCAGTGTCTCATTTTTACACTTTCAAGGTGTCTCTGTTTCAGTATACACAGAGAAAATGGATGAACGCTCACTGCCATATTCATTTAGATAAAGGATTTTTGCATGAGCGATATATTAATGTTGTGTGGGCACAATTTTGGTTTTGCACAAGCATGACAGTGCATGTTAAAGCACAGGAGAAACATGGTTTACAGCAGTAGTTATTATATCATAGATGCCATAGATGATTTAAAAAAAACTGACCTCAAAGGTGAGCTCAATTCATATTTGCATCTTTTCCTGTTTCTACAAAATAAGCTACACTACAGGCTAAAGCTTGTCTGAATATTCTCGAATATGCTCAAATTGAGCAATGGAAGAATTCTCAACGTTACACTGTTAGTAAACTAACACACAATTATCTCTGTTTTCAAACTCTAGTCGATCCCAAACTTTTTAAACCACCGTCAATATCTTTACTGACACCCACCAGCCAGAGACACGATCAAAATGAAACACAATGTTCACTTATTATACGAGAAGCGAGAAGATACGCCACGCACGAATTTGAATTGTAGGCTAAATATGAATAATTCTGCTTACCTTGTCTTTAGGTTCACGAAACTGGACAGTTTTCCTCATAAATCGCTCTCAGGGTCCATTTTGGCGATATTCCATGTTAGGCCTAGCACTGTTGATCTCTTCGGGCTGTCTCACTTTTTTGTAACTGTTTTTAGCTACAATTTTCAGTAGCTAACGTTAGCTGTGCTAACTATTTTAAAAAACGGCGGCAATATTTCACAGTAGAAGAACTCGTCATCGCGATTCATCGCGAGATTAAATGTAAATTAAAACAGACATCAGTTATCAAATATCTTATGTGAATAACTAATTATGCTGCCCTCTTAGGTGTATCGGCTATAGCCGATATCAAGTAAGTATTTTGGATACATTTTGGATATGATTGAAATTCTGAAGTAGGCCCTATATGTTAAAGGTGTGTGTGTGGCCTGGTAAACCCTATGGGGGACATTTTTTTATATATATTTTTATTATTTTAGATAAAAAATTATAATCCATATTAATATTATTAAATGACCCTACTTGCTGAGTCTGCTGATTTTTAATTGAATTCCATAATCTGAACATATGTTATTAGTTCACATGTGATACTAAAGCCCATGCCATCAGAGCTGATAATAACATTATCTCTTTCTTCCTCTAACCTTTTTATCACTGTCTGCTTCAAGCTTCATTACGTGTCCCAGGAGCTGACAGTGATGATGAAACAAAAACACCATCACCATCTCCTCATCACGGCCGATCACGCCCTGCATCTCTCATCGCAGACTCATCATCTGAATCGGATGAAGGAGATGCCAGGGGAGAGGTATCACAAGCATCACACTCTTGATCTCATCAACAAATTTATTATTATATGTCAGACATGTTGCATTCTGTTTAAATAATAAACACATTTATTTACCATTTATTGTAAAACTGGGGAAAAAATTGTAGTTCATATTATTTATTATGTGAGTCTTTAGTTCACCAAAGGATATTTAAAAGCAGAATCTGGAGCATTGTCATGTTTTTAAAGTGAAGACAGCACTACACATTTTGTAAATGTACTGTTATCTCAATTTATCTGTGCAGATGTTTGATATCTACGTGGTGACAGCTGATTACAATCCCACGGGTGTCAGTAAAGATACCATCGCTCTGAAAGAGGGCCAGTATGTGGAGGTTTTGGACTCTGCCCACCCACTTAAATGGCTGGTCCGTACCAAGCCTACCAAATCCAACCCGTCTCGCCAGGGATGGGTCTCACCTGCGTATCTTGACAAAAGACTGAAGGTCTGTTTAGAATATTTTTTTAAAATGATGTAGGCCTATATGTAAATATGTAAATTATATATATATATATTCTATGTATGTGCAACTGGTGACACTGGTTAATTTGATGAAAACTTAAATTAGGGTCATTTATAATGGACTAGTGATTTTTAAATTTGACACTAGGGTTAAAAATGCACATAAGGTAATGACTAGTGCATCTTTATGATTTCTTACTAATGATGGATTGGTTGTGTTGTAGCTGTCTGCAGATGTAGCGGACCTCCCGGAGACCACCAGAGAGGAAGTCACCGAGACCGAGTACAAGAAGAAACTCTGGTAAAATTTGAACACATAAAATGTGCATTTTATTCTGTACTACTAGGTACTCATTCTACATTTCACTTGTACCTAGTCAACTTGTTCAGGAGCTGATCAACACAGAGAATGAGTTTCTGAAAGAGATTGAGTTTTTCACATCACACCATCTGAAGCGCGTGGATGAGGAGAGCACACCACCTGATATCGCCAGCCAGAAGGAAACCATCTTCCGTAATATCAGTGATTTAAAATCCTTCCACAGCAGGTACAACGTTCAGCCATTTGTTAATAGAATTCTAACATAGAATGGTCTAATCCTGGCTTAATCTAAACCCTGTCTGTGAAACCAGGCCTAAATCTAAAATTTAGTGTGTAAAGAACTATTTTCTTCATTTGTCATACAGATGTGACAACAGTAAAAAGCTTGATGAACACGGTTGTCTGTTTTCCAGCTCTTTGCTGCCCGGTCTGCGTGATTGTGAGACTGATGATGACATTGCCATGCATTTCTTAAAAAACTCTGAAGGTTTTGAGAAATATCTACAGTACCTCATTGGACAGTCACAGGCTGAGTCCGCAATCAGTGAGAAAGAAGTGCACCAATATTTCAAGGTGGGTTTACAAAAATACTGACAAGTATAGTGACGGATTTCTAGTGACAGACACATTTTTTCTTTGTCTGTAAACTAATTTGGTATTTAAAAGACGCAGAACATAACATGTTCTAAATCTTTATTCCAATAGGATTATACAGTCTCAGAGTTGGCAAATGTCGACCCCTCAGAGTGTCCAGTGCTCAGTATCAATGCTTATCTTCAGAGACCACCAGAGAGAATACTAAAGTACAGGGCTTTACTGAAGGTAACAAAAACTTGAATACCACAATACTTCGTTTGTTTCTGTGTGAAGAAAAATCTCCAATTTCCACTTGAATAACTATCTAGAAATGCATTTTAGAATATTTATGTATTCTGTGATGCATAATAATTGAAAGTGAGCATCCCTTTCCAATCCCCCGATTTCATTATAGGAATTGATCCGGAACAAAGCAAAGAACGGTCAGAACTGCTGTTTGTTGGAGCAAGCCTTTGCAATGGTGTCATCCCTCTCCCAGCGCTCAGAGAACACACACCATGTATCTCTCATAGAGAACTACCCGGCCAATCTGGAGGCGTTGGGAGAACCTATCAGACAGGTATGGTGCCTAATCTCAAATGTCATACAGTGCTCTCATATTTCTTGTATTGTAACTTGCTTGTAGTGAAGTTCTGGATTTTTCTTTGTTCTACAGGGGCCTTTCACTGTTTGGGAAGGAGCTCCTGGAGTTCGATCATCTTCCAGAGGTCACCACCGCCATGTTTTCCTCTTCAAAAACCATGTGGTCATCTGCAAGCAGAAGAGAGACACAAATATGGACACCCAAACATATGTGTTTAAGAATATGATGAAGGTTAGAGCTTATCAAATGCTTTTTAAATGACTGTAATTAAGCGACACACGTACACCGCCTGGCCAGAAAGAAAGTCGCTGTTTGGATTTAAAATAGACAAATGCTTAAGCGTCAGTGAAATTGCAGTGAAAGTGAGTCATTGAAAGTCTTTGGGATGTGCTGGAGGAGACTTTACAGAGGGCTGGACTATTGCATTGTCAATACAAGATCTTGAGCAAATCTTTTAATAGAAATAAAATGTTGTGATGTTATTTCCATCAAGAGGTGCATACATTTTTGCTCAAGATCTTGTATTGACTCAGAGGTGCCGATTCATGTGTGGAAATGATTCTTCATGCTCCTCCAAACCTTTGAGCCAGATGAGTCTTGCTGGAATATGGCCATGATGTGTCTTCCTACAGGGTTGTTTAAGAAATGAAAAGATAAACTCTCCATCAATTAGGGTTAAAAGAACTGTTCCTAAACATATAACATGATAGAAACATTAATAATCACTGCAATAATTATTTGGTCATAGACTCTTAAGCATTTGCGTTTGGGCAGTGTATTTTACACAACATTTACTAAAAATTCACAAAGCCAAGCACCAATGGCGATAATTCAAAATGGCTCAATATCGAATAATAAATGTCTTTATGGATTTCGTAATCACTGGTTTTGCCTCATAACGTCACTCAAAAAATAATACTGTATAAATGTAATATATTGTAAAAAATATTTTATTGTTTTGCTTTAGCTCACAAACGTTGATGTGAACGACACTGTGGAGGGTGATGAGAGAGCATTTGAGATCTGGCATGAGCGTGAGGACTCTGTGAGAAAATACACTCTGCAGGCACGGACTGTCATCATCAAGAACTCGTGGCTCCGTGACCTCCGTGACCTTCAGCAGCGGTTCAGCATGCCAGCGTGGAGTAAGTCGCCAACGTTAGCATGAACCCTAGTTTTCGTTTTTTTCCTTGTTTTTGGTTTCTCCATTGGTTTATGATTCTTACGTGTTTTGTTCGTCATGATAATCATCACAAATGAACAAAACTTTTCCATTTTGAAGCTTAAATACAATCGCCAAAAGTAAAAAGGTAAAGTTAGGCTACAAACGAACAAATTTTGTAATTTTGTTGCAAATTACGGCTCCTCTGTAATTTATTTTGAAAATCAGTCACCAAATATGGAAACTAGAGATTGTAAGCTTTCAAATGATATCTAGTTGTCAATATGTATATATATATATATATATATATATATATATATAAATAATATATATGTCAATATTACATTACTTACCTTTTCTAAGGTAATATTGTTTTAAAAATATAATGGCAAGCGTCCCACCTGTGGGAGGGTGGCAGTAAGTACAGTCATGGTCTTAAATAAACCCTAGTCCTAACATTTAGCATTTTACCTTTATTACAGGCCTTCCAGATTTCGACTCAGTGTTGACAGACTTAACAGCAGAGCTTGGACAGACAGTAAAGCTCGCCTGCAAGGTCACTGGTGCCCCGAAACCACAGGTCACCTGGTACAAAGGTAAGGAACCAAATCTTGGGTGTTTCCCCTCTTGATGTCTTCTAAGAAGTAAAGTAATTCATTCACGTGACTCTCACAAACAGACGGGCGAGCTGTGGAAGCGGATCCTCATCACATCATCATTGAGGACCCGGACGGCTCGTGCACACTCATATTGGACAACATGACGGCAGACGACTCTGGCCAGTACATGTGCTTCGCCACCAGCTCTGCGGGCAACGCCAGCACACTAGGCAAAATCACAGTGCAGGGTGAGTGACGGACGTGACTAACTTGGTAAAGCTGGTTTCACAAGATTTCTTTAAATTTGTGTCGATTTTGATTCCGTATCTTGCAGTACCTCCACGTTTTGTGAATAAGATCAGGAACGCCACACTCTTTCCAGGAGAAGATGCTCAGTTCACCTGCACCATTCAGAGTGCACCAAGTCCAAAGATAAGGTAGTGACTCCGTTTAAACAAAAATTAAATGTCATTAAAGATATACTTGTATTCATTTATCAAAGAATTCTGGAAAAAAAATTATCACCTTTCCAAATATGAAGCAGCACAACTGTTTTTAACATGTTTCTTGAGCAGCAAATCATCATATCAGAGTGATTTCTGAAGGATCGTGTGACACTGAAGACTGGAGTAACGATGCTGAAAATATATTAAAATATTCAATCAGATTTATTTTACCAATGCCAAACTTTTAAATGAAAGTATATGTTTCAATAATGAGACATGTGATAAAATTCCAATCAAGGCATTCCATAAATGACTAAACCCAATAATGTCATCCATTTCACTGACAAAATGTGTTGGGTTAGTGTTAAGCCATGGCATTTCCCTGCACAGATGGTTTAAGGATGGTAAACTACTGACAGACCAGGAGAAGTTTCAGACATACACTGAATCACGCAGTGGAGTGTTGGTTCTTGTTATCAAGAACCCTGGAGAAAGAGACCTCGGACACTATGAATGTGAGGTATGGACATCCTTACTTTAGTCCTTTCAGTTCTTACTTCACTCCAAGCATGAGAAATTAAGCCAATGATCATCATATTCTTCATTTGCAGCTGTCGAACCGTCTGGGCAGTGCCAGGTGTGCGGCACAGCTGATCACTCCTGCTGTGGCAAAGGCTGGAGAACGTAGAGCAGATCAGGCCATCACTATAGAAGGTACGAGACACCTGTCAACACACATATGCCACCTCATTAAAAAACCATAAAAGTATGACAGCCTTTCCCATCTGTTATGATTTCACTTACTAAAAAGGGATTAAAAAACATGTTATTAATGGTTTTAATAAAAGGGGCTACTATGAAAGATAGTTCCATAAAGTATAACCATTGTCACATAAATGTATGACCATGTATTTTTCATAGGGGTGTAACAATATATCATGCCACAATATATCGCAATACAAAAATGCAACAATACGTATCGTGGAAAGTGACAATATGTATTGTGGATGGTCCCCCCAAAATAAAAATTCAAGATTTCTGAGTTTTAGTGTACAATATATAATGTTGATTATAATGTATAATAATGCAATGTGGGAATATTTGTGGGTCCTGATAATGCCAAATGTCTGATGTTGCCAGTAAAAAGTGTCCGACATTATTTTAAATATATCTAGTCAATGAAAGCGTGCAAGCATATTCATCTACAATAACTAGTAATTTCAGCTTCAGAATCATGAATATTGCTATTCTGGTGTCACCATTGTCCTTTTACCATATGTCTTGGAGTATCGCAATAATATCGTATCGTGTCGTGATATGTATCGAATCGTGAAATGAGGGAATCGTTACACCCCTAATTTTTCATATTTCAGCATCATATTTCTACCTCTTTGACAAGCAGTGAATTAACTGAAATTGAATAGCTAAAATAAATGTGATGTTTGTTTGATTATGCAACTCATTTAATATGTTGTTTTTCAACTAGTAACGGAACAAGAGACGAAAATACCGAAGAAAACCATAATTATGTAAGTCTCAAACATGCACCTAAACACACAAACTGCCATTCAAACGTTTGGGGTCTGTATCTGAATGTTTTTTATTAATACTTTTACGAAGCAAACACAAATAAATGCTGTTCTTTACATTTTCTATCAATTAAATAATAATAAATGTTTCTTAAACACCAAATCATCATATTAGAATGATTTCTGAAGGATCATGTGACACTGAAGACTGGAGTAATGATGCTGAAAATTCAGCTTTGCATCAAGGAAAAAAATTACACTTTAAAATATGTTAAAATAGTTTATCTTAATATAATATAATACAATTCTTCAAAATGTATTATACGAGTATTGATAAGTGTAAATCGGCCTTACGTATCAGATTGTAAATTTGATGGCAGATTTTTGTCTACTGTGTGCATCTATCATGAATCATACTCAAAAATATGATTTTTTCCACTTTAAGCGAGGAGACCATCACCACAGTGGTGAAGAACACTCGTATGAAACGCCATGCGTCCCCAAGACCATCACCCATGGGAGCTTACCGCTCAGAGACGTCCACTCCCGAACCGCCCAGACACAGACGAACCCCGGCCAGGAAGACCGTCCCGACACTGTACGTCCAAGATCCAGAGGGTGCCACGGCCAGGAACCCGAGATGGGTGGAAGTCGAGGAAATAATCGAGTATAAAGTGAACAAATCACCCAAGTTACCAAGGAGAAGGGGCGTTTCCCCCGGCAAGTTGTCACCACCTGGAAATCCAAACACTAATAACTCCAACAACAAGTTAGTAGAGGGTGCCGAAATGCTTCTACAAGCATCTTCTGGTACGGATGAAGAGGAAACTGTGTCTGAGGTTGACAATGTGACGATCTACCCAAGCGTTACAGCAGATATTAGTGACCCGTGTGTCTTGGTCGACTCTGATGAAGACGAGGAGGGAACTATCGTCCTGGAGCCCGAAGACGACCAACTTGGTGCGCGAGACTGCAAAACACTGACTGATGGGAATCGGGTTCTTACTCTTGAAGACCTCGAGGACTACGTCCCTCAAGAAGGCGAGACTTTCGGCAGCCGTCCAGACCATCACGTCCCTGTTGAGAAGCCGAGTGAGATCTCGGTGTTGCAGAGAGAAATAAACGAGTCGGTCATCGGAAAACCCATTCTGCTGCACGTGGGGCGTCCAGTGGCGTCCGCAAAGCCTCGCGTGGGTTTCTTCGGATCCTTCAAGGAACATATTTCCAGCATGTTTACTCCAGGTTCATCCGTGAAGACCATCCCTATTCATGTGACGGAAGAACCATGCCACGCCAGTAGCTTTGCGAGGTTTGACGTCCAGCCGACGTACTGCTCCGAGGTCCAGAGAGGAAAGGAGGGAGGTCTGCAGAGCTTCAAAACGCAAGTGTCCGCGCAAACCTGCAGCTACACACCAACCGGACAAGTCACTCTTCAGATCAGCAAGAAGAAGCCGGTCGAAAAGCAGTAATCGAGAGGCATCGAATCTTCGAAGCTTGTTTCCGGCGTGCAAAATCAGGACATGGAGTAGCCCGAGTCTTAAATGGGAACACTTCTGTAAAATCTGGCAATCTAATTCAATCGCAAAGCTTCTGGATCATTCCATGTTGAGGCGACACTTTTTGCATAGGATTCACTCGATGCCTTTCTAAGACTTTTTTTAGTTCCTGTGAGCGTGAAATCAAATGTGCAGCTGCACTTGGGAACTACAAGTTTAACATGAATGTGCAAATATGGACAGTACGGCTGTCTTTTTGTCTAAAGGACATACTAAGAAATACACAAGAAATCCAAATTCTCCAACAATAAGATTGTGGTTTACCTGACTGTAATTTATGTGCTGTATCTACATCTATACACTGGCCAAAACAAAACAAAAAGTCACTGTTTGGATTTAAATAGGCAAATGCTTAAGAGTCTATGCATTGTATTATTTTTATGTTTGGGAACAGTTCTTTTAAACCTAATTGATGGAGAGTTTAGCATTTCCTTTCTTAAACAACCCTGTAGGAAAACAGCCTGATGAATCTTGACATTGTCATCCTAGAATATGGCCATGATGTGTCTTCCTATATGGTTGTTTTAAAAAAAATTAAAAAGCTACACACTCCATCGGTTAGGGTTAAAAGAACTGTTGCCAAACTTATAACATGATAGATCCATAATAATCACTCAATAATGATCCAATCATAGACCCTTAACCCTAAAACCGTATTCTGGACAATTGTGGGCAAAATAGTTGATTTATTTTTAAAAAATACTTCCCTAGATCTGAGCGGTACAAGACTTGGCTACTTTTCCTAAGTTTGCCTCCTGAACACACACACATTTTTTTTGACTCAATTCTACAATGTTAAGTGGGTGAAAAAAAAAACTCCTTAATCTTGTATTTGGGTCCAAAATGGGCACCCATAGAAATGAATAGGAAAAACTGTAATTTAGAGCATTCTAAAATAAGCCAAAATAAGACAGCAAAGTCGCTTCATCTTTAGGTTTTAGCTCTAACAACTTATTAGAATGATATTTTAATGTAGTTAAAAAAATAAGCATAATTTACATATAAAACATGGTACTTTTTGAAGTAAATAAATTCAAAAACACCCCCAAAATAAAAAAATAAAAAACACCATAAATGGATAGACAAAACTTTATCTAAGACAGTGATATAACATTTATAATAAATAAAAATTAGGATCACACTTGAGTCCTCTGTGCCCACATTTGTCCACAATTACAGGATTAAGGGCTATAATGTGAATACGGTTTGAGGGCTACTTATTTGCCTATTTAAATCCAAACAATATTGCTTATTTTGGCGGGTCAATGTAGTAAGAAATACTATGTCAAAAATCCAAATTAAACTTATTTGGACTCCAACAATAAGATTGTGGTTTATCCGAATGACATGTATGTGCTGTATGGAATTAATGTACCTCAGCATTATATCTACACATATTCAGTATAAAATATTTGAAAATCCAGATCAACTTTGATTGCACTAGTTCGGAGAATCGGAGGTCTATGTTAATGTATCAAAAACTTTGGATATGTCATCTTGCAATGAAGACTATTCAGTGTGGTCAGCATTTTAGTGTTGAGATGTGAACGTATGGGGTTTTGTAGACGGACAAAAGAATAGTGGTGGGAGATTTTTAAGACTTAAGAAACATAAACACAAAATCTATTTAATGACTTTAGAAGATTTATTTTAAAAAGTATTTCTTGTGCAACATGACTTTAAGCACATAGTATTTACAGATTTAAAAAGTTTTGAGATTTACTGGAGTAATACTATATATATATATTAAACGTGTTTGAACTTAAAATTTTATCAACCAAAATTTGCATGTGTAACATAATTTGTGTTGTTTTGGTGGATCACATGGTTTGAAAGGTTTTGGTAAAAGCAAAATAAATTAGGAATGCCAAAGGTGTTCAGCTGATAAAAGAAAGAAAAAAAAAAAACTTGAATAAATATAAATAAAAATGTACATCTTGAAGTTCTGATGTTGTTGCTCTAAAAAATAAATTGAGTATATTTGGATGTGTATTATAAACTGATATCACATGATATTGATATTAAAGAAATACAAGTAAAAAAAAAAAACTTTCAGTTTACGATTTACTGTCTATATTGTGTATGGTGAAAATCGTCGGACACGCACAGTTGCTTTCAATATTGCACTCTCATTTATTCATTTCACTCTAGACATGCTTACCTATGTGTGTAAGTACACATCTTCACTGTATACATACTAAAGTATGTATACACCAACACACACATAATTAAACATGTAGAATTGTACATATATATTTATATAGACGTATAAATTTACATGTACGCACATTTATAAAAGAGTGCACACAATGCACTCTTGCACACACACGCGCACACACTCGTACACAAATGTCATGCATCTGTGGCTCAACGTTTGTCTCCTGTACGTGAACACGCACGCACTCACAGACGCAAACGTGTGTGTGTATATAATCAGACATACTTCATATCCAAAAAGGTTCCTTTGAAAACAACACCAGGTTGTGATTTGGACACTTTTTTTTCTTCAATTTTTAAAGCTGAGAATTAAAATGAAACGGAAAACAAAAAAAACAAAAAGGCGTGGTGCCGTTTCGTCCGATCATAACCGCGGGTAAGGGGGTCAATTTGCATAATGTATACAGGTTAAGATTTTCTTTCCTATATTTATTGTATTTTTTTTTTTTTAATAAAGATCTTTTTTTCTCTTTTTATATAAACAAAGCAGAAAAAACAAAAACGAGAGAAAAAAAAAGAAAAGAAACTAAACTCTACAGAGTAGGTCCCCATCCACAGTCCCTTCTGCCGACAGGGGTGACATCAAGCTGTACAGCGCAGTCAAAAACATATGTATCAGCTTCATTTACAGGTACAGCCATAATCAAGGCACAAAGATCTACAAGTAGATTTTTTTTTACTCTCTTTCAATAAAGTTGTACAAAATAATATAACATTTTATAGTCTGTACAGGAAAGGAAAGGGAAAAAAAAAACAATTCAACCTTGCACAGTCTGTACAAGATACGAACCTAAAACAATAAGAAACGGGGGCGTTTCTTGTCACGGACGTGTTGCCGTCATGTTCTCGAGAGCAAACCGAGGCTTCGGCAATGTTCCCGGAGCCCCGCCTCCTCGTTTCAAACGCCCCGCCTACTTCCAATGAAAGGGGGCGTGGTCATTCCCACCATCCTCTGACCTGTCCGCAAGTGGGAGTGGGACAGAAATTCATGATGTGATGCTACATTGTGTGTCCATCTTCGTAAAGAAAAACGTCAGTCAAAACCGGATGGAAAAGTGCATTACTTCACTTCGTTTTCCCAGTGTTCGACAACCCCTAGCCCCCCCCGCCCCGTCCCCGCCTCTGTCCCGTGGGCGATCTTCAGTGTTCAGAAACAGAAAGAGCAGCAGAGAGCCCTGTAGGTCAGAAGATCAAGGTTCGGGGTGCGAGACTAGGACTCCTGGAGGTCACAAGGTGATGCGATCTTCATAATCTGGCAGGAGCCAGAAAATATACACAACGATATCATTTTTTGTTTCAGCAAAATAAAAAAAATAAAAATAAGGAGGTAGCCAGAGGCTTCATGGAATGGCAAAAATAAAGGCAATCCAAATAAAAACGTGGGGGAAAACCCAGTGACCCTCTCCGCCGATCGAATCACGAGTTGAAATAAAACGAGTTAAAAACCGAAGTGTGGTGTGCCAAACGTCAGTAGTATTCTTTGTCTGCGGAGTTTGGAGACGCGATCACAAGAGCTCGTACTGCCGCAGGTGCATTCTCTGGATGATGTCTCGGCAGTCGTTGAAGACCCGGCGGATGTTCTCCGTGTCCACTGCACATGTAAAATGGGGATAACAGTAGTGACGGCCGTCTCCGCTTTCTGTGCTGATCCTCTGTGAAAGGAGAGGTGGACTAACGGTTAGGCGTTTCGTATCGTTACAAAAAATTATTTTGATGTTTACAGGTAATCCCCCAAAAATGTGTTTGTAATTCAAATTCATTAAGGAAAAAAAACCCAACTAATTATATAAATATTAGGGCTGTGCAAAAGTTAATTGCGATTAATCGCATCCAAAATAAAAGTCTGTGTTTACATAATATATTTGTGTGTGCTGTATATAATTATTTTGTATATATAAATACCTATGCATGCATGTATATATTTAAGAATTATTTGCGCTTAAATTCTTAATATATTAATAAATACATAATCCATATTATATAAATATAAATATTTCATATATGAATAACACATTTTCTTAAATATATACATGCATGTGTGTGTAATTTATATATACAAAATAATTATATACAGCACACACAAATATATTATGTAAACACAGACTTTTATTTTGGATGCGATTAATCGCAATTAATTTTTGCACAGCCCTAATAAATATATATTATAATTATTGTTTAATAATTAATTATTATTATAGTAATATTTACTAAATATATTTTAGTATAAATAAATAAAAATATAGATTTAAAAATCATGTTTTATTTTTGTTTTCATTTGTTTTTTTTAAACTTGATACTTTTACCATTTAATTAATTATTCGCTTTTTTTTATCAAACCCACAAACCCCGAATTGCATGATCTACAGTACACAACCGAGTCAATCCAATGATTGAGAGTGTGGATGATGAATGATTAATGCTGAAAATGAAGTAAACAGCACGTTTGTTCTTTGGGTGTCCACAAGATGGCACCGACTATCAGTTTAGCGGATTAAGTGGCTTGTGCAGAACATTTTTGCTAAAATAGATTATAAACTGCCCGAAAAAGCACAACAAAGTGAATCAGTCTAAACCGTGACTGCAATAGACAATTAAAAAATACTAACCAGAAACTCGTCACGAATGAAAAACTTGGCTCTCGTCACTCTGGGATCTTCACCTGGTTCAGGAGTTACTAAAACAGAAGAGTCGACAGATTAACACACAGGGAAGTTGACACTGACCCGCACATCACTCAGTCGATTCGAGGTCAAGGTAGCATTTATTGTCTCCCTTAGCAGTTCACAAAACTGAATAGTGCACAAGTCATTTGGACTACGTTTATGGAGCTTGTATACCTTTAACCCAAAGATGTAAATTATCGAAAACTTTGTTTCTGGGTCTTTAGTGATGTGTGTGTCTGGGTGAAAAGTCTCACCTTTATCTGGTATGGTGTAACAAGCATATTCAGGGAAATAATCTTCAATTTTAGATTTCCCAGCTAATACTTTCTCTGCCAGCATGTCCTGTTTGTTAAGGAACAATATGACAGAAATTGTTCGTAACCATCTGCAGAAAGAAAGGGGGAAAAAAAATCCAGAGTTAAGCTTGCGCTCACACTTAAAAGCAAGCTGAAAATAAAGAGAGAAAATAAGAGGTTTCACCTGTTGTTCAGATACTGCGAAAAAGAGCAAGTGCTTCCCGTAGCCGGTTTTGTTGTTGTCTTCCCTTATGACCATGTTGTAGCTGCTGCTCGCTACCACAAAGATGATCGCTGTGACGTCTGCAGAGAAACGGCCAATCAGATCCACACAACTCAATATTAGTAGAGGACTTCAAATATCAAAGTATGTTAAAGATCACACAGCAGTGCCTCTATTATGCTTTTTGGATATTATCTTTCATGTAGTGTGTGTGATATGACTTTTTGCGAATGTTAAATGGAGATAAAGTCTCTCAAAAGAAATAAATCTCATCTGAACTGGCTGAAACGAGTCGACCTTGGATGTGTGTAAACCTGCTGTAGGAGACTTAATAGGGGCACTTGTTTAACTGGTGTAAGACACATAAATTCACACACTCAGATTCACATACCATTAAAACACTGAATCCATTTTCTTCTTTCGTCTCTCTGACCTCCGACATCAAACATACTGGAGAGAGAAGAACAGAGACGTGAGGTTTATAGGAAGTGAAATGAGTCCTCTAGTGACATACGAAGACATGGCAACACTTTATCGAAACTGTATAGTCTTTAAAATGTTTTAATGGAGCTTTTTAATAAGTGAACTCACTGAAATTGACTTTGTCTACTTGAAATCGCGTCTCAAAGATCCCTGATGTTAACACTCTGCAGCGAAGCAAGTCCTGAAAGAAGAAAGGTTGAGAGAAAGAGTTAGGCTAGGACAGTTTTTGGAAAATAAAGAGCGAGACATTTCCACAAAAAGCTGTCTCTCATCACAACGGTGTGTGTTTTTGAAAAAGCTCAAACAGTACCTGGTCTGTTGGTGTGTAATCGCTTTGTCTTACTGCGTCAATCCGGTCAAGAAAGCTGTAAAGACACAAATGAAGAAAAAGTTAAATCGACTTTACACAAGTAGGTTTTTCATTAATAAATATATTTTCATGACCAAACTACAGCATTCATATTTCATATCATATCTTTATCTATCCATCCATCCATCCATCCATCCATCCATCCATTCGAAGGTTTGAGGTCTGTAAGATTTTCTTAAAAATGCACTGAGGCTGCATTTGTTTGATAAAAAAATAAATAAAAAATAAAATAGCTGTTTTCATTTTGAATATATTTTTCAAAAGTAATTTATTCCTGTGATCAAAGATTTGCTGCACAAGAAACATTTCTATTATTATTATTTTTTATTCATTATTTCTATTTATGTTGAAAACAGTTGCGCTCCTGCATATTTTTGGAAACCGTAATATTTATACTAGGGATGGGCAACGATTAAATCGCATCCAAAATAAAAGTTTGTGTTTACGTAATATGTGTGTGTGCACTGTGTATAATTATTTTGTATATATAAATACACACACATGCCTGTATATATTAAGAATATTTGCATGTATATACTTTTATATATATTTATACATAATTAATATTATGCATAAATATTTGATATATATAAGAACACATTTTTCAATATATACATGCATGTGCTCGTATTTATATATGCAAAAATAATTATACACGCACACACACATATATTATGTAAACACAAACTTTTATTTTTGGATGCGATTACTCGTTGCCCATCCCTAATTTATACACATACACATCTCATATATATACA
>NW_024121299.1:9173324-9202197 GCF_016745375.1 Pimephales promelas | reverse complement strand
CTTCCAGATTTCGACTCAGTGTTGACAGACTTAACAGCAGAGCTTGGACAGACGGTAAAGCTCGCCTGCAAGGTCACTGGTGCCCCAAAACCACAAGTCACCTGGTACAAAGGTAAGGCACCAAATCTTGGGTGTTTCCCCTCTTGATGTCTTCTAAGAAGTAAAGTAATTCATTCACGTGACTCTCACAAACAGACGGGCGAGCTGTGGAAGCGGATCCTCATCACATCATCATTGAGGACCCGGACGGCTCGTGCACACTCATATTGGACAACATGACGGCAGACGACTCTGGCCAGTACATGTGCTTCGCCACCAGCTCTGCGGGCAACGCCAGCACACTAGGCAAAATCACAGTGCAGGGTGAGTGACGGACGTGACTAACTTGGTAAAGCTGGTTTCACAAGATTTCTTTAAATTTGTGTCGATTTTGATTCCGTATCTTGCAGTACCTCCACGTTTTGTGAATAAGATCAGGAACGCCACACTCTTTCCAGGAGAAGATGCTCAGTTCACCTGCACCATTCAGAGTGCACCAAGTCCAAAGATAAGGTAGTGACTCCGTTTAAACAAAAATTAAATGTCATATTTATATTCATTTATCAAAGAATTCTGGAAAAAAATTATCACCTTTCCAAATATATAAGCAGCACAACTGTTTTAACATGTTTCTTGAGCAGCAAATCATCATATCAGAGTGATTTCTGAAGGATCATGTGACACTGAAGACTGGAGTAATGATGCTGAAAATATTAAAATATTCAATCAGATTTATTTTACCAATGCCAAACTTTTATATGTTTCAATAATGAGACATCAAGGCATTCCATAAATGACTAAACCCAATAATGTCATCCATTTCACTGACAAAATGTGTTGGGTTAGTGTTAAGCCATGGCATTTCCCTGCACAGATGGTTTAAGGATGGTAAACTACTGACAGACCAGGAGAAGTTTCAGACATACACTGAATCACGCAGTGGAGTGTTGGTTCTTGTTATCAAGAACCCTGGAGAAAGAGACCTCGGACACTATGAATGTGAGGTATGGACATCCTTACTTTAGTCCTTTCAGTTCTTACTTCACTCCAAGCATGAGAAATTAAGCCAATGATCATCATATTCTTCATTTGCAGCTGTCGAACCGTCTGGGCAGTGCCAGGTGTGCGGCACAGCTGATCACTCCTGCTGTGGCAAAGGCTGGAGAACGTAGAGCAGATCAGGCCATCACTATAGAAGGTACGAGACACCTGTCAACACACATATGCCACCGAATTAAAAAACCATAAAAGTATGACAGCCTTTCCCATCTGTTATGATTTCACTTACTAAAAAGGGATTAAAAAACATGTTATTAATGGTTTTAATAAAAGGGGCTACTATGAAAGATCGTTTCATGGTTCCATAAAGTATAACCATTGTCACATAAATGTATGACCATGTATTTTTCATAGGGGTGTAACAATATATCATGCCGCAATACAAAAATGCAACAATACGTATCGTGGAAAGTGACAATATGTATCGTGGATGGTCCCCCCAAAATAAAAATTCAAGATTTCTGAGTTTTAGTGTACAATATATAATGTTGATTATAATGTATAATAATGCAATGTGGGAATATTTGTGGGTCCTGATAATGCCAAATGTCTGATGTTACCAGTAAAAAGTGTCCGACATTATTTTAAATATATCTAGTCAATGAAAGCGCGCAAGCATATTCATCTACAATAACTAGTAATTTCAGCTTCAGAATCATGAATATTGCTATTCTGGTGTCACCATTGTCCTTTTACCATATGTCTTGGAGTATCGCAATAATATCGTATCGTGAGTTAAATATCGTGATATGTATCGAATCGTGAAATGAGGGTATCGTTACACCCCTATTTTTTCATATTTCAGCATCATATTTCTACCTCTTTGACAAGCAGTGAATTAACTGAAATTGAATAGCTAAAATAAATGTGATGTTTGTTTGATTATGCAACTCATTTAATATGTTGTTTTTCAACTAGTAACGGAACAAGAGACGAAAATACCGAAGAAAACCATAATTATGTAAGTCTCAAACATGCACCTAAACACACAAACTGCCATTCAAAAGTTTGGGGTCTGTATCTGAATGTTTTTTATTAATACTTTTACGAAGCAAACACAAATAAATGCTGTTCTTTACATTTTCTATCAATTAAATAATAATAAATGTTTCTTAAACACCAAATCATCATATTAGAATGATTTCTGAAGGATCATGTGACACTGAAGACTGGAGTAATGATGCTGAAAATTCAGTTTTGCACCAAGGGAAAAAGTTACATTTCAAAATATGTTAAAATAGTTTATCTTAATATAGTATAATACAATTCTTCAAAATGTATTATACAAGTATTGATAAGTGTAAACCGGGATGTAAATTTGATGGCAGATTTTTGTCTACTGTGTGCATCTATCATGAATCATACTCACAAATATGATTTTTTCCACTTTAAGCGAGGAGACCATCACCACAGTGGTGAAGAACACTCGTATGAAACGCCATGCGTCCCCAAGACCATCACCCATGGGAGCTTACCGCTCAGAGACGTCCACTCCCGAACCGCCCAGACAGAGACGAACCCCGGCCAGGAAGACCGTCCCGACACTGTACGTCCAAGATCCAGAGGGTGCCACGGCCAGGAACCCGAGATGGGTGGAAGTCGAGGAAATAATCGAGTATAAAGTGAACAAATCACCCAAGTTACCAAGGAGAAGGGGCGTTTCCCCCGGCAAGTTGTCACCACCTGGAAATCCAAACACTAATAACTCCAACAACAAGTTAGTAGAGGGTGCCGAAATGCTTCTACAAGCATCTTCTGGTACGGATGAAGAGGAAACTGTGTCTGAGGTTGACAATGTGACGATCTACCCAAGCGTTACAGCAGATATTAGTGACCCGTGTGTCTTGGTCGACTCTGATGAAGACGAGGAGGGAACTATCGTCCTGGAGCCCGAAGACGACCAACTTGGTGCGCGAGACTGCAAAACACTGACTGATGGGAATCGGGTTCTTACTCTTGAAGACCTCGAGGACTACGTCCCTCAGGAAGGCGAGACTTTCGGCAGCCGTCCAGACCATCACGTCCCTGTTGAGAAGCCGAGTGAGATCTCGGTGTTGCAGAGAGAAATAAACGAGTCGGTCATCGGAAAACCCATTCTGCTGCACGTGGGGCGTCCAGTGGCGTCCGCAAAGCCTCGCGTGGGTTTCTTCGGATCCTTCAAGGAACATATTTCCAGCATGTTTACCCCAGGTTCATCCGTGAGCAGCAGGCGAGAGAAGACCATCCCTATTCATGTGACTGAAGAACCAGGCCACGCCAGTAGCTTTGCGAGGTTTGACGTCCAGCCGACGTACTGCTCCGAGGTCCAGAGAGGAAAGGAGGGAGGTCTGCAGAGCTTCAAAACGCAAGTGTCCGCGCAAACCTGCAGCTACACACCAACCGGACAAGTCACTCTTCAGATCAGCAAGAAGAAGCCGGTCGAAAAGCAGTAATCGAGAGGCATCGAATCTTCGAAGCTTGTTTCCGGCGTGCAAAATCAGGACATGGAGTAGCCCGAGTCTTAAATGGGAACACTTCTGTAAAATCTTGCAATCTAATTCAATCGCAAAGCTTCTGGATCATTCCATGTTGAGGCGACACTTTTTGCATAGGATTCACTCGATGCCTTTCTAAGACTTTCTAGTTCCTGTGAGCGTGAAATCAAATGTGCAGCTGCACTTGGGAACTACAAGTTTAACATGAATGTGCAAATATGGACAGTACGGCTGTCTTTTTGTCTAAAGGACATACTAAGAAATACACAAGAAATCCAAATTCTCCAACAATAAGATTGTGGTTTACCTGACTGTAATTTATGTGCTGTATCTACATTTATACACTGGCCAAAACAAAACAAAAAGTCACTGTTTGGATTTAAATAGGCAAATGCTTAAGAGTCTATGCATTGTATTATTTTTATGTTTGGGAACAGTTCTTTTAAACCTAGTTGATGGAGAGTTTAGCATTTCCTTTCTTAAACAACCCTGTAGGAAAACAGCCTGATGAATCTTGACATTGTCATCCTGGAATATGGCCATGATGTGTCTTCCTATATGGTTGTTTTAAAAAAATTAAAAAGCTACACACTCCATCGGTTAGGGTTAAAAGAACTGTTGCCAAACTTATAACATGATAGATCCATAATCACTCAATAATGATCCAATCATAGACCCTTAACCCTAAAACCGTATTCTGGACAATTGTGGGCAAAATAGTTGATTTATTTTTAAAAAATACTTCCCTAGATCTGAGCGGCACAAGACTTGGCTACTTTTCCTAAGTTTGCCTCCTGAACACACACAATTTTTTTTTAACTCAATTCTACAATGTTAAGTGGGTGAAAAAACCTCCTTAATCTTGTATTTGGGTCAGAAATGGGCACACATAGAAATGAATGGGGAAAACTGTAATTTAGAGCATTCTAAAATAAGCCAAAATAAGACAGCAAAGTCACTTCATCTTTAGGTTTTAGCTCTAACAACTTATTAGAATGATATTTTAATGTAGTTAAAAAAATAAGCATAATTTACATATAAAATATGGTACTTTTTGAAGTAAATAAATTCAAAAACACCCCCAAAATAAAAAATAAAAAACACCATAAATGGATAGACAAAACTTTATCTAAGACAGTGATATAACATTTATAATAAATAAAAATTAGGATCACACTTCTGTGCCCACATTTGTCCACAATTACAGGATTAAGGGCTATAAAGTGAATACGGTTTGAGGGCTACTTATTTGCCTATTTAAATCCAAACAATATTGCTTATTTTGGCGGGTCAATGTAGTAAGAAATACTATGTCAAGAAATCCAAATTAAACTTCTTTGGACTCCGACAATAAGATTGTGGTTTATCTGAATGACATGTATGTGCTGTATGGAATTAATGTACCTCAGCATTATATCTACACATATTCAGTATAAAATATTTGAAAATCCGGATCAACTTTTTCTGTCAAGTTGATTGCACTAGTTCGGAGAATCGGAGGTCTATGTTAATGTATCAAAAACTTTGGATATGTCATCTTGCAATGAAGACTATTCAGTGTGGTCAGCATTTTAGTGTTGAGATGTGAATGTATGGGGTTTTGTAGACGGACAAAAGAATAGTGGTGGGAGATTTTTAAGACTTAAGAAACATAAACACAAAATCTATTTAATGACTTTAGAAGATTTATTTTAAAAAGTATTTCTTGTGCAACATGACTTTAAGCACATAGTATTTACAGATTTAAAAAGTTTTGAGATTTACTGGAGTAATACTATATATATATATTAAACGTGTTTGAACTTAAAATTTTATCAACCAAAATTTGCATGTGTAACATAATTTGTGTTGTTTTGGTGGATCACATGGTTTGAAAGGTTTTGGTAAAAGCAAAATAAATTAGGAATGCCAAAGGTGTTCAGCTGATAAAAGAAAGAAAGAAAAAAAACTTGAATAAATATAAATAAAAATGTACATCTTGAAGTTCTGATGTTGTTGCTCTAAAAAATAAAGAGTATATTTGGATGTGTATTATAAACTGATATCACATGATATTGATATTAAAGAAATACAAGTAAAAAAAAAAAACTTTCAGTTTACGATTTACTGTCTATATTGTGTATGGTGAAAATCGTCGGACACGCACAGTTGCTTTCAATATTGCACTCTCATTTATTCATTTCACTCTAGACATGCTTACCTATGTGTGTAAGTACACATCTTCACTGTATACATACTAAAGTATGTATACACCAACACACACATAATTAAACATGTAGAATTGTACATATATATTTATATAGACGTATAAATTTACATGTACGCACATTTATAAAAGAGTGCACACAATGCACTCTTGCACACACACGCGCACACACTCGTACACAAATGTCATGCATCTGTGGCTCAATGTTTGTCTCCTGTACGTGAACACGCACGCACTCACAGACGCAAACGTGTGTGTGTATATAATCAGACATACTTCATATCCAAAAAGGTTCCTTTGAAAACAACACCAGGTTGTGATTTTGGACACTTCTTTTTCTTCAATTTTTAAAGCTGAGAATTAAAATGAAACGGAAAACAAACAAAAAAATTAACGAGAAGGCGTGGTGCCGTTTCGTCCGATCATAACCGCGGGTAAGGGGGTCAATTTGCATAATGTATACAGGTTAAGATTTTCTTTCCTATATTTATTGTATTTTTTTTTTAATAAAGATCTTTTTCTCTTTTTATATAAACAAAGCAGAAAAAACAAAAACGAGAAAAAAAAAGAAAAGAAACTAAACTCTACAGAGTAGGTCCCCATCCACAGTCCCTTCTGCCGACAGGGGTGACATCAAGCTGTACAGCGCAGTCAAAAACATATGTATCAGCTTCATTTACAGGTACAGCCATAATCAAGGCACAAAGATCTACAAGTAGATTTTTTTTTACTCTCTTTCAATAAAGTTGTACAAAATAATATAACATTTTATAGTCTGTACAGGAAAGGAAAGGGAAAAAAAAAAACAATTCAACCTTGCACAGTCTGTACAAGATACGAACCTAAAACAATAAGAAACAGGGGCGTTTCTTGTCACGGACGTGTTGCCGTCATGTTCTCGAGAGCAAACCGAGGCTTCGGCAATGTTCCCGGAGCCCCGCCTCCTCGTTTCAAACGCCCCGCCTACTTCCAATGAAAGGGGGCGTGGTCATTCCCACCATCCTCTGACCTGTCCGCAAGTGGGAGTGGGACAGAAATTCATGATGTGATGCTACATTGTGTGTCCATCTTCGTAAAGAAAAACGTCAGTCAAAACCGGATGGAAAAGTGCATTACTTCACTTCGTTTTCCCAGTGTTCGACAACCCCTAGCCCCCCCGCCCCGTCCCCGCCTCTGTCCCGTGGGCGATCTTCAGTGTTCAGAAACAGAAAGAGCAGCAGAGAGCCCTGTAGGTCAGAAGATCAAGGTTCGGGGTGCGAGACTAGGACTCCTGGAGGTCACAAGGTGATGCGATCTTCATAATCTGGCAGGAGCCAGAAAATATACACAACGATATCATTTTTTTGTTTTAGCAAAATAAAAAATAAAAAATAAGGAGGTAGCCAGAGGCTTCATGGAATGGCAAAAATAAAGGCAATCCAAATAAAAACGTGGGGGAAAACCCAGTGACCCTCTCCGCCGATCGAATCACGAGTTGAAATAAAACGAGTTAAAAACCGAAGTGTGGTGTGCCAAACGTCAGTAGTATTCTTTGTCTGCGGAGTTTGGAGACGCGGTGGGTCCCGCCGATCACAAGAGCTCGTACTGCCGCAGGTGCATTCTCTGGATGATGTCTCGGCAGTCGTTGAAGACCCGGCGGATGTTCTCCGTGTCCACCGCACATGTAAAATGGGGATAACAGTAGTGACGGCCGTCTCCGCTTTCTGTGCTGATCCTCTGTGAAAGGAGAGGTGGACTAACGGTTAGGCGTTTCGTATCGTTACTAAAAATTATTTTGATGTTTACAGGTAATCCCCCAAAAATGTGTTCGTAATTCAAATTCATTAAGGAAAAAAAACCCAACTAATTATATAAATATTAGGGCTGTGCAAAAGTTAATTGCGATTAATCGCATCCAAAATAAAAGTCTGTGTTTACATAATATATTTGTGTGTGCTGTATATAATTATTTTGTATATATAAATACCTATGCATGCATGTATATATTTAAGAATTATTTGCGCTTAAATTCTTATATATAATAATACATAATCCATATTATATAAATATAAATATTTCATATATGAATAACACATTTTCTTAAATATATACATGCATGTGTGTGTAATTTATATATACAAAATAATTATATACAGCACACACAAATATATTATGTAAACACAGACTTTTATTTTGGATGCGATTAATCGCAATTAATTTTTGCACAGCCCTAATAAATATATATTATAATTATTGTTTAATAATTAATTATTATTATAGTAATATTTACTAAATATATTTTAGTATAAATAAATAAAAATATAGATTTAAAAATCATGTTTTATTTTTGTTTTCATTTGTTTTTTTTAAACTTGATAATTTTACCATTTAATTAATTATTCGCTTTTTTTTATCAAACCCACAAACCCCGAATTGCATGATCTACAGTACACAACCGAGTCAATCCAATGATTGAGAGTGGGGATGATGAATGATTAATGCTGAAAATGAAGTAAACAGCACGTTTGTTCTTTGGGTGTCCACAAGATGGCACCGACTATCAGTTTACCGGATTAAGTGGCTTGTGCAGAAAAATTTTGCTAAAATAGATTATAAACTGCCCGAAAAAGCACAACAAAGTGAATCAGTCTAAACCGTGACTGCAATAGACAATTAAAAAATACTAACCAGAAACTCGTCACGAATGAAAAACTTGGCTCTTGTCACTCTGGGATCTTCACCTGGTTCAGGAGTTACTAAAACAGAAGAGTCGACAGATTAACACACAGGGAAGTTGACACTGACCCGCACATCACTCAGTCGATTCGAGGTCAAGGTAGCATTTATTGTCTCCCTTAGCAGTTCACAAAACTGAATAGTGCACAAGTCATTTGGACTACGTTTATGGAGCTTGTATACCTTTAACCCAAAGATGTAAATTATCGAAAACTTTGTTTCTGGGTCTTTAGTGATGTGTGTGTCTGGGTGAAAAGTCTCACCTTTATCTGGTATGGTGTAACAAGCATATTCAGGGAAATAATCTTCAATTTTAGATTTCCCAGCTAATACTTTCTCTGCCAGCATGTCCTGTTTGTTAAGGAACAATATGACAGAAATTGTTCGTAACCATCTGCAGAAAGAAAGGGGGAAAAAAATCCAGAGTTAAGCTTGCGCTCACACTTAAAAGCAAGCTGAAAATAAAGAGAGAAAATAAGAGGTTTCACCTGTTGTTCCAGATACTGCGAAAAAGAGCAAGTGCTTCCCGTAGCCGGTTTGTGTTGTTGTCTTCCCTTATGACCATGTTGTAGCTGCTGCTCGCTACCACAAAGATGATCGCTGTGACGTCTGCAGAGAAACGGCCAATCAGATCCACACAAACTCAATATTAGTAGAGGACTTCAAATATCAAAGTATGTTAAAGATCACACAGCAGTGCCTCTATTATGCTTTTTGGGATATTATCTTTCATGTAGTGTGTGATATGACTTTTTGCGAATGTTAAATGGAGATAAAGTCTCTCAAAAGAAATAAATCTCATTCTGAACTGGCTGAAACGAGTCGACCTTGGATGTGTGTAAACCTGCTGTAGGAGACTTAATAGGGGCACTTGTTTAACTGGTGTAAGACACATAAATTCACACACTCAGATTCACATACCATTAAAACACTGAATCCATTTTCTTCTTTCGTCTCTCTGACCTCCGACATCAAACATACTGGAGAGAGAAGAACAGAGACGTGAGGTTTATAGGAAGTGAAATGAGTCCCTCTAGTGGACATACGAAGACATGGCAACACTTTATCGAAACTGTATAGTCTTTAAAATGTTTTTAATGGAGCTTTTTAATAAGTGAACTCACTGAAAGTTGACTTTGTCTACTTGAAATCGCGTCTCAAAGATCCCTGATGTTAACACTCTGCAGCGAAGCAAGTCCTGAAAGAAGAAAGGTTGAGAGAAAGAGTTAGGCTAGGACAGTTTTTGGAAAATAAAGAGCGAGACATTTCCACAAAAAGCTGTCTCTCATCACAACGGTGTGTGTTTTTGAAAAAGCTCAAACAGTACCTGGTCTGTTGGTGTGTAATCGCTTTGTCTTACTGCGTCAATCCGGTCAAGAAAGCTGTAAAGACACAAATGAAGAAAAAGTTAAATCGACTTTACACAAGTAGGTTTTTCATTAATAAATATATTTTCATGACCAAACTACAGCATTCATATTTCATATCATATCTTTATCTATCCATCCATCCATTCGAAGGTTTGAGGTCTGTAAGATTTTCTTAAAATGCACTGAGGCTGCATTTGTTTGATAAAAAAAATAAATAAAATAAAATAGCTGTTTTCTATTTGAATATATTTTCAAAAGTAATTTATTCCTGTGATCAAAGATTTGCTGCACAAGAAACATTTCTATTTATTATTATTTTTTATTCATTATTTCTATTTATGTTGAAAACAGTTGCGCTCCTGCATATTTTTGGGAAACCGTAATACATTTATACTAGGGATGGGCAACGATTAAATCGCATCCAAAATAAAAGTTTGTGTTTACGTAATATGTGTGTGTGCACTGTGTATAATTATTTTGTATATATAAATACACACACATGCCTGTATATATTTAAGAAATATTTGCATGTATATACTTTATATATATTTATACATAATTAATATTATGCATAAATATTTGATATATTAAGAACACATTTTTCTTAAATATATACATGCATGTGCTCGTATTTATATATGCAAAATAATTATACACGGCACACACACATATATTATGTAAACACAAACTTTTATTTTGGATGCGATTACTCGTTGCCCATCCCTAATTTATACACATACACATCTCATATATATACAAGCATGTGTGTGTATTTATATATATAAAATAATTATACACAGTGCACCCACATATATTATGTAAACACAAACTTTGATTTTGGAATTGCAATTAATCGTTTGACAGCCCTAATATATATATACATACACACACACACACACCAGATCACTAACCTGCAAAAACAAATGATATTATAGTCACAAATTAATATCAAAAGACACTGCTCAAGTACTACACTAGAAAAGAATATGAAATCTACACAATAGTCTTCAAAAACACTTTGATTGTGTCTCAAATGAGATTTGGTTACTTTCATCAATTCAAACGCTATTAAAAGTGGCAAAAACTATCAAAGAAGAAGCAACGCTCTCATTCTAACAATGCCATTCGAAGGTCTAGTCTAGATATACCTGTTGCTGTATCCGAAACATTCACAGGACCTGGTGTGATATATATATATATATATATATATATATACACACACACACACACACACACACTCACTGGCTGTGAATGAGAAGTGAACCCCTGAAAGCATCCCTACAGCAAGTACGCAGCTGAAGAATGTTAGATAACAAGCCCATATCTTTCTCTTACTTCCCTGCAGAAAGGCAGAATATTAGCCCAACACTCTGTGACCATCATGTGATATTAGTGCTATCAGCACTAACACAGACAAATATAGACTCATCCCACAAGCTTGTGACAACAAGACAATCTGTAACGACATTGCCAAAAAAAAAAAAAGAAAAGAAAAAGATAAAAAGATTAAGAGAAATAGGTTTGTGTGGAGATCCCGACTCTTGCTTTTTTATGATGGAGCATTTCTTTCAGATGTGAAAATACATATGATAATTAGTAATATTTTATACTTTGTCAATACTTTTAACTCATGAATAGCAAGGATAGATCAATTGAAACAAAAGTGAAAGGTAAAGACTGTTTTAAAGTGACTAAAGATTTCAAATCAATGCCCTTATAAAACCTTCCATTCATCAAAGTTTTTAACATTGATAATAAAAAGAAATGTAATTACGGCAATTACGATGGCTCAAGAAACAAGATTTCAACTTGTAAAAAGCATTCACGTCCTTGTAGAACTCAGAATTACCCAGTTTACAAGTCAAATACCACGAGACCGCCGAACGTCACGTTCGAGACAACAGATGAACGAAGCAGAACACTGACTTCTGAAGGATCATGTGACACCGAAGAAAATTCAGCTTCGATCACAGGAATACATTATATTCTGAAGTATTTTACAATAGAAAACATTTATTATTTAAAAAGAAATGTAAACATTATATTATTTTAAACTGCAATAATATTTGACATTGTATTTTTGATCAAATAAAATGGTCACCATAAGAGACTTTGCAACCAGACCCCAAACTCCATGACCCTTGACCCCAAATGTGCAATTAAACTTCAGAATTTAAAATCATATTCTGGGTTAAATACATGCTACTGACCACAGAAATATACAATATTTATCTAAATAAATATAGATATTTGCCACTAAACATCTAAAGTCTTTCAAATATACCTGATCGTATTATCATCTTTAATATTGTAAATTAAACCTTCAAAGAAAAAGAAAAAAAATAATAATAACGATGAGCATTTCTTTGCATTTTGTTTTGCGATTTTTCCGAACAGATAACGACAGATCGGAACAAGAACATTGTAACGTTTGACAACTGATAACAACCTCAACAATTAAGTCAGCAAAACATTGCAAATTATAATAAACACACACTGAATGGCCTGTGTTGATACAGAAGAATCATCTGTTGCTGTTATCTTTGGCGTGAGCAGTTTCATAAGGTGGTGGGGACAAAATCGCCCATACAAAAATGTAAAAAACACCTATGCATCCCAAAATGCACTTCACCACCATTAAATATGGCCTTGCGTTTCCAGTGTTGGCCTCCAGAGGGCACATGTCGGATCTGTGAAGTCCAGCGATCAACCAAAACATCTTTCTCTGAATAAACCGTGACCATACATCTAGAGACTATAAAGAATCTCTCTTTCTCCACATGAGGTGGGCCGAGGCGTGTGTGTGTCTAAGAGAAAAGCAGAGCTAATTGCGGGACAGACTGTCTATCAGCCATACAGGATGAACTCGGTATTGAAGAGATTTGCACGTCGAGTCCACCGACCGTCATCCAAACATATTCCACAGAACAAAAAATATACTGACAATCACAGACTGACTCATCAAATGTCGCTTTTTGCGTAGCATCATAAAGAACAACTTCATCTTAATCGGATTTGAAGCTAAAACCAAATATATTCCATTTGATTATGGTATTAAAAAATATATAATACAAATATATTATTATATAAACAAACAAAACCAAATAATGATTTTTATACAACTAATTTTCTATGACATTAAATATAAAATTCAAAACTTTAGAATTCTATAAAAACAAAACAATGGTAACTTTTTGCACTTCATTAACTAACATTTACTAACAATGAGAAATATACTTGTTACAATGTTTATTAATCTTAGTTAATAAAAATACAACTATTCATTGTTAGTTCATGTTAGCTCAAGTCCATTAAATTAAAAAAAACCTTGATTTTCTTAAATAATAAGGAAATGTTGAAATTAATATGAACTAAGATTAATTGCTTTAGAAGTATTTTTCATTGTTAGTATGTATATATATATATATATATATATATAGTTTATTAGTTAACACTTTACAATAAGGTTCATTAGCTAACATTAGTTAGCATGAACTAATGATGAACAGCGCTTATACAGCATTAATTAATGTTTGTAAACGTTAATTTCAATATTTACTAATACTTTATTAAAATCTTGTTAACATTAGTTAATGTGCTGTGAACTAACTAACATCAACGAAGATTAACAAATACTGTTACAAATGTATTGCTCATGGTTAGTTCATGTTAGTTAATACATTAACTATTGTTAACTAATGAACCTTATTGTAAAGTGTTACCGTTAACATGAATACACACACACACACACACACACACATATATATATATATATATATATATATATATCTCATGTGTGGCATGACAATCAGATTTCAAAGATCAAAATGAAGCATTGTAAAATAGTTATTTTGAACGTGTTTATTCGAATTTCGTCGCTCTTCTGCTGAAAATAACACGTCTCACACGGTTAATCTGATTCATCATTGTGGTTCTTGCTAGTCTTGAGAATGTTCTGTACCCAAGATAAGATAAGACAAGCCGAGATAATAAAGCCCAGATTGTTCTCGATGGGCGCTTTGTACGCGGTTTAGGAACATGAGTTTGATTCTAGATCACAGGGGAAACAAGAAATTGTACCGGGAGTCATTCCAAAACCTGTAAATCCAGTTCACACTGAACAATATGGGAATGTTTGAACACGTTTCACATGTCCTATTGAGTACAACGGCTGTACGGCTGGGAGTATCGGTGCAAGGTTTCTCATTAGATCAGAGTGTTTTACTGCCCGCCCTTTTTTCCAGCACTACTGGTTTCATTTCCATTCAATTTTTTCCCGTAGGTTTTTTTGGGGGAAAAAAGTCGCCATGGACCAAGCCAATCAGCTACAAGCTGAATCACAAAACGAAAACTTTGATTTGAAGCTAAATAAGTTTTTGAAAACAAAAAAGATACAAGACTGTGTACTTAGTGAGGGAAATAACTACAATCCCAAGCACTGCGAACACCACAATCAAATTGAAAACGATGGATAAATATAAAACGACTCATTTACAAATGTTGACATGTCTAAACAATACAGTAGTTCCAGTTGCATAGTTCGCCGGTGCTGGGCTAGCGCGAGTCAACGGTATCTGCTAGCCTGCCATTATAAACAGTTTTACCCAGTCCACAGTTCACCAAAAGCAAATAAATTATAACGCCAGACTATCGATGTAAATGTCTGTTGAGAGAATAATGTCAGAAATCAAACTATTGGATTGCAATACACTGTGAAAAATATATATTTCAAGATTTGTTATCACAACGTTTTTTCTTTTGTCAAATCAACTTAAATAATTTATTTACTTTTGAGTTTTTGAGGATTAAATCAATCTCCTTTATTGTATTAACTCACTTTTTCCATTTGAAAAAACTTAAAATTAAGGCAACCAGGTTACTTCATTTTTTAAGTTAAACCAACATTATTTTTTACTTTGTTCCTTCCCTGTATTTATTAGGACAGTCTACAGCAGCGGCAGAGTGATATGTGGTTACCTAGGCAACCGAGAGAGGTAGAGAGGTAGTGAAAGAGAGAGGTAGAGGGAGACAGAGAGGTAGTGAGAGAGAGGTATAGAGAAAGAGGTAGTACTAGTGCAGGTAGTCCCGACTGTCGTGCGCTTTGGTTCTGTGTTCACTTTTCGGCGATGTAAAATTCTGCCGCTGCTGAGAAACTAGTTCCTGTTAATGTATTGCGATCATTGAGATGCAAGAGTAGTTTGAATTTTAACATTATTCTCTTAACAGACAATTACATCGATAGTCTGGCGTTATAATTTATTTGCATTTGGTGAACTGTGGAGTGGGTAAAACGTTTTTAATGGCAGGCTAGCAGTTACCGTTGACTTAGCACTGGCGAACTATGCAACTTGAACGACTGGATGAAAATTTTTGAAAACTGTCTCCACTGATAAATACCACACAGGCTAACTTGGAAATGAGGCCCGATGTCCAAAATCCTGAACCACCCCTTTAAGTGCATTGCAAAATATTATATACATACATTTAGGTATTTTGAGAGCGTATAGAGATTGACTCGATCAAGTTATTTGCAGTGCTTCGTGGGAGTGGGCGGAGCCTAAGAACTGTTGCTTTTTTGATTAGTGGATTTTTCTGAACATTATGGATAATGTAAGTTTTCCAAACCGGAAATGTGCTGTTGATCACGATTCTTTTAAAAATAAGCTGAAATAATGCAGGCTGATGGCTTCAACGGAAGCAAACGCCATTGATTAACAGCTCACAGTAGGTCTAGAAGTTCAAAATCAGTTTCCCTATGGAGAAAAAGAATGGATTTTTCACTTCCGGAACCGACTGTTGCACTATTGAATTAGACTAAAAAAGCTATTTTTTGAGCTTGTATTTCTCCTGTAATATACAGAACCTCTTCCAACAAAACTTTTAAAAGTTACAAACTTTAACTGTAGAAATGATGCCCTTTTTTTACTGCAAGCACAACAGTAAAAGAAAGTAGGGTCCGAGACCAGGGTCCGAATCTGACAAGATCAGACAAACTTTTGAATATTAACCGAGGCTAAAGCAAACTTCTGACTTTTATTGGGTTTGGACTTGTAATTAGCCAGCTACGCAAAGATTAATCGTGATTAATCACATCCAAAATAAAAGTTTGTGTCTACATAATAAATGTGGGTGCACCGTGTATAATAATTTTATACATATATAAATACACACACATGCTTGTATATATTTCAGAAATATTTTCATGTATATACATATAAATTTATATTATATATAAATAAAATATTTTATATATAAATATACATGCATGTGTGTGTATTTATATATATATAAAATAATTATACACAGTGCACCCACATATATTATGTAAACACAAACTTTATTTTGGATGCGATTAATCTTTGCACAGCCCGAATATAAATATTTGTATATGCATGAACTGAAAAAAATGTAAAGCTAAAATGCAATGCATCTACCAAATGCACGAAAGTAAATAAATTAAAATAGAATTTAAGAGTGCAACTAAGCCTGTCATGATCATGAATTTTCTGCTGATAATTACAAACAATTATACTCTTTATAATGTTAAATAATTTAGTCTTTCATTTAGTTCAAACTCATTGAAGATTACAAACAAATCAGTAACGAGTCACGTCATTTGTCATTGTTTTCCAGCAAAACGGTTTAAAAAACATTTTCACAAAATAAAAATGGTGCTAAAATAATTCTCATATTTGTGGGACCACATTTGTATATCCTTACAAATATAAAAAAAAAAAATGTTGCTAAAATAACATTTTACATCAGAGGAAAAAATACATGCATGTGTGTGTATTTATATATATATAAAATAATTATACACAGTGCACCCACATATATTATGTAAACACAAACTTTATTTTGGATGCGATTAATCTTTGCACAGCCCGAATATAAATATTTGTATATGCATGAACTGAAAAAATGTAAAGCTAAAATGCAATGCATCTACCAAATGCACGAAAGTAAATAAATTAAAATAGAATTTAAGAGTGCAACTAAGCCTGTCATGATCATGAATTTTCTGCTGATAATTACAAACAATTATACTCTTTATAATGTTAAATAATTTAGTCTTTCATTTAGTTCAAACTCATTGAAGATTACAAACAAATCAGTAACGAGTCACGTCATTTGTCATTGTTTTCCAGCAAAACGGTTTAAAAAACATTTTCACAAAATAAAAATGGTGCTAAAATAATTCTCATATTTGTGGGACCACATTTGTATATCCTTACAAATATAAAAAAAAAAAAATGTTGCTAAAATAACATTTTACATCAGAGGGAAAAAGTGAATTACAGAATAAAAAAAAAAATCCTTGAGCTTAAAGTAATCTGCATGCTTGACAAGATATCGGTCTATAGTAAATCATATTAAAAAACTAAATTCAAAGTCAGCATGAAAAGGAAGTTGCGACAGTCTTTTCTTCCCTATAGTTACATTGATTAAAGGTTACGAGCGCACACGAGTAAAAACAAAAAGTGCACAGATAAACAATTTATAACAAATGCTTCAATATTCCATAAAAAAAAGATTTGTCCATTTTGAATTGATGGTAAGTAACATTAATATAACTGCATGATGGTTTAATAATCATTACTGGTTTTAATAGCTTTGAGCAGTTTGTTCTATTTTTAGGTAAACGCTGGCAAAAAATCTCGAAACAGAAATCCGAAATGCTAAAAAAGGAATTCATAATCTGTTGCTATTTTTATCAACTGCACATGTGCGTGTTTGTTTGTGTATCTATGTAAGAAAAGGCAGAAAAAAAAGAAGAGAAAGAGAGAGCGCCGCTGTACATCACATCAGTGAATGTTTATTCCATTTAAGCACTTATGAGGGTCTGATTTGTATAACCGCACACACACACACACACACACACACACACACACACACGGGCCCTTTCTGCGCCTCACCTTCTCTTTCTGACCTTCCTTTGTTTACGCGCATTGCCGGGATACTCCCTTTGATTCGGCGGCGCGCACACACACACACACACGTGACACCCTCCACCAGTGAGTGCTCTGCAGTGCTGTGCTATAAATAGCTCCTGCTTGCCCCGGCTGCGCTGTTCCTTTACATAAGCTCTGGTGGAGGGAGGAGGGGGACAGACAGCCCAAACACAATCTCCATACAGAACACACACACACAACTGGGATCTCTCTCGCTCGGACTGCTGCTTTCACCGTTTCTGTACAAGTGTCCTCTATCACAACAGCACGCTCTCACTCGCGTACAGACGTGTATTTGTGTGCGTCTCGGCCGTTTGACATTGACATGTAATCCGTTTTCTTTCAGCCTTAAAATAGACACGCAATAGAAACGAACACAGACAGATGTCACAAAATCACGAGGGATCGTTCAATGATCTCACAGGCCAAAGGCCAGTTAAGATGCATTGCGATAAAACAGCTTGATTATTACACACTGCTCACATTTACAGTAACCTGAATAATTACAAAACATTTTTCAACAAAAGACACTTTCTGTGCATATTCTGACAATTGAGATCAATTGTAAAACTCTCCGATAGCAATTCGAGTATGTTGTGTTGTGAATGCTGTTTACTTTTATTTATATATATATATATTTTTTTTTCCTATTTTTTTAGATGAATGCCTACCACACATATACATAACATTTTGCAAATTACATATATATATACAATTTTAATATACATTTTATAAATTATCATCTACATGTTTGGTAACCCAACATACAATAATCACTTTTTTTTTTATTTGTAGAGCTTTAGTCAGTGCATGGCATTTTACAAGCTTTAAAATGTCATAGTAAAAAAAAAATACTTTTTTGAATAAATACTATAATTTAATACTAGATAAATGTTCTTAAACATCTTTCCTCTGTTTATTTAGCCAAGAAAATAGTGCATTTTCCTGTACTTTTCTATGGTTTTTTAGATTAAATTATAGATTGTATATATATATATAAGTATTATATCTCTCTTTAGACTTTCAACAACACTATATATATATATATATATATAGTGTTGTTGAAAGTCTAAAGAGAGATATAATACTTTATTACTGGTATAATAATTATTGGATTAAAGGCGTTTGCTAAAGCCAGCATAAATATTATAATTGTTCTCACTCAGGGTTGGTGTTTTAACTTTAGCGCATAACTCGTCCTGCAACATTTGTGTTGTATGAATGACACCTCCAAATCATGTGGTTTGTTGAGGAAATGTGTGTGCTATTACTTTAAGGTCATTTAATGAACACCTGGGTGGACAAACACACAGGCGTAAAAATCTTAAATCTTAAATCCGTTCACACTGCGGATGAGATCTATAACGATAAATATAGTTCTAAAGATTATTCTAAATATTAAAATATAGTAGTTCACGGCAGACGGCACAACTATAAAGATAATGGCACAGAGAAAAAATATAGTTGGAATCACTTTCAGAATAAATATTTCCAGCTGATGAACAGCCAATCTAGGGCTGCAACTAACGATTATTTTGATAATCGATTAATCGGACGATTATTTTTTCGATTAATCGATTAATCGGATAAAAAATTATATTTCATTTTTTGTTTATTATAACAAAATAAAACCCTAAAAACCACACTCTTTTGTGTGTTAAACAATCTACTTAATACAGATAACTTCATTATAAAGAAAAACAACAAATAAAAAAAATATATATGACCATAACCTATGACAAAAATGCTATTGTAAACTATATTAGTGGATAACTCAGCAAAACTTAGCCTAGAAATATCACAAGTGCACAATAATTTTATAAAATCTAAACATTTAGTGAAAAAAACATTCCTTAGTGGGGAACAAATAAGAGACAAGAAGTGTAGCACTAACTCTGGTAAAACGTACACATTGCTATTTGTATTGTTGTTATACATTCATGAAAAACATCGTAAAATCAGATGCACAGCTGTTTTAAAGCTGTTTAGTGAGGAAGCAAAATATAATAGATAGGACAGAACAAGAAAGGCTATTAATAAGCTTTCATTGCGCTAAAAAGTATTATGACATGATCATGAAAGAGCTGCACAGAGTGCAAATGCGCATCGCGAGCACTGAATGACGCGCTTGAAGCAACACGGAGTCACTGGGCGGCGCGCAGCTCTTCAGTGTCCGCCGCATTAAAGTTAAAAGCACCAAGGAAAGAGAAAGACATATTGACAGTGTATACAGTATCTATGCAATAGTTTATTAAGCCTTTTCTTTTAACAGTTTTAAATTTCAGTTAGGCTACTGTGCACGTGAAGAACAATTATACTGCGCCGACTCTACTATAGTGTTGTGATCTAACAGACACTCAGTAGAAAGTGATTAAGTTACAGCAATAAAAGTCTAGCAAGATAGAAAAACCATCATAGACCTTTATCTACGGATCAATTATAATAATAACATTGAATCATTGGAAAGAGATCATCATGTTAACTGTTGTAACGCGACGCGCTGTTGAATGACTGACAGCCGCAGTGGAGGGAAAAGCTTAGGTTAACTTGAATTTAATGACTTAAATATACATTTCTATCTCACATTATACTATAGTATGGCTTCATAAAGTATACACGATTAACGTAGGTCACCTATTTTGGTTTCAAAACGGCGAATTTACCGAAAGGTGAATGATTTTCGTGTGCTGCATATTGATAGCGGTTTCCTGATGACCGCAAATTAGTTCAAACTCACTGAATCAAGAGTGCGCATGCGAGACAGAAGATAATGTGCTCCAAACTGTCCGTGTTGTGCGCGCGAGACAGGGTAGAGCGGCGAGGGAGAGAGACTGCATGTGCGCCTCATGAAGCGCATGTAAGAAGCGCATGTTCCGTAAACAATCCCCGTGACGTAATCAGACCAACTAATCGATAATGACATTCGTTGACAACGATTTTCATAATCGATTATAATCGATTTTATCGATTAGTTGTTGCAGCCCTAAGCCAATCAGAATCCATCCTGCATTAAAGAACTTGAGCATTTAAAGCGGCAGACGACAAAACTGCAGAGCGTACAGAACGATATCATCCGCTGTTGTGGATGCTACTTTAGTTAAAATAAGAAATACTACTACTGTAAAAATACTATAGTAATATTTTTTTTTTCAAATAATTTATATTACAATACCAATATAAGTATCTCTTAATTGCTTAATTTTCAAATGTTACACCATCAAACTTTTATTTGGACTGAAAACCACAGGAAGCCCTTAAAGGGATAGTTCACTTTGAAATTAATTTTTGGTATGTTTTATCTTACCTCAAGGAAATTCAAGATGTAGGTGTCTTTGTTTCCACAGTAGTTTCAATTTTTATATTTTCAGGTCAAACCGTTCTTGTCTGTCATATAATGAAAGTCTATGGTCACCACCTCAAAGAGCATGCACAGAGAAGTCCAAATTAAACATGATGTAATGACTTGTAAATGTAAGCACGATATCGAGATATCACTTCCGATCACTTGGACGTGGCTGTGGTTACAAGAGGTAAAAACGATATAAATACTGTTCGTTTTCTCACACAAACCGCTCGTTTCGTGTCTTAGGCCATCAATGTGTACTTACATTTACGAGTCATTAAATCATGTTTAATTTGGACTTCTCTGTGCATGCTCTTTGAGGTGGTGACCATAGACCTCCATTATATGACTGACAGACACGAACGGTTTGACCTAAAAATATCAAAATTGAAACGACTGCGGAAACAAAGACACCTACATCTTGGATGCCCTTGAGGTAAGCTAAAACATATCAAAAATTAATTTCAAAGTAAAGCTTCACTTTTGTGGATAAGCACCTCTCATTACAGGCATGGGAAGATTGTTGCCGCATGTTGTGTTCACAAATGAATGTATTATTTATTTTAATCGCGATTTCCGTTTTATTTAGATAAATTGCGCATCTCCAGAATCATGAGGGCGACTTCTGCGGAGCCAAAGTACAACAAAGTGGAAGCAATTAGATTTATCTGAAAAGTTTCGACGACTGCACACCCCTGGATCGAAGCAAACATATCTGAGCAGACATTGATTCGAAGTTGTATAACAGAGGAATTCTCAGTATTGTAAAAGTCTTCCACAAAGAACAAGCCTGTATTGAGAGCAGCTGGGTGTCTGTGTGATTCTCCGAGTATCTCCGGGCCTTTTCTGACTGAGAGACAACAGTCGCCATTATGTGTCAGGCCCTGCACTAGCTGGTGATGGTATCTGCGTCCTACAGAGCGGCTGACCAACTCCCATGACCCGACCACCCTCCTCACACTTCATACCTGACACACGGCCACTGTTGTACAGGACAAACGTCAGCACTGGCCTAAAAAAGCCAACAGTGGACGTAAAAACACGTTCACGCACCTAGAACGTCTCCATTTCAAAGGCAAAGAAACTTAAATACATATACGACATGTTTGTAGTCGGCTGCCTGAGCGTCTTTGAATAAATAGGTTGGTTTAAGGTTCTTCTGAACCTGATCAGGCACGTTCCTTACAGGGATGTGCAAAACTACATATTTGCAAAACGGACTAATTCATTGTTTGTCTGAACTGGTTTACAGATCCAACTTTTCCAAGAATGTTTTCCAATGCACACTGTCAAACAGCTAAAGCTCAGCGCCGTCAGTGACTTGCACAACAACAATAGTTTGCCTTACTAATCAACTAGTCAGTTAGATAACCTATCCAAATTAGTGTCACAATAAATACCTGTTACAAAAGATTCAGATTTCAAGTAAATCCTGTTGTTCTGAACTTATTTCTTAAGGATTCTCTATTATTTAAAAAGTATCACGGTTTCCACAGAAATATCAGCACAACTCTTTTCAACATTGATAATTATAATCAGCATATTAGAGTGATTTCTGAAGGATCATGTGACACTGAAGACTGGAGTAATGATGCTGAAAATCACAGCAATAAATTACATTTTAAAATATATTCAAATCATAATATTAATATCTCCCTATTTATAATCAAACAAATCATGGCAAAAATCATGACCGACCCCAAACTTTTGAACAAGCTCATACCGAGTCTTGAAATGTACACTGAATATATTCCCTTTAGATTTACATTAGCACACTATAACCGCAGGATAAATACAATTCGGATTAAAGGGATAGTTCACTTTGAGGGCATCCAAGATGTAGGTGTCTTTGTTTCCGCAGTATTTTCAATTTTGATATTTTTAGGTCAAACCGTTTCGTGTCTGTCAGTCATATAATGGAGGTCTATGGTCACCACCTCAAAGAGCATGCACAGAGAAGTCCAGATTAAACATGATTTAATGACTTATAAATGTAAGTACACATTGATGGCCTAAGACACGAAACGAGCGGTTATCAATGTGTATCAATGCAACGAGCGCAGACCAAAGCGCCCACGTCCTCAGAGTACTTGGACGTGACTGTGATTACAAGAGGTAAAAAACGATATAAATACTGTTCGTTTTCTCACACAAACCGCTCGTTTCGTGTCTTAGGCCATCAATGTGTACTTACATTTACGAGTCATTAAATCATGTTTAATTTGGACTTCTCTGTGCACGCTCTTTGAGGTGGTGACCATAGACCTCCATTATATGACTGACAGACAAGAACAGTTTGACCTAAAAATATCAAAATTGAAAATACTGTGGAAACAAAGACTAAGGTAAGCTAAAACATATCAAAAAATAATTTCAAAGTGAACTATCCCTTTAAGAGATTCTGTTAAAAACATCAGTAAAACCAAATGACGGGCCGTGAATAATAGCTGTGATTAATTATTTGTACCAGTGGTTCCTCTTATTTGTGCTAATATCATAAATATCAACAGAGAAAAAGACATTTTGCAGCTGCATCTTAAGCAATATGCAATCAACTTCAATTTGAATTATGCCAGCATCATCATCATAGGTTTCAATTAAAGTGAACTATTATGATAAAACGTATACTTACTAATGCGCACAATCGATTAGTTGATATTCGTTGGACCGTTCATAACACGCCTTAACGCCTTCATCATCCCAGAGCTTCTTCGCATGGTCGAAAAACTCCTGAGGACAAAAATAAATCAATGTTTATACGTTTATAAAACCTAAAACATTGAATTTAGCAACCATTTTTAGAACCAAGTCTGCCTCACTTCATTTAAGAGCGATTGTTTGAACTGATACCACGACATACTTCCAGCTACATTCATAAAATGTGTTTTGGTTAAAAGCCTTTTGGCTGTTCTGGAAATAGACTTACTGATCACACATCTCATCATGCAAGCATTCAAATGCTAGTTTTTGTTCTTAGTTGTTTGCAACTTTACATAAAGCTAAAGCTAAATAAAACAAAGCTAAAGTTGCAAACAAATAAGACTACTTTAGTTAGTTAACCTGAAAATTATACAACCAACATAAATGTTTCACATTCTTTTTTTGCGTGAAGAAAGCATCCCTACAACTTCTGAAAGTGAAGAGCGGTGTTTTACTGTAGCATTACCTAAAAAGTAAGTGTGATTTTAACATCAGTGTAACTTCACTTATTGCACATAATAACAAAAGCATGTCACATGTATGTAACAATCCTAGTCCAGTCTACTCTCTGCTGTCTGCGTCGACCTAAAACTTGGACTTTTTGTAATATTTTTGAGAATTTTGGAGTAGAAAAATGTAAATATATTTTTCATGAACCACTGAATATCTATTGAAGGAAGTAACAGCAGAGGAACAGTTCTGTGTTAATGTTTGAAATCTCATTGTTATAAGTTACTTCATAACAAGGACTCATTTGTACAGAGACTCTAAAGAGACATGGTGATTTAAAAAAAAAAAAAAAAAAAAAAAATATATATATATATATATATATATATACACACATATTCCATTGTTTTTGCGTTTTCTCACAAAACTTTTGCGTTCCCCAAAAAACGACCCATACATTTGTTCACATTAGTTATTGCATTAACTAAGAATGGGCAATATATTCTTACAGCATTCATTAATCTTTAATGTTAATGATTAAAAAATGTTCATGTTCGTTCAAAGGTTGCATAAACTAATAATAACGGATACTAAATATATTTTAGTAAATGTTGTGATTACCATTAGTTAAGATTAATAAATGCTGTAGAAGCATTGTTCCTTGTTAGTTCATACTAACTAATGCAGTTAAATGAAACCTTATTGTAAAGTGTTACTGAAATCTCTATCTGGATTCAGTACTTCCTCCAGTGTGATCTTGCAAATTTTATGCAAATTTAAGATAAACAAATAATGCATGTTAGCAGTCAATATTGTATCTATCACCTGTTGAACCCAAGAGTAAACAGAAAACTACTCTCTAAATAAGAACTGAACTTTCTGGAAGTTCCAGTATTTACAATCCAACCGTCAAAACATTTTAAGATGTATGAATTCACCGGTGAGTATAGATGTCTGCCATAAATTAATTAAAGAGAAATCCAGGACTTAATTTGAGCTGAGAAAAGATCTGGGGTCTAAAACGGTCTAATTACAGATCTCCATTTCAAGCAGAGTCCACACGGTCTAAAAACGACAATCTGAAAAAGAAGAGCCAACATTTGTGCAATCAAAAAAAGTCACAGGCTGAAGACGGCTGAACACTTTTCTGCAAAGGCGTCAAATGTGCTAGAATATCACAACAAAATCATAATGAAAATAACTGACCCCATTGCACACGGTCTAAAGCGAACAAACGAAACTCAAGCACAGCAGAAACATATGCTAAGCTAAAGCTAGCCTAGCACTGCATCAGTTTGACAGAGAGAGAGAACTTAATAGTGTCAGTTTCAGATCAAATGGGATTTTTCATTTTTCACTGGAAGAAAACGACATCGACAACTTTTCCATGACTGGTAAAAATATCGGTTAGAGTAAACCTATGCCAGACAGGAACTTCATTACAAAAAAAAATCACTCACTGACAATCTCAAAAATACTATATTTATCCTGAGTTTTTGATAACTAAAAGCAATTGATGCATTTATTTAATGTGAAAACCTACATTGTGTTTCTCTGTCCCGTGGATTAGTCAAGGCCTCCTGGATTAGACAATTTCGAAATTAAATCCTACATATAAACTCAAAATATTTCTCACAAACCTGTAATTTAACATAAAAAGCTTGTGGTTTAATTTGACTTGATGTGCTCACAAACCACAGATACAACAACAATGCATGACACACCAAAAACTGAACGCAAGCTATCGTAGCAACATGCTAATCATGTTAAAGTATGCATAATTTTAAAAAAACATTCACTTTGACTAGCATTCAATATAACTACAATAATTTGAGTACTGTTGAAAATGTGTGTAAAATAATACACATACAAAGAAAATGCTAACTGAGCATGTCTGTAAATGCATTAAAACGTTACTTAGGCTAGAAATGCAAGAACTTTTTCCCATACTTGCTGATAAAATTATTGGGCCTTATTCATATTCTTAAAAATTGTAATATTTACCAATCGCAAACTCAAACAACAACAAAGCAGTCAGCATCTATCTTCCCAATCCATAAAGTAACGTTCCTTAGAAACACGTCCAAACTCTTAGCTAGCGGCAGGCACTTTACCTCAGGTACGCGATTTAAAAAAAAGACCAAGACCAATTCATAATTTTAATAAAGCTGCAATCATGCAAAAGAGTCCGAAAACCTCTCGGTAAGCGGTTCAAAAACCTCAACACATTTACACAAATTCAAATGTCACTGAAAGCATCTTAGGTAAATGATGAAAATGAGACTCCTTACCTGTGTGTAATCAAAGTCAGAGAGCGGCGCTATGCTTTTGATATAGTCGATCCTAAACTGGTCCTCTGGATTAGCGAGTGGGACGGGTGGTATTAAAGTGCTCATTGCTGACACTATGGTCTAGAAATAAAAATGAAAGGGTTATGAGACTGAGATTAGATATAGAAAACTTCGAGAAACTAAATCAGGACTGAGAACGGCTCACTTACCACGATGGCGTCCTTTACATTCTTGCGAATGTCTTGAATTTTCTGTTTCTTTTCCCTATGAGTGAAAACATTTCAGTTTAGTCAAATAAAATGCAAGGCTGAATTGTACACCTCGTTCTAGGAATGGTTCACCACAAAAATAACAATTCTGTCACGGTTTTAATCACCCTCGTGTCATTCCAAACCTGTATGTGTGTGTTATGTTTTTTTTTTTAATAATGACAACAACAAAAACATTATGTATGACTTGAGCACTATATTTCAAGCCTTCAGAAGACATGTGATGGCTTAGTGTGAGAATCAGCCTGAAACTTATTGATGCCAAACATCATTGCTTCTGGCAAAACGTAACCACCTAACGTGACGTTTCATGAAATATGACAGCTGAAGTGAATGGAAAGATTTAAATTTCAGACAGTTCCTCAAATGCAGCTATCATATGACTTCAGAAGACTTGAAATGTCATGTTGATCACTTAGAAACATAAATATAGTTTGGAGTTGGACACAAATTCTCATTTTGTGTTGCACATTAAAAAAAAAAAAACAGCATACGGACTGGAATGACATTACGATATTCATTTTTGGCTAAACTTGACTTATTGACTTATTATTTCCCCCCATATATATGGTAACACCTTAGTTTAGGGTCTAATTCTCACTAGTAACTAGTTGCAACATTTTTTCTTTTGTCAAATCAACTTAAATAGTTCAGGTAACATAATATTTTGAGTTTCTGATGATTAAATCAATCTCCTTCATTCATTGTATTAACTCAATTTTTCCATTTCAATGAACTTAATTTTAAGGCAGCCAGGTTGCTAAATTTTTTAAGTTAAACCAACAATATTTTTTTCCAGTGCTGTTTATTACCACTTATAAAGCACAGATTATCCATCCCAATTCCTAACTAATACTGTGCCAAAAGGTAACAACTACCTTACAAACTATTAATAAGCATTAATTAGGAGTTTACTGAGGCAAAAAGTCATAGTTAATAGTAAGAATTGGACCCTAATCTAAAGTTTGACCATAAATGCATATGTATTTTTCAAATTCAAGCATAACTTGCCAAACAAAGTTATGTCATTTAGACATATTTTTAGGATGCAAAACCTGTTTAAGAAACTTGAACACTCATAGGCCTGGTGAGCATTTGGTAATTGATTTTAGTCACTTCTCAGCCATGCATTACCTCCATCCAGATTCTGTATGACCATTTAACAGTGATGTTGCAGTGAAGCACTAGCCGATAGCACGCAGTGCTACATCACTATCAGCTTCAGCATGTACGAGTGTTTCCTTCGCCATGCCGAGGCTGAACACAGGGCCCAACCTTCATATACCGCCCTTCCATGCACACATATGTGACATTAGTACAGTAAACATGTACTCACTCCGCATTAAACCCGTTGACATGAAGAATTTTCATCTGCTTCACGATAGTGCTTTTGCCCGATTCACCAGCCCCTACGAAAGCAACGAAAAACAGCAGTGAGAATACATGCAAAGTCTCTCAGATATACTTCAGATATCACGGTGTGTGTTCTTCATATGTCCAATCCGACATGCCAGATTGAGCTGTCAAACACGGTGCGTTTAAACACACAGCCTCGGATGGGTCTCGTATGTCAGCTATAACGCCTCAAGTCTTCTCTTACCAACAACAACAGTCGATGTGTGGCTTTATAAGCCTGTCTCTCTTTTTGCAACTGTTTCTCTATTTTCTTGTTGGCCTCTCGCTGTGTTTTCTCGTCGATGCGCTGGTCTTCGGTTTTACTGCTCCCCAAACACCCCATCTTACTCCCTCGAAGCCAATATGTGCGCTGTCCTTATGAATGATCAATCCATTCCGATTCCAAAGAGAAAATGATCCACAATAGACAGAAAAGAAGAGAAAAAAAAGGTCGCCGGAAGGTTTTTGTTTCTCCTCCGTTACAACGTCTCAAGCAGTCCGGGCGTCATTCAAGCGACGGGATTGATAAAATTGATCACATATCGATTCGGTAAGGTGGATATATGAACTTGCATCTGGATCCGGGGGTCTCTGTGAGCCCCTGCCAGGCGCT
>NW_024121299.1:8729125-9172824 GCF_016745375.1 Pimephales promelas | reverse complement strand
AATATTTCCAGCTGATGAACAGCCAATCTAAGGGCTGCAACTAACGATTATTTTGATAATCGATTAATCGGACGATTATTTTTTCGATTAATCGATTAATCGGATAAAAAATTATATTTCATTTTTTTGTTTATTATACAAAATAAAACCCTAAAAACCACACTCTTTTGTGTGTTAAACAATCTACTTAATACAGATAACTTCATTATAAAGAAAAACAACAAATAAAAAAAATATATATGACCATAACCTATGACAAAAATGCTATTGTAAACTATATTAGTGGATAACTCAGCAAAACTTAGCCTAGAAATATCACAAGTGCACAATAATTTTATAAAAATCTAAACATTTAGTGAAAAAACATTCCTTAGTGGGGAACAAATAAGAGACAAGAAGTGTAGCACTAACTCTGGTAAAACGTACACATTGCTATTTGTATTGTTGTTATACATTCATGAAAAAACATCGTAAAATCAGATGCACAGCTGTTTTAAAGCTGTTTAGTGAGGAAGCAAAATATAATAGATAGGACAGAACAAGAAAGGCTATTAATAAGCTTTCATTGCGCTAAAAAGTATTATGACATGATCATGAAAGAGCTGCACAGAGTGCAAATGCGCATCGCGAGCACTGAATGACGCGCTTGAAGCAACACGGAGTCACTGGGCGGCGCGCAGCTCTTCAGTGTCCGCCGCATTAAAGTTAAAAGCACCAAGGAAAGAGAAAGACATATTGACAGTGTATACAGTATCTATGCAATAGTTTATTAAGCCTTTTCTTTTAACAGTTTTAAATTTCAGTTAGGCTACTGTGCACGTGAAGAACAATTATACTGCGCCGACTCTACTATAGTGTTGTGATCTAACAGACACTCAGTAGAAAGTGATTAAGTTACAGCAATAAAAGTCTAGCAAGATAGAAAAACCATCATAGACCTTTATCTACGGATCAATTATAATAATAACATTGAATCATTGGAAAGAGATCATCATGTTAACTGTTGTAACGCGACGCGCTGTTGAATGACTGACAGCCGCAGTGGAGGGAAAAGCTTAGGTTAACTTGAATTTAATGACTTAAATATACATTTCTATCTCACATTATACTATAGTATGGCTTCATAAAGTATACACGATTAACGTAGGTCACCTATTTTGGTTTCAAAACGGCGAATTTACCGAAAGGTGAATGATTTTCGTGTGCTGCATATTGATAGCGGTTTCCTGATGACCGCAAATTAGTTCAAACTCACTGAATCAAGAGTGCGCATGCGAGACAGAAGATAATGTGCTCCAAACTGTCCGTGTTGTGCGCGCGAGACAGGGTAGAAGCGGCGAGGGAGAGAGACTGCATGTGCGCCTCATGAAGCGCATGTAAGAAGCGCATGTTCCGTAAACAATCCCCGTGACGTAATCAGACCAACTAATCGATAATGACATTCGTTGACAACGATTTTCATAATCGATTATAATCGATTTTATCGATTAGTTGTTGCAGCCCTAAGCCAATCAGAATCCATCCTGCATTAAAGAACTTGAGCATTTAAAGCGGCAGACGACAAAACTGCAGAGCGTACAGAACGATATCATCCGCTGTTGTGGATGCTACTTTAGTTAAAATAAGAAATACTACTACTGTAAAAAATACTATAGTAATATTTTTTTTTTCAAATAATTTATATTACAATACCAATATAAGTATCTCTTAATTGCTTAATTTTCAAATGTTACACCATCAAACTTTTATTTGGACTGAAAACCACAGGAAGCCCTTAAAGGGATAGTTCACTTTGAAATTAATTTTTGGTATGTTTTATCTTACCTCAAGGAAATTCAAGATGTAGGTGTCTTTGTTTCCACAGTAGTTTCAATTTTTATATTTTCAGGTCAAACCGTTCTTGTCTGTCATATAATGAAAGTCTATGGTCACCACCTCAAAGAGCATGCACAGAGAAGTCCAAATTAAACATGATGTAATGACTTGTAAATGTAAGCACGATATCGAGATATCACTTCCGATCACTTGGACGTGGCTGTGGTTACAAGAGGTAAAAACGATATAAATACTGTTCGTTTTCTCACACAAACCGCTCGTTTCGTGTCTTAGGCCATCAATGTGTACTTACATTTACGAGTCATTAAATCATGTTTAATTTGGACTTCTCTGTGCATGCTCTTTGAGGTGGTGACCATAGACCTCCATTATATGACTGACAGACACGAACGGTTTGACCTAAAAATATCAAAATTGAAACGACTGCGGAAACAAAGACACCTACATCTTGGATGCCCTTGAGGTAAGCTAAAACATATCAAAAATTAATTTCAAAGTAAAGCTTCACTTTTGTGGATAAGCACCTCTCATTACAGGCATGGGAAGATTGTTGCCGCATGTTGTGTTCACAAATGAATGTATTATTTATTTTAATCGCGATTTCCGTTTTATTTAGATAAATTGCGCATCTCCAGAATCATGAGGGCGACTTCTGCGGAGCCAAAGTACAACAAAGTGGAAGCAATTAGATTTATCTGAAAAGTTTCGACGACTGCACACCCCTGGATCGAAGCAAACATATCTGAGCAGACATTGATTCGAAGTTGTATAACAGAGGAATTCTCAGTATTGTAAAAGTCTTCCACAAAGAACAAGCCTGTATTGAGAGCAGCTGGGTGTCTGTGTGATTCTCCGAGTATCTCCGGGCCTTTTCTGACTGAGAGACAACAGTCGCCATTATGTGTCAGGCCCTGCACTAGCTGGTGATGGTATCTGCGTCCTACAGAGCGGCTGACCAACTCCCATGACCCGACCACCCTCCTCACACTTCATACCTGACACACGGCCACTGTTGTACAGGACAAACGTCAGCACTGGCCTAAAAAAGCCAACAGTGGACGTAAAAACACGTTCACGCACCTAGAACGTCTCCATTTCAAAGGCAAAGAAACTTAAATACATATACGACATGTTTGTAGTCGGCTGCCTGAGCGTCTTTGAATAAATAGGTTGGTTTAAGGTTCTTCTGAACCTGATCAGGCACGTTCCTTACAGGGATGTGCAAAACTACATATTTGCAAAACGGACTAATTCATTGTTTGTCTGAACTGGTTTACAGATCCAACTTTTCCAAGAATGTTTTCCAATGCACACTGTCAAACAGCTAAAGCTCAGCGCCGTCAGTGACTTGCACAACAACAATAGTTTGCCTTACTAATCAACTAGTCAGTTAGATAACCTATCCAAATTAGTGTCACAATAAATACCTGTTACAAAAGATTCAGATTTCAAGTAAATCCTGTTGTTCTGAACTTATTTCTTAAGGATTCTCTATTATTTAAAAAGTATCACGGTTTCCACAGAAATATCAGCACAACTCTTTTCAACATTGATAATTATAATCAGCATATTAGAGTGATTTCTGAAGGATCATGTGACACTGAAGACTGGAGTAATGATGCTGAAAATCACAGCAATAAATTACATTTTAAAATATATTCAAATCATAATATTAATATCTCCCTATTTATAATCAAACAAATCATGGCAAAAATCATGACCGACCCCAAACTTTTGAACAAGCTCATACCGAGTCTTGAAATGTACACTGAATATATTCCCTTTAGATTTACATTAGCACACTATAACCGCAGGATAAATACAATTCGGATTAAAGGGATAGTTCACTTTGAGGGCATCCAAGATGCAGGTGTCTTTGCATTTTCACAGCATTTTCAATTTTGATATTTTTCGCTCAAACCGTTTGTGTCTGTCAGTCATATAATGGAGGTCTATGGTCACCACCTCAAAGAGCATGCACAGAGAAGTCCAGAATAAACATGATTTAATGACTCATAAATGTAAGTACACATTGATGGCCTAAGACACGAAACGAGCGGTTATCAATGTGTATCAATGCAACGAGCGCAGACCAAAGCGCCCACGTCCTCAGAGTACTTGGACGTGACTGTGATTACAAGAGGTAAAAAACGATATAAATACTGTTCGTTTTCTCACACAAACCGCTCGTTTCGTGTCTTAGGCCATCAATGTGTACTTACATTTACGAGTCATTAAATCATGTTTAATTTGGACTTCTCTGTGCACGCTCTTTGAGGTGGTGACCATAGACCTCCATTATATGACTGACAGACAAGAACAGTTTGACCTAAAAATATCAAAATTGAAAATACTGTGGAAACAAAGACTAAAGGTAAGCTAAAACATATCAAAAAATAATTTCAAAGTGAACTATCCCTTTAAGAGATTCTGTTAAAAACATCAGTAAAACCAAATGACGGGCCGTGAATAATAGCTGTGATTAATTATTTGTACCAGTGGTTCCTCTTATTTGTGCTAATATCATAAATATCAACAGAGAAAAAGACATTTTGCAGCTGCATCTTAAGCAATATGCAATCAACTTCAATTTGAATTATGCCAGCATCATCATCATAGGTTTCAATTAAAGTGAACTATTATGATAAAACGTATACTTACTAATGCGCACAATCGATTAGTTGATATTCGTTGGACCGTTCATAACACGCCTTAACGCCTTCATCATCCCAGAGCTTCTTCGCATGGTCGAAAAACTCCTGAGGACAAAAATAAATCAATGTTTATACGTTTATAAAACCTAAAACATTGAATTTAGCAACCATTTTTAGAACCAAGTCTGCCTCACTTCATTTAAGAGCGATTGTTTGAACTGATACCACGACATACTTCCAGCTACATTCATAAAATGTGTTTTGGTTAAAAGCCTTTTGGCTGTTCTGGAAATAGACTTACTGATCACACATCTCATCATGTAAGCATTCAAATGTTAGTTTCTGTTCTTAGTTGTTTGCAACTTTACATAAAGCTAAATAAAGCTAAGCTAAAGCTAAAGTTGCAAACAAATAAGACTACTTTAGTTAGTTAACCTGAAAATTATATAATAACCAACATAAATGTTTCACATTCTTTTTTGCGTGAAGAAAGCATCCCTACAACTTCTGAAAGTGAAGAGCGGTGTTTTACTGTAGCATTACCTAAAAAGTAAGTGTGATTTTAACGTCAGTATAACTTTCCAGTACTTATTGCACATAATAACAATAAGCATGTCACATGTATGTAACAATCCTGTGTCCAGTCTACTCTCTGCTGTCTGCGTCGACCTAAAACTTGGACTTTTTGTAATATTTTGGAGTAGAAAAATGTAAAAATATTTTTTATGAACCACTGAATATCTATTGAAGGAAGTAACAGCAGAGGAACAGTTCTTTCTGTGTTAATGTTTGAAATCTCATTGTTATAAGTTACTTCATAACAAGGACTCATTTGTACGGAGACTCTAAAGAGACATGGTGATTTAAAAAAAAAAAAAAAAAAAAAAAAATATATATATATATATATATATATATATATATATATATACCATTGTTTTTGCGTTTTCTCACAAAACTTTTGCATTCCCCAAAAAACGACCTATTATTTTTCCTCCCATCTTTAGGGGCTCCATTCATTTAACATTAGTTAATGCATTAACTAAGAATGGGCAATATATTCTTACAGCATTCATTAATCTTTAATGTTAATGATTAAAAAATGTTCATGTTCGTTCACAGTGCATAAACTAATAATAACAGATACTAAATATATTTTAGTAAATGTTGTGATTACCATTAGTTAAGATTAATAAATGCTGTAGAAGCATTGTTCCTTGTTAGTTCATACTAACTAATGCAGTTAAATGAAACCTTATTGTAAAGTGTTACTGAAATCTCTATCTGGATTCAGTACTTCCTCCAGTGTGATCTTGCAAATTTTATGCAAATTTAAGATAAACAAATAATGCATGTTAGCAGTCAATATTGTATCTATCACCTGTTGAACCCAAGAGTAAACAGAAAACTACTCTCTAAATAAGAACTGAACTTTCTGGAAGTTCCAGTATTTACAATCCAACCGTCAAAACATTTTAAGATGTATGAATTCACCGGTGAGTATAGATGTCTGCCATAAATTAATTAAAGAGAAATCCAGGACTTAATTTGAGCTGAGAAAAGATCTGGGGTCTAAAACGGTCTAATTACAGATCTCCATTTCAAGCAGAGTCCACACGGTCTAAAAACGACAATCTGAAAAAGAAGAGCCAACATTTGTGCAATCAAAAAAGTCACAGGCTGAAGACGGCTGAACACTTTTCTGCAAAGGCGTCAAATGTGCTAGAATATCACAACAAAATCATAATGAAAATAACTGACCCCATTGCACACGGTCTAAAGCGAACAAATGAAACTCAAGCACAGCAGAAACATATGCTAAGCTAAAGCTAGCCTAGCACTGCATCAGTTTGACAGAGAGAGAGAACTTAATAGTGTCAGTTTCAGATCAAATGGGATTTTTCATTTTTCACTGGAAGAAAACGACATCGACAACTTTTCCATGACTGGTAAAAATATCGGTTTGAGTAAACCTATGCCAGACAGGAACTTCATTACAAAAAAATCACTCACTGACAATCTCAAAAATACTATATTTATAGAGTTTTTGATAACTAAAAGCAATTGATGCATTTATTTAATGTGAAAACCTACATTGTGTTTCTCTGTCCCGTGGATTAGTCAAGGCCTCCTGGATTAGTCAATTTCGAAATTAAATCCTACATATAAACTCAAAATATTTCTCACAAACCTGTAATTTAACATAAAAAGCTTGTGGTTTAATTTGACTTGATGTGCTCACAAACCACAGATACAACAACAATGCATGACACACCAAAAACTGAACGCAAGCTATCGTAGCAACATGCTAATCATGTTAAAGTATGCATAATTTTAAAAAAAACATTCACTTTGACTAGCATTCAATATAACTACAATAATTTGAGTACTGTTGAAAATGTGTGTAAAATAATATACATACAAAGAAAATGCTAACTGAGCATGTCTGTAAATGCATTAAAACGTTACTTAGGCTAGAAATGCAAGAACTTTTTCCCATACTTGCTGATAAAATTATTGGGCCTTATTCATATTCTTAAAAATTGTAATATTTACCAATCGCAAACTCAAACAACAACAAAGCAGTCAGCATCTATCTTCCCAATCCATAAAGTAACGTTCCTTAGAAACACGTCCAAACTCTCAATTTACCTCAGGTACGTGATTTAAAAAAAGACCAAGACCAATTCATAATTTTAATAAAGCTGCAATCATGCAAAAGAGTCCGAAAACCTCTCGGTAAGCGGTTCAAAAACCTCATCACATTTACACAAATTCAAATGTCACTGAAAGCATCTTAGGTAAATGATGAAAATGAGACTCCTTACCTGTGTGTAATCAAAGTCAGAGAGCGGCGCTATGCTTTTGATATAGTCGATCCTAAACTGGTCCTCTGGATTAGCGAGTGGGACGGGTGGTATTAAAGTGCTCATTGCTGACACTATGGTCTAGAAATAAAAATGAAAGGGTTATGAGCTCTCATGAGACTGAGATTGGATATAGAAAACTTCGAGAAACTAAATCAGGACTGAGAACGGCTCACTTACCACGATGGCGTCCTTTACATTCTTGCGAATGTCTTGAATTTTCTGTTTCTTTTCCCTACAAGTGAAAACATTTCAGTTTAGTCAAATAAAATGCAAGGCTGAATTGTACACCTCGTTCTAGGAATGGTTCACCACAAAAATAACAATTCTGTCACGGTTTTAATCACCCTCGTGTCATTCCAAACCTGTATGTGTGTGTTATGTTTTTTTTTTTAAATAAGGACAACAACAAAAACATTATGTATGACTTGTGCACTATATTTCAAGCCTTCAGAAGACATGTGATGGCTTAGTGTGAGAATCAGCCTGAAACTTATTGATGCCAAACATCATTGCTTCTGGCAAAACGTAACCACCTAACGTGACGTTTCATGAAATATGACAGCTGAAGTGAATGGAAAGATTTAAATTTCAGACAGTTCCTCAAATGCAGCTATCATATGACTTCAGAAGACTTGAAATGTCATGTTGATCACTTAGAAACATAAATATAGTTTGGAGTTGGACACAAATTCTCATTTTGTGTTGCACATTAAAAAAAAAAAAAAAACAGCATACGGACTGGAATGACATTACGATATTCATTTTTGGCTAAACTTGACTTATTGACTTATTATTTCCCCCCATATATATGGTAACACCTTAGTTTAGGGTCTAATTCTCACTAGAAACTAGTTGCAACATTTTTTCTTTTGTCAAATCAACTTAAATAGTTCAGGTAACATAATATTTTGAGTTTCTGATGATTAAATCAATCTCCTTCATTCATTGTATTAACTAAATTTTTCCATTTCAATGAACTTAATTTTAAGGCAGCCAGGTTGCTTAATTTTTTAAGTTAAACCAACAATATTTTTTCCAGTGCTGTTTATTACCACTTATAAAGCACAGATTATCCATCCCAATTCCTAACTAATACTGTGCCAAAAGGTACCAACTACCTTACAAACTATTAATAAGCAGTAATTAGGAGTTTACTGAGGCAAAAAGTCATAGTTAATAGTGAGAATTGGACCCTAATCTAAAGTTTGACCATAAATACATATGTATTTTTCAAATTCAAGCATAACTTGCCAAACAAAGTTATGTCATTTAGACATATTTTTAGGATGCAAAACCCGTTTAAGAAACTTGAACACTCATAGGCCTGGTGAGCATTTGGTAATTGATTTTAGTCACTTCTCAGCCATGCATTACCTCCATCCAGATTCTGTATGACCATTTAACAGTGATGTTGCAGTGAAGCACTAGCCGATAGCACGCAGTGCTACATCACTATCAGCTTCAGCATGTACGAGTGTTTCCTTCGCCATGCCGAGGCTGAACACAGGGCCCAACCTTCATATACCGCCCTTCCATGCACACATATGTGACATTAGTACAGTAAACATGTACTCACTCCGCATTAAACCCGTTGACATGAAGAATTTTCATCTGCTTCACGATAGTGCTTTTGCCCGATTCACCAGCCCCTACGAAAGCAACGAAAAACAGCAGTGAGAATACATGCAAAGTCTCTCAGATATACTTCAGATATCACGGTGTGTGTTCTTCATATGTCCAATCCGACATGCCAGATTGAGCTGTCAAACACGGTGCGTTTAAACACACAGCCTCGGATGGGTCTCGTATGTCAGCTATAACGCCTCAAGTCTTCTCTTACCCAACAACAACAGTCGATGTGTGGCTTTATAAGCCTGTCTCTCTTTTTGCAACTGTTTCTCTATTTTCTTGTTGGCCTCTCGCTGTGTTTTCTCGTCGATGCGCTGGTCTTCGGTTTTACTGCTCCCCAAACACCCCATCTTACTCCCTCGAAGCCAATATGTGCGCTGTCCTTATGAATGATCAATCCAATTCCGATTCCAAAGAGAAAATGATCCACAATAGACAGAAAAGAAGAAGAAAAAAAAAAGGTCGCCGGGAAGGTTTTTGTTTCTCCTCCGTTACAACGTCTCAAGCAGTCCGGGCGTCATTCAAGCGACGGGATTGATAAAATTGATCACATATCGATCGGTAAGGTGGGATATGAACTTGCATCTGGATCCGGGGGTCTCTGTGAGCCCCTGCCAGGCGCTCTTCCCTTCTCTTCGGTTCTCTCGCCCTCTCTGTGTTTTTTTCTATGTGATATTCTCTGCCTGTATCTCTGCTGTAGTCTGTAACTCAGCACTGCCTCTGTCGGTCGCAGCTGGTAATGACCGGAACCAGGAAAACTGTTACAAAGTATCACTGACTGACCGACGGACGAAACACTGTAACGGACGAGATCGTAAATCGAACGTTCCAATGTAACAACAAGAGTGAAGAATGTTACAATGTAAAGTGTAGCGGATGTGTTGTAGCAGATGAATGCATGTGTCTCAAAGTATGCTGGGGGGAACATATTTACTAGTCTAAGCAGGTTTTGCTTATCTTAAATGGTTTAAGATGGTCTGCTACATCATTGTAGCAGACGAATGGCTGGGTCCTAAAGTCTGTCAAGTTTTATCCTGAAAAAACTAAACATTAAACCAGTCTAAGCTGGTTTTGCTGGACTTAAAATGGTCTGCTCCCTCTAAAACCACACTCGGACAAGTTCAATTGTTTGTTTTTCTCAAAATCAAGGAGTATAACTTGCCCAACAGTTATGTCATTTAGACATGCTATTGCCAGTTAAAGGGTTAGCTCATCCAAAAATGAAAATTAAGTCGTTAATTACTCACCCCCATGCTATACCAAACCCGTAAGACCTTCGATCGTCTTCAAATGATCACAAATGAAGATATTTTTGAGTACATTTGAGAGGTGGATCACTGCTACATCATAGGCACCCTAAGGGATCAAAACTTGACGCCCCAGAAAGTCAATAAAGAAAATGTTTAAATATTCCCACTCTTAGAAAAAAAAGGTACAAAAGCCGTCACCGGGGCTGTACCTTTTCAAAGGGTAGCCTACACTTTTGTACATAAATGGTGCATACCTTAATGGTACATATTAGCACATACGATGTACATATTAGCACCTAAAATGGACAAAAGTTTACCTTTTGAAAAGGTAGAGCCCCAGTGACAGCTTTTGTACCTTTTTTCTGAGAGTGAACAGTGACTCAAGTACAAGTTTATCAAGTCACATGGAATATTTAAACATTTTCTTCATTGACTTTCTGGGCGGTCAAGTTTTGATCCCTAATAGGAGCATCTATAGCAGTGATCCACCTCTCAAATTTAATCAAAAATATCTTCATTTGTGTTCCAAAGTCTTACAGGGTTGGTACAGCATGGGGGGAGTAATTAATGACTTAATTTTAATTTTTGGGTGAACTAACCCTTTAAATACAGAAATGTAAAATAATAAAAACACTGATTGAAATAAAAAGGAGGAAGGTTGTGCAACTGCCCCATTTTGTTTTAGTTTAACTCCAATGGCATCGCCAGATCTGGAACTGGAAGGGAGTGAATTTACCATCACCAACTACATGGATAACGATTTCCATAACAGTGACTTCAACAAGAACGTTGGATTTACCTAGAGATTAATTATTTGGCCTGTCTGGTCGTATCAGCATCAAACAGGAATATTTGATTGAATACTCATAAAAATACCATATCACCAAATTACTTCTTTAGAAATTGCAGTTCTCCTATTTTATACTTAACACATATGACTTTCACTTCTCATATCAATTCTAAAAAAAGCTTTTAAAATTCATGTGAACTGAAGAGTGTTTTGTTAAACCATTAAGCAACTGTGGAAAACCAAATATGACCACTAGCTCCATTCTTGTGAATATGATCGAGCATGGATTGAAATTATGATGGATCAACTTTTACACTGAGATATGAAACATCAAAAAAATATATAAGAAAATGTTTTGTAGGGGTTCAAATGGGTATAACTATTCAGAAAACAGAAGTGCATTTAGGGATGTTAAATGACATTAAGATTTAGACATTTTAATTTAACATATTTTATATAACAACAACATGCATAAAAAAATTACTGAGAACTTATGCCAAAAAAAACCACACTTAAGGTCCAACTATTTGCCAGCCACAACAAGGAAGACAACAAAAGAAGCTGAAAACATTGCAGCAACATCATGTGAAGTTTTGTTGATTCAGAAACCACTCTAGTTTTATTCATTATTTATGTGTGATAGTGGAGCTCAGCTTTGAAGGATGTCTGAATTATTGTTTTCAAACAATAAAACAAAACAATTCATACCAAATACAATTAAGTTATGCAAGTCCTACAATAACAGCTGATAAAGCCGATATGGATATATAAACACAATTCGAATACACCAATTTTTTTAAACTCATAAATCAAACTCTCATTACCAAGAAGTGTCATTGTTTAAAAAAAATTATATCATCAATAAGTCAAGGCAACATATTTTTTTCCATTACTTTAACTCCAATTTCAACTTCTAATTCAATTAGGCAAAATTGATTTAATATTTAACGCAAGGCGGCAACTGAAGTTAGTGCATTCAAAAACAATACCACATCTTGATATTTATAGACATGTATCAATTTGTTTCACTGCACTAGATTAAATAGAAGACAGTTTTTGGCAAAATTGTTGAAGCTTTACTCAAGGACAAAAGCCACATGTGTGTTTCTGACCTAAAGCTCAAACCTTTCTAAACAACAGAGCATATTGCATAATGCTTTCATTACAATTAGCCAGCGATATGCAGTTAGGGCCACGCTAGAGCCAAAGTACACGTTCAGTAAATGATAAAACCTATTTACAGGGTGACAAAGTTCAGTTTACATACACTTCACATTGCAATGCAACAGAAAGGAACAATACCAATTTGTGTGTAAGCATGACAATCTCTTGTTTTGCCCTTAAAGATTCCCTATGGCACAAAGCATTCAACAATAATACGAGTACTACACCCCTTTTTGCTGTTTACGGGTGAGGCATCCATTATTAGACTAAACATGGTCATTAAATGGGCTATTTCTGCACATTCATTAAATATAAGCTATAGTCATGTTATTTAGTCCATACTATAGGCAAAAATACCTGTTACCTCTATTAAAAGGAACGGATGTTCACTTTAGGGCTGTTTTATCTACTTCTTGATTACAGTACAACTTGTACAAAGACATTCCCAAGGATGTGTCATTCTTCTAAACTAAAAATAACCATCATAAAGCTTAAAGATAACATTAAAGTTAATTTATAAGCCACATCTTGGATGACTTCTCTGTCTCTTTTTATTAGCAGCTTCTAAAAACTGACAACACCTCAATCTGCAGCCAAACTTGTTTAATTGGCCTTTACCAAATTTCAATCTCACAACACTGAATGCGCAAGGATTTGAGATGCCACTCTGTGTTTGTATTTGTGTTTGACCAACTATGCCAGAGTTCAAATGAGCCATGTGTCAGTAAAACCTGAAAATTTGCCCTCTCCATGTTTTCCCATGAAGAAAACACTTTCTTCTGAATCCAGCAATGATTTGAGATCTATTTATCCTTAAATTGCTGGATTCAGAAGAAAAGGTTTTATATGGAAGTCTAAAGGGTTCTGACAAGCACTTCAAGAACATTTTAGGGGTTCCCATCATTTTAGGGATTTAATATTAATTTTTTATTTTGATTAAAACCGCTCATAAACTTACGTTATCACTAGAAAAAGGCCTGGTTTCCCAGACAGGGCTTAGATTAAGTCAGGATAAAGTACCTTTTATAAACATGCCTTAGAAAAAAACATTTGGGTGTGCATCTTGAGACTAAACAATTCACTGAGATATTTTAAGATATTTCAGGGCAAGTTGCTTTCAGTTAAAACAGCTCAAACATGCATTTAATCTGGGACTATATTAAGTTAACTGTCACCGCCCCACTGGTGGGATGCTTGCCATTATATTTTTAAAACAATAATATCTTAGAAAAGGAAGTAATAATGACAAACTAGATATCATTTGAAAGCTTACAATCTCTAGTTTCCATATTTGGTGACTGATTTTCAAAATAAAATACATAGGAGGCGTAATTTATCAATTTACAACAAGAATATTTTCATACTCATAAGGCGTGTTCAGACCTTTATTTTGAAATAGCAAATGAACATCATGAAAAAAAGGTAGAAATCTCAGTTTGTTTTCATGCCAAGAGTTCTATTGTATCCATTCAATTATTTTAGAAAAAAAAGGTCTGAAAATGTTTTAAATATTAAGGAAAAAAATAATAAATTCACCGTTTGTGATGTGGCAGGGAGCTATAACGCACACGCGTGTTCTTTGTATGTGTTTCTTAGAGGTTGAATTAATATAAAAATCTGCCAAACTTCCTATGCTACTTCTGAATAGGATCTCTACTTCATAAATTGTATTAAAATTGATGGTTCATATCACCCAAAACACATATGGAAATGGAGGCACCCTTATATGGGCAGTAATGGAGTCTGGTTGTGCCCTAGTGGAAGCGTTCAGTACTGCACCCAAACAAAAACTCACAGAAACCTAAAATTTTAAACACAACTTGTTCAGATTTTTGGCTTAGATTTTTCTGCAGTTTTAGAGTAGCCCATATATATATAACATATAAATTGTATATTTCCATAAACTCAAACTTCTATAACTTTTTTCTGTTTCACTTTCTTAATTTATTTCACTTCAAAACAAATCTGCCAAATGTCTTCTTTAAAACAAGACCAACTTTACGTCTATATTCCAAAGCATTCTTGAATTATAACCAAGTTTGAAATGTCATGTGCATTTCCATGTCTATTAAAAAAGGGGTGACGGTTAATAAGCCTTGTCTGTGAAACCTGTGTAAAATTAATATAGGCCTAACTATTAAAAATGAAAGTGTTATGCAGTCATTCAAGGCATTTCTGTTTATATAGCACCTTTTTGGCATAAAGTGTTCTTTAAAATTGAGTGAAGACCCCTTCTATGTGGAACCCCACTGAACTTTTGTTCCTGAAGGTCAGATTAATAAGGCTTCTGTCTTACTTTATGTCAAGTGCCATTTGATAGCAGCATAAAAGCGTATGGAAAGACTGGAAATTCCCAGTATGGGTTATGAAGTTAGCCAGTCCCATTGTTATCAGTAGCAAAGGACAATAAATGAATGAAATCAAAATTGTCAGAAAGTCTCAATGACTCATGCCTTTAGAAACACGTATGCAGACTTCACTTCGCAACTTTATAGCCCAGTACTCAAGACGTATGTGGAAAGAGCATTTAAAACAGCTGTAGTCATATTCGATACAGTTTGATTCTGTAGTGTGTTGCTTAAAGACGCCTGTGGTGAAAATCAAGTTTTAAAGTGTGGTGTTTTTAATATGCTTTAAGACAAACCATGTGCAAATTCATAAATCAGCACCATTGCTGAGTATTTTCTCAAACCGCAGTGAACCAAACCAAAGACAGTCTCAAAAACGCGGTTTGATATGTTTCTGTCGTCACAAACTATCTTGTAACCAATAAGATCAACGCGTGATCGTCAACGAGTGGCTCTCTGAGCTGGCGTGAGTGCGTGGAGGCGGGGCTAATTTGCATATTCATATAAAACCATGTATACTAAATGAGGCAAGGGTGTAGTAGAGTTACATTTAAGCTATTTGAAGGTTTTTCTAAGTAAAAAATGTTTAAAATATGTAATTTTGGTGAGTTTTAAGGGATACAAGTATTGACAACATAACAATCAAAGGTGCATGTGTGTAGTTTTGCAGGTTGCTTCCAAGAATTAAACAGAAAGATCCTGTGTGTGAGTTATCAGTGTCCCAGAGGTCAAAGTGATAGATTCTTGAACTGTGACTTATAAAGTATCTTATCAAAGCATCATGCACTCGCTGACAAACTATATGAGCTCAGTTTTATTTTCTGATATCTTTACTCACTTAAATCACCACAAGATCCATATATTGTCTAAGGCATATTGATTTTTTTTTTATTTCTCCTAGTGTTATGGCTAATAAAACGGACTTCAACACAGACCAAATAGACAGATAATATTAATCTATGACAAAATGATTTTCCTGGAAGCCTGAATTTGTAGAAGTATTATTAATGCCCTGTAATATACATAGCAATGCATTCTTTTAATAAATAGTAGCAGGAGAATGATAAAATTATCTGTAACATGTCATGCACATACGGTGTCCTTGTTGCATATGTTAAATTTACATAGTAATAGCAGTAAATCACGCATAATTACATGCAACTAAACCCCAACCAAACCATGATCCTATCCTATTGTTAATTAATATTACTCAGCACTTAAAGTATATAATTACACTGCAACAATGCCACCTTAAAATAAAGTGTAAACAATAATCGTAACCCCATTACACGTTATCATATTATCCTTTTCACGCAATGCAATGGATTAAAATAAATGGCAAATTCACCTCCAAATAATATGGATATTTCATTATTAAACATATTTTTTGGTAGGTTCGACTGATATATTTAAACATTAAGTTTTCCACTTAATTTGCAAACCCCACTGTTTAGAAGCAGTGTCATACTTGAATAATATATGGTATCATTAATATTATTATGAAAATATCCATTATGCATTGTCTATTGTTTAATGGTGTCGAAAGAAGATACGAAAACAAGCATATAGACATTAAACCTTAAAATAATCGGTATCGGTCATTCAAATAAGTATTAATTGATCTCGAAGTGTGATGCGTTATAAAAACTATCGAGAATATATTATATTCATTCAGGTTTCAAGTAGAGTGCTAAGCAATGCTTTATGACGTCAATGCCAGCATATTTTAAATCCTAGCAATAAAGAAAGCCATTATACGGTAGGCATGGCAGCATCACCCACCTAAGAGCAGCAGCCGATGCGTCTGTTTATATTCCCGTTTGAGTTCCTTCAAGGCCCTGTCAATGTTCTTGCTGACTTTCTTGGCCTCCTTCTCGGCCTCCTTCTCCTCCACCACCAGTTTGTCCCAGTTCTTGTGTTTCTGGGCGCTGCTGGGAGTCTGGAGCAGCTGCAGCCTCTTCTTTCCTCCTCCTCCACCACCTCCACCTCCACCGTTCTGGATGAGCGCTCGGTCCCCGTCGCCACGGCGGAGCTCCCCCGCCGGGATCTTACCGGCGTCCCCGGTGCGTAAAGGGGAGGTGGATGATGTCTTCCCGCTATTCCCCCCAGAGTCCTCGTCGCGATGCCTGGAGCCCCGGACGCACGACGGCATCATCATCATCCCAGGATCCGGAGACTGGTGATCTGACTCCGAGTTGGCGTTGGAAATGGATCCACTGAGGTCCCCAAACAAGCGTGGACGCAGACTGTAACACAGCCCCATGATGTGGCCAGGCGCTCACTGCTGATATTTGGTCATAAATACACAACAAACGCTGTATTTCCCAGTGATTTAGCGCATCATCACATGAGCTGGTAGTACACGGTGCGGTTTCCAGCCATGCGTAATCCCAAAATGATGCTCTTGTATTTAAAAAATGCCATTTTGTGATTTCTTACAGTCCAACCTACGCGCAATAGTCGGTTGATCACCTGACATCTGCCTGTGCTGACAGTGCAGGTCCACCTTACCGTAATGAAACCAAAAGCCAAGCCGCACAAAACCGGCGGACACATGTGGGGTCATCTAGGTGCGCGTTTGTCGTCGCGCTCGCTCGGGGATTGTGCTTATAAATCCCCGTTGAGGGCTCTGGATGGATTGTAGTCTAGACTGAGCATCGAGGTTGCTTTATACCCCTGAGACTCACTAATGAGACATTTAATGAGCACACCTGATGTATTCGGAGAATGGAACATTATAATAAGCAGTACGTTTAATTGTCCCAGGCATGATAAAAAATTGAACACAAAAAAGCATCAGAAACCTCCTTCACATACATTTACAGCAGCAGAGATGTGCGGAAAAATGAATAACACTTTATTTTACAGTGTATAATTTGGTTGAGGGTTAGTTAAATGCAACTGACCCTCAACCAAATCCTATTCCTAACCCTACATTTTGTTACTTAAATATATAATTACACTGTAACAATGACATCTTAAAATAAAGTGTAAACACACTTTACAATAACATTAACAATGATCAATAAAATAGGATTTTTTCATCTTTATTAACATTAGTTAATTAAAAAAAAAAAAAAAAACGTAGTTCATGTTAGCTTAGGTCCATTAAATAATAGTAATATATACAACTTTTGTATTAGTAAATGTTAAAATTAACATTATCTAAGATTTATAAATATTTTATTGCTATTACCAATGTAGTTAACTATTGAACAATTGGAACCTAATTGTGAAGTGTTTCAAAAAAAATTAATTAAATAAAAAGAATGAAAAAAGGATTAATGTATTTTACATTTCTATTGTATTTTTTAATGTAGATTTAGTCATATGGATGATGTGACACTGATTTTTTACAGTGAAAAAAAAAAGGTTATGATGAAACTGGCCAAATATATTACAACTTTACATACTTTATAAAAATGCAGCTATTTGTGTGATCTAAAGATATTGGTTTTATTAAAAGATTTTTGGGCCCTCTATAGGTCAAAGTAAATACATCTCAGTTTGTGACTAACAGTGCTGTCTGAATAATGTCTTTGGTTGGAAGACTTATAAATCTAGAGCTGGTATTAATAAATATTTTACACTAGCACATATGATTTCCCAAAATTTAGCAGGAGAATGGGAAAATTATCTGTAATGTGTCATGCACATAGCTAACTCAACAAATATTTGTAATGCAATACATTTTATTTGCTTTGATTTGTTCATCTGCAGTTATGAAAGCACCCCAAATTGAATTTTATAATAAAATGGTTATTTTATTGTCATTTTCATAGTTCTTGTATAAAATGAATAATGAAAGTATTTCAGTACATATATGTCCTCAAGATCTGCATGTAGTCGTCTGTAAAGTGTCATCTTTTCTTTTTTTGAGAATTCTTCAGCACTTTAACACCAATCCTCAGGAACATCAATAAACTGCAAGAAAGAGAAAAAACAAAACATATTTCAAAAGCCAAAATAGTACATTCCAAATTAATGTCACGCTACCTTTATGCTCAAAAGCTCACAATTTTTCGGATAAATAAAAAAAAAAATTATATAAAAATAAAATATTCCTGCCTTGCTCCTGCCATGAGTCCAGCTGGCATAATCTTCCATGAACTCAAAAATCTCGCTCCCATTAAAGCAGTCAGTGATCCAGAGGTGCCTGCAAATTTAAAAAACAAACCTGATTTGCCATATTTGATCCTTAGTTTTGTGGAATATAGGTTATGAATTGAAATAAAGACAGTGACTTACCCATTGAAACCCAGATATCTTTGTCATTTTTTGACATCTGATAAGCACCATAAAATGCTGCAATGCCAAACATCAGCCCAGTAACCAGAGACATCAAACTACCTACAACAGGAACATGACCATATTAGGAAGTTCCGGTACAGTTCAGGTAAATGATTTATGCTCCAAAATAGGAGCATAAACTATAATACATGTGTTCTGATTTACTCACATATATCGGTGAGATAATTCAAGTAAAGTTTCAGGGTGAGTTGTTGATGTAATTAAAATAAGAAAATATTTAAATAAAAAAAAAAATCAGTTAAATAACGCTTGGCTACATCTACGTTACACGATTAGAATGTGCTAATATTTTTATTCATGTTGGGATATTTTTTTTAAGTGTTTTACATATCCTAGCTAACTTTTCCCAAAACTAAACCAGGGAACTGAACACCGTCGTTTGTCCCACGCATGAGATGCTTACCTGCTTTAACAAAACCAAAAATCCCTCCTATCGTTATTAGAGCAGCATAACCATAACCAAGCCAATCCACAGACATATCTGCAAGTTTGTTCAACTCTCAAATAAAACAGAAAGACGTGATGATTGCTGCTAGGGGGGAAAGCTAAATCTTCTCCACTTTTTAACTTCCTGAAACATTGCATACTCGCGATTTTCAAAATAAAAGTGCAAGTGAGAACCTTTAAATGTATCAATTTTATAGATAGATAATAATAATAAAAAAAATAACATACATATACATTTTCCGGTTCACTGTCATTCAATGTGTTTCTTCCTTTATTACAACTGCTGTGTTATTGACATCAATAATTGCATACATATGACATGGGTAACAGGAAATGTAAATAGCAGAACACCAATAATTTCAATAAAAGTCTTTATTGCACTTTTTATTTTTTCTTCTTTTTTCCTTGCTTTGTGGACTTGCTTTCCTCCTCTAGAATCACTTCCTCTCCTGCTAGCCTCACCCTTTTCCCTTTGGCTGGCACATGCGGCTCCGCAACAGCTGTATTGAGAAAAGAAAGTGAAGAAATTGAGAAAATTCACCCAAAAATTGAAGTTCTGTCAATACTGACTCGTCATGATTTTCTAAACCCAAAAGACTTACGTTCATCTTCGAAACACTAATGAAGATATTTTAATGAAGATAACTCTCCACTGAATTTATATTTACCCAAAACTCTGATGGTTCAAAATATTCATAAGAGATCATAAAACGAATCCATTTGAATCAAGCAGTGATGAGACTCGATCGCTTTATATAATAAATAGAATTAATTTAGGCTTTTATTCACATATAAACATTGATGAATGGAAACTCAACCGTAATTGCTCGACATGCAAGAACAAACCTCATTGGTTCTTACGTGCTGCGTAACACGAGAATGAGCCTCATTGGTTCTTACACGTCAAGCAATCGTGCTTCAGCTTTCGTTTACCAAATTTGAGCGCCCGGATTCTCGTGACCAACTTGAACGCATTGCAAAGTCTCTGCTTTTGCTCTCTCTCTCTCCCACAAATGGCAATTGAAGTGAAATTCACAGAACAACAGCAAATGTGACCGCACTTTTCGAAGTTGCAGGTTGGGCCGACTGCTCCACAGTTGTCTCTTTCGCTTCACCAGGTATCCAAACGGAAAGACAGGTGAGTCTGGCAGTGGTGTTCACCTGGCCGAGCAAGGAAGCAGTCTCAAGTTTCTGCATAGGAAAGAGAGTTTAAAATGCTAATTAAAGTAAGTTGAGCGCTTTGCAAATCAATGGATCAATCAAAGGATGTATTAGGGAAATTAAAGTTAAATGATCAGGCTTTCAATGTAAAATATCTAGGGAAAATATTTGGATACAAGGTCGAGTTTTGGTGAGAAAGTAGACTATTTTTTAGAATAACTCCTCAAAATTAGTCAATCAGTTTTGGAAATGTATATAAAAGCCATGTTGAAAGTATTTTAGTGTTTAATATTACAGCCTGGCATGGACTAAGTTCTTAAAAATGTTTCAAACACTATTTTATACCAGTGACGGGTGATTTTGAATGGAATTATGTAAGGGTAAGGCTCTTTTGTAGAATAATTAATTTTATTGGGTGGTCGTATGATTATTATCTGTCATTACATAGCTTTTATTATGAGAAGCATAAAAAAACATATTGGTGGATAATAAAGTTATATCATAATCAATGAGATAAATCAATAAAATCAAAATAAAACCTCCAAACCAAATGTTTTTTATGCTTAAAATTGTGCTTTCCCACTCTTACAGGTCAAGCATAATACCTCAAGATTGAGTTTCCACAACTTAATGAATCCATCGTTTGACGCCGTAACAAGGACACAAAAATCATTCTTCATGAAGCTCTCAATGGCCTTTACTCTGAAAAACAAAACAGCAAATTAATAAAACGCCGATGCTAACTGCATTCAATGCATTAAAACAATACTGATGATAAAACAGCCCAATAAATTGGGTTCATTCTGTGAGATTGGGATGCACCCATAATGAAGTGGTCATACCTGTTCTCATGTGCTTTGAACTCAAACACACACTTCTGTGAGGTCACGTCATATATACACACTCTCTCCTCATCTCCTCCCACAGCCAAGAGTGTGTTCTTGAAGAGACAGAGAACAGAGACCAGAGTATAATCAATTGAGTTCAGCAAAACTTCAGGAGACTAAAAACTAAGTTAAAGCGCCCCTATTATGCTTTTTCGGATATTACCTTTCATGAGGTGTGTGATATGACTGTTTGTGAATGTATAAGGAGTGCAAAGTTACCAAGAATCGATTCTGACCTACCTGAAATGAGTCGATGAGTAATTACACTCACTTCCTGCACGAAACTATGTAGGTTTGTAACTAATTTGGTCTGCCCACAAACAACGTCTACTTTGACTATCAAACACTTTAGTTTGGTTTGTGCTGTCGACATGTCGAGAAGACGCTGTTTTCAGCGCTGCAAAAGCAAATCCACTTTGCTGCACTTCCAAAGGATGAGAACTCGCGCTGGAATTGGTTAAATTTGGTTTAAAACCGCGCTGATTTGGTTAAACCGGAGCCATCGTTACTATTCGAATCACTGTGTATCAAGCGCTGAGGAACATCCAGAGCTGAAATTCAGATATAGTAATGGTCGTTTCGTTTCTAATACACACTGTAAGCGGTCGAACAATCACAACAGACTGGACCATCTGACCAATCAGAGCAGAGTAAGTTCCTAGAAAGGAGGGGTTTAGAGAAACTGAATCCTTTATTGAACCTGTCTCAGACACTGCAATGTATATTATGAGAAAATTCAATTGTTTTTTGACCTTGGATGCATGTAAATCTGTTGTAGGCAGCAGACTCCAAAAGAAACCTTTAGAACAGCATTATAGGGGCACTTTAACATATTAATTGCAAACTAAACTAGAACTATCTAAATAGAAATACATCATTCATTCCCTTGCAAGACTGCTCACCTTCAGAAACTTCAGACATGAAATCCTTTTTGGGAATGCGATGGTTCCAATAACAGTGGCAGACTTCACATTGTAAATGTCCACTTTGTTATTCATAACCACTGCATATTGGTCTCCGTCAGGTGACCACAAGACGATCTCGGCAGCTACAAAACATCATTTTAAAGTTTTTGATTTGGCTAAATACATATTACACTAATTTGATCAAACTAATCATTAAAAAATGATAAAAATACAGAATCAAAAACATTATATTAGAACTTACTCTGTTTGATATTCTTGATGAAAGCTGAACGCCCTTCGATGAGATTCCAGGTTCTGCAATTAGAGCAATTACATTGTCATAATTACTTTTTTAGCTGACTAAAGTAAACAAATGAAGCCCAATGATATCTATTAGCAATCAAAACACAAATATGAATTAAAACATACACAGTTTAATCTCAAATATTCATGTTGGAATAAAAGCATCTGTTTACATGCCTCAGAGTCTTGTCTGTTCCTACAGAGAGTGCAAGCTTTCCAGAAGGATGTACGGACAGTGAAGTAACATGACCCCTAAGAAATGAAATGCAGGTTTCGTCATTTATACACGAATAAAAGTCGGCGAGATATAAAATATTTTTTGAAAGAAGTCTGTTCTGCTCACCAAGGCTGCATTTATTTGATCATAAACAGTAATACTGCGAAATATTATTACAATTTAAAAGAACTGTTTTCTATTGTAATAGATTTCAGCATCATTACTCCAGTCTTCAGTGTCACATGATCACTCAGAAATCATTCTAATAGGCTGATTTGTTGCTCAATTTTGATTATTATCAATACTGAAAGTTCAAAAGTACTACATTTATTTAAACCTGAAATCTTTACTGTCACTTTTGAATAAAAGTATATATATATATATATATAAACACCTGACCCAAAACTTTTGATTGGTAGCACATTTTGTGTGTTCACATTACTCACTTGTGAGCTCTGATAGATTTTAAACATTCCCATTTTTGGGTGCTCCACACACAGATAAGACCGTCTTGTCCTCCACTGAGCAAATGGGACGTCCCGTAGAACTCCAGACACGAGATGGTACCTGTCGAGAAGGTGAGGCATCACATGAAACATAAATATCAGTGATGCAGCATCTTTGATGACAGACTTTCTTGTCCAATTAGAAACCAAAATAGAAGTCCTTACCATTATGGTGCAACAAAGCCCCGTGTTCAGTTTTCTTGCTCATGTCATACAGTTGAATGGTTTCATCCTTGCTTCCTGTGGCGATGAATCGATCACTGGATGAAACTACAGTGAGTGACGCTGTGTGTGCATGATGGCTAAAGTTGGGCTCAATTGTCCACTCCTAGAACAGACATGCAGAACATAACTAAGATCATATCTGAAATTAAGTCAGAACTATTATTATAAATGAAGTGAGCTATTGTAACCATAATAGGCCTGTTTTTAAAATTATTGCAGTTGAAATATGGACCAATATTATATAAAAATTATTGCACTCAAGAAAACGGAAATAAACCAAGGCACAAATGCATATTTACTATCAACACTAATGAAGATTATAGCAATTAAAGAAATAAAAGTTATGAAAAATGATAATTACCTCGTCACCAGTGCATACTCGATATCCAAATGCTATCTGTTCATAACAGCCAGCGACTAACTCGACACGATCCCCCATGACTATAAAACACGTGTTCAGTTACACACAGCCTTTAAGAGACAGATGACACACTGTCCCTCATATATAACTATTTATATTATTACATCTATACCTGGAGTTTATAATAAAGCTTACAACACTGAAGTTCGTTGAAAGTAGAATACGTTTTCTCATGTACACAACAACGTGTAGACTCCTTTAACTCCCACCGGAAGTACAATACTTCATAATAAGAGTCCCGTTCACAATAGAAGTCAATAGGACTTTTGTTCAAAGCTAGGAAAAATAAATAAAAACTTAAATAAAAATAAATAAATAAAAAGTTCATCCGCACAGTCGATTATATTAATGATAAAAACAACATATAGGTAATTCCATTTTTCAAATAAAAAATAAAGTAAATGTATTGGAATAGAAATTCAGCCCATTTTAACATGGGATCTCTTTTGAGATCAACTTTATGAGGCTTCTAAAATGTATAAATGAGGATAGCAAAATTATGATGTTAAAAGAAATCCATCTGTAGTCATTTCCAGGGGTAAATTAATATAATTCAATCAAAATACATATACATACATAAAATCATTCTAAAAATATTAAAATGAGATGGAATACTATGACCGGGCAAACATTTTGAATTATTACACTTGTGTTTTTGAAACAAATGAATCAAATTCATTCAGCACAGTGTTTGTGCAAAACCAGCGACTTCTATGAAATCATCTGCCATCTGTCGATGTCAATGCCATGCATGTAAACCTCTTTAAAATGCACATGGAACACACTGTATCAGGAAAATATGCTCTCTTTAAAAATAGCTGACACGATGTAAGGGTTGAAGGGAGATTTCGATGACAAATTCATGATGTTTTTCAACCTGAGATTTAAAAATCGTCGCCTCATGACCGAGGCATTGCTTACAGTAGAAAAGTTCACACGCCTTCCTTACTGTTACTGATTTTGCAATTGTGCACTGAACTACATGGCTTCACTAAACGGTGAGTCCTAAGATAGGCTGCAACCTAAACCTGAGAGAACGGTTTAGATGTCTTTCATTTAACAATTCATCAGGTATAAGCTACTGCGCAGACTTATTAAAATACGTCACCTGGCCGTGAGGGTTAGATATCGGTGTCTAACATTATACCCTACACCTCCTGTGAGGAGACTAGGCCAATTTTTGCCAATATAAACCAAGACTGTCAACAAAAGTCTCTCACCATAGTGTTCCCTCATTTTTGCACTGTTTGGTATAGTGAAATAAAAGTCTTTTAAGTCCAGTTCAAACTGAGCTCGATTTCTTTGTCCTCATCCTGTCAGGTTGAGCGATTGCTGCTTACAAAGTTGTAGACCAAAAACTGAGTGGTTCCACAGTAATGTGTTGCGAAGAGTTTGCCGTCAGGCGTGGGATCGGAAAAGGCGATTTCATCTTTACTTAGATGAGACCCATAGATGAAATTATTCCTGGAGAAAAAAAAAAAAAGATGATGAATAAACATTTGGCTCTGAACTGTAAGAATGCATTATTTTGTTTCCTTTAATATCCCAGAAAACACTTTAACACAACTTGAAATCTGTAGAAAGTATCATTCAAAGGTTTTGGGTCAGTAAGATTTTTGAAAAAAGTCTCTTATGCTAAAAAAAAAAGGCTGCATTTAATTGATCAAAAAGAAATATTATTACAATTTGAAATAACTGTTTTCCATTTGAATACATTTTAAAATGTAATTTATTCCTGTGATCAAAGCTGAATTTTCAGCATCATTACTTCAGTGTCACATGATCCTTCAGAAATCACTCTAATATTATGATTTAATGAAAACAATCAATGTTGAAAACAGTTGTGCAGCTTAATATTTTCTCTCTTCCTCTCTTTTAGGATTTTACAGATGACTAGAAGATTGAAAAAACATTTAAAAAAATCTATATCAAAATCACATATAAAATCAATTTAATGCATCCTTGTTGAATAAAATAATTAATTAAAAAATGACTTTTTAATAGTGTAATGTAAGGTATTTTAAAAGTATTCTAAACGCATAGCAATGGATCCATAGTGCATTGTAATACACATTATACTTCTTTATAATTTTTCAAAACTAATACAGATAAAAGAAGTTGTTTGAAATGTGTTTGGATGCATTTTAAAAGTGTAACCATCCACATTTATGTGCTACAAGATGTTAAAGGGGTCATGAACTGGCTTTTTAAATTTTATTATATTGTTGTCTGAGGTGAACTTATGACATTTGCTAGGTTTTTACATTCAAAAATATCAAAATGAATAAGTAATAGGCTATTTTCTACCCAGGTTTTGAGCCTAGCTCAAAAACACTCGTTTTTTATGGGCATCTTGCACTGAAGACTTGGAAGTAAATGCTCACTGCTGTGAGTGGAGAACAGTTTTGCATATTATAATGAGTTTCACTCTCGATCCGGTTCGTCATCAAGAGGAAGGCCTATGTTATTTAGCTATGCGTGTAATGCGCGAATCGGTGAGCGGGGCTAAACCGGCTGTGGTGAAGTAGGGGTTGATCTTGGAGGTGGTGTTATATCCTCTTTGTCGTCATAGTTCCCCACTTTGAAAACAGTGGTTACAATTATTCATATGCACCCATCCAACCATTTACCTGAGGCACTCGATCATCCGTGAGGCGATGCCTCTCCGTCTCATCATGCTGAACACCCAAATGCGACTGATGCCACAGAGTGCCGGCTCAGGTACGGTAGAGCAGCACCAGGCTCTCTGACGCTCGTACATGACCTTCTCTCCTTCTGAACCTTCCGGAATGGTCTCCTCTATAACCCTGTATCCCTGCACACAGCAGCCAAAACAAACCCATCAGATGTAGAATAGACTAGAATAATAATAATACGTTTTATTTAAATAGCACCTTTCCAGGGCTCAAGGACACTTTAAAATGAACAAGACACAATAATGGCAATGGACGATGATATAACAAACAAAACAACAGTAGGTAGATGAGAGTAAACGTACAGTAAAGGAGATTTATGTACAATCACTAGACTAAGATAAACATTACACAAAGAAGCAGCACTTTCAAAGACTTCAATTAGTTTTAATAGGCCCACATGGATATACACGCTTTTCACATTTTCTGAGTTAATTGAGGCCAGAGGAAGTCTGATTTAAATATTGTAAAAATCTAATTAAGTAAAAAAAAAAAAATTTTTTAAATGAGCTTGGAGTATTATTGGTTTCTTCAAACAAGATTTAATGCAAGAGGTGGCGAATATGTAGAACTTTAAATTATGAGGAAATAGATTCATTCTATAATTAGATGATATATAATGCACAAAACATATGCAGGTCAATATATTCTAGCGATTTCTATATCTTGTACATGAGAATGTTTAATGACATTTCATAAAAACTAGTTAGCTAGAACTAATTATGTTTTGAGTATTCCATATTATAAAAGAATAATGTTTCTTAATGTTATTACTAAAAGTTAAACCATTTTAAACAATGATTTGGTTTTTTTAACCCACAGTAAAAACACAGATGCGGATATACACCTATAAACATGCTATTAAACACCTGTATGTTCAGCTGACCTCTTGGATGTGCTCTGCAATAAGGCAGCCTGCGACTTTCTTGTCATTTGAAATGAAGAGGAAGGTTTTGGTCTGTGATGGGACCTGGCTCTCCACTTGCTGGAAACCCAAGTCATTGTCCACCATTTCTCTGATCTCTTCAACCTTAAATCAAATAAGACAAATATCATAAAAACAGACATAATATTTATCAGGGGAACAATTAGAAATCTTCTAAACATGCGGTATGGCTACAGCAGACAGTTTGAGAGCTAATTTAGTTAATGGAAATATATGAGAAAGAAACAAGTACCTTTTTCAATGCATACTTCGGATCCTCAGGAAGAACGAGAATAATCTTGCCATCAGGATACTCTCCCAGGATTCTCTCTTTCTTCCAGCCCTGGACCACATATTACAGTAATGATTTTCAGACATGGGTATGTAGTTATTTTGAGACTGTATTACTCCCATCATAAAAAAAAAAAACGCTTGAATTATATGCTAATTAACTATGTTACATATGTTTATTTTGTTATATAGACCATTTCACAAGATGTAAACAACACTGGTCCAGAAGCACTTCCTGTTTCAGTTTTTTAACACTACATAAAAGCTGGGATAAAATACAACCAACAGAACATATACAACTGAATCAAAAAGTTAAACAAACATCTTTACATGTGAAATAAAGAAAACAGTTACAAACTGAAACAGGAAGTGCTTCTGGACCAGTGTTGTTTACATCTTGTGAAATGGTCTATATGGTCTTATTTTAAACATTGGATCTTATAAGGTTATTAAAGCAATAAGACTTCTGCTTTAATGAATCTGACTGAAACAGCATCTATATGTCGATAACTCTGAATCACGTAATAAGAAATATGTGGCTCACCACGTATTTGACAGCACTGATGAACTGGTTGTGGAAGAGGAGGTGTTGGGATTCGTCCTCTGGGCTCGAAGGGGAGTACAGCATCCCACACACGTTACACGTCACCGCACCAAAAGCCTTCTGACCAGCATCCTGCAAAGCACAGTAACAGTCTTCACAAAATGCTAATGAGCACCAATGCTCCGATGCATATGCACTATAATGATGGGCATGATGTATTCTTCTCTTGGTTTAATTGTTTATTTCAAAATAATTGTAAAATAGCAATTGAATATTGAACACACAATCCATAAGTTAAAGAATGAAAAAAAGAAAGAAATATAAATGAAACTAGGATTAATTAATAACCAAACAAAGTTCATTAGAATATAACTGACTTACATTGCTGGACTGTGTTGCTGTATTTGCAGGTTTGGGACTGTCTCTGACTTCTTTCTTCTGTTCTGCTTCAGGTTCAACACCAGAAATTGCCCTGAAATGACACCAAAAATTTAAGACATGCTTTAAGTTTGTCTCGTAAAATTATTAATAGGCTATGAATAGACATTACTGCAATCATGACACGGATTCCTTTGAGATTATCATTCCAACAACACATTATAAGCTGTGTAATTTCTGCTCAACCAGCATCCCCAAATGCAATTACAAAAATAATGAACACTTCTTTTTATTGAACAAAAAGACTTTTTCAGGGAAATCAAAGCACAGCTTACTTGTAGTTGCATATTAAACTAAGACAGGAAAAAGCATTTTCACAAAACAGAAGACAGATATTCTGCCTTTTATTCCAGACCTGAAAGCAAGTTTTACTTTTTAAATCTTTCAACAATGAATTACCTGTTGCTGTTTTCTGATTGCGTGTCTTGGACAGGTTCTTGCTGGGGAGAGGGTGTCGACTTACTATCTGTGGACCACAGGATAGTTCATAAATGCACATTCTGTATCATCAAACATTGTGTCAAAGAGAATTAGTTTAGCAACCTTGATACATTATCTGGGTATGATAAGCCCAACAAACACCTATCATGAAACTAGCATTGTGTGTCCAAGTCAGGCTTTCAGTGAACTCAAAATCAAACAAATCAACACAATGTCTACCTGCAGGAGTGGGCGTACATGGCTTCTTCTCCACTGGTGGTTTGGGCTGCACTGGAGCTGATGAAGAGGACTGCTCTGGTTTGACCTGTGAGAACTGTAATGTAGTAAAAAATAATAATAATTCAGCATCATTACTTCAGTCTTCAATCACATGATCCTTCAGAAATCATTCTAATATGCAGATTTGCTGCTCAAGAAATATTTTTTATTATCATACATTTTTGTGGAAACTGTGATGCATTTTATTCAGGATACTATAATGACCAAAGTTCAAAAGAACAGCATTTAATTGAAATATAAATCTTTTATAAAATTATAAATGTTTTTGCTTTGGATCAAATTAATGCAGTGGTTCCCAAACTGGAGTGGTGGGACCCCAAGGGGGGCCAGAGTTATAAAAAGGACGGCATGTCAAGGCTAAAGGATAGTGTCTGCAGTCAGCAGATTGATATACAAAAGAAACCTCTCCAGGGTGAAACAAGAACCTACTACAAAATAATCCCGATAATTATGCCGCTACTTGGCACACAAGTAAATATTTAAACACAAAATTTTAATTTGCCATTTTATTACCTCAATATGACTCGCATAAGCAGTGTAATTAGTTGTTGTCCGGGAGTAACAGACTGGTAGATGGCACGATTGAAGAATCAGAGTTGAGCCATGTAAAAATGTAAATGAAAGCCGCATGGTTCTGCTCTAAGCATGGACAGATTCGTGAAAGGATTGCCAGTGCCAGGTAAACAAAGCAGATGATTAATCTACTTTAAACTACCAAAACAATTGGTTTACACTAGAGCCCGACCGATAAAAGATTCTGAAGGCCGACACAATCCGATAAACCGGATAAAATCCGATATATCGGCCGATATTTTTTATTTTTTCAGGAACGCACAACAAAACATTAACAGATTTCCCTAACATTAGTTATTTGTAGTTATGTATGAGTTTTAATTAAAATAATATGATAATGCATTTTAAGAAGAAACTTGTTTTATTGTCGCAACAGAACAGAGGAGGAACCAAAGCTCATTAATTAATTAACAAAGCTCATTAAATTCCATTGATGATAGTGGCATTAGCTAGCTTTGTGGTTAGCTAGAATGTGTTGCGCGTTATAAACGAGGGTTGCCAACAGGCCAGGGATGGTATATAGTGCCCTCTGGTGGACAAACTTATACAACTCCAACATGACATGGTTGAAGCGTGTTTCATCCATTTTTATTTTATTTTTGAAATATTCATTTATCGGCCATTATAACTGGCGATACCGATAGTTTGTAAAATGCCTAATATCGGCCGATAATATCGGTCTGCTGATATATCGGTCTGGCTCTAGTTTAGACCAGACGCTAACCGCACGACGTGACAAAAACAAACAGGACCCATTTTAATCAGTGATGCTGTTTATACTGGATGTGGATTGGACGACATGTCTAATTTTCTACAATAAACTGATGCCCCGTTCTATTTTCTGATGTACTGCAAGCGCTCAAGACAAGGAAATATTCACTCTCGGATTCACCAATACAACGGTGGGTAAGGAAGAGAGACAACAGCGTGCCTGAAAATTAGGGATGGGCAACGATTAATCACATCCAAAATAAAAGTTTGTGTTTACATAATATATGTGTGTGTAGTGTGTATAATTAATTTGTATATATAAATACCCACACATGCATGTATATATTTAAGAAAAAATTGTTCTTAATATATCAAATATTTATATATAATATTAATTGTGAATAAATATATATAAAATATATACATGCACATATTTCTTAAATATATACATGCATGTGTGGGTATTTATATATACAAATTAATTGTACACACTACACACACATATATTATGTAAACACAAACTTTTATTTTGGATGCGATTAATCGTTGCCCATCCCTGCTCAAAATATGAACTTCTGACAGTATAAAGCCGAACACGCTCCACATCATGAACACAAAGAGAAACCCATTGAAGTTGAAAAATTGTAAAGTCCTAAAGGATTTTGCGAGCAAGCTCATGTCAGAGAGCGTCTTTATGTGGGTGCATGTAGGAAGAGGACTTGAGAATATACTTCTCTACAGAAAAGTTTGGGAAGCCCTGAATTAATAAATCCTTGCTAAATAGTTTTTTACCTCATTTTTGGCAGCTGGTTTGGTCGTCTCATCTTCAAGACCGTCAAGTTCAAAGTCATCTGGTGAATACTTGCGTCTGGGAGTGTAGGGTTTGTACTCCATCACTGGATTGGGTTTCGGGCTGGTGACTCCATTAGGCATGGGCGGCGCCTGAGCTGGAAGTGCTCGTCTGGGTTCAATCGAGCCCACTTTGGGCACGCTTTCTGGCACAGGAACCTGTGCAGGGGTGGTGGCCGGGCTGGGCGAGATCGATGGAGCGTCGTCCTTAACGGGAGAAGCAGCCTGACTCGCTTGATCCGACTTCAGCTTCTTAACACGAGTCCAGGTCAACTTATCCCGCTGAAGCTCCACCTGCCTGAGCCTCTGATAACGGGATAGCTTCTTCTTCTCCTGGGTCTTAAGCGGAAGACACACCTGGCTGAGGAAAAAACGTTTCTTGGGCGTGCTATCCTCGGGCACGGGATCAGCGGACTCCTTGTTGGGGGTTTCGGCGGGAACGGTGTTGTCAGAAGCCATTTCCTCCGTTTCGCTTACCTCCATAGATTCACTCTCCTCCTTTTGTTCCACAATATCTTTCTCATCTGAAGCTCCCGGAGCATCGGAGGCGATATCATCTGCGATTTCCTCACAGAGAGCCAGGAGGTTAAGCTGTCGCGGTGGGGGTTTCTTGGCGGCAGCCGCCCTTTCCTCGGCCAAAGCTGCAAGGCGTGCCTTCGTCCGAGCCTGAGGGTTCATTGCTTGCTTTTTCTGAACCCCTTGCGAGGAGTCCGTCGCACTTTCCTGGGGCAAAGAGGGCGAAACAGCTTCGCTTGTTTGCTTTTTCGCCGTTTCATCCTCAGAGCTTTGAGATGACTGCTGACTGATGTCATCCAAATCCTCATAGGTTTCGATCTCTACAACGCAATGCTCAATCTCAATGTCATCATCCAGAAATGCTTCTGAATCTGGGAGAAACACTTTCGCCATGTCTGTACTTTGTACATCGTCCTGCAGGGAACACGTGTTCACCACCTCTAACTCATCCATGTCAGAAATGTCTTTACCAGCGTACGAGTGTTTAGTGATGCTGGTTTCTTGGATGACTTTGAAAAGAGCTTCTAGAGGTGGCGGGGATTTGCTCATCACATCAACTTTTGCATCCACACTGACTGTAATTTTCTCAATAGAGTCTTTTGGCAGCTCTTTATGCTCTTCTACTTTGCTTGCTCGTGGGACCTGAATCGATTCCAGATCAATTATATTGGCCACATGGATTTTGTCTGGCTTGGGTAGCGTGATCTCCTCATTTTGGAAGTCAAGCAATCGCCCATAATTGTGCTCTATTTGCACAGGGAACAAGGCTGCGACCGTTTTGATCGTTTCAGAGATGGAGGGCTTTTCTTTCTTTACTCTTGGAACATATTTCTTGTCCCCTTTTTTCAGGAGAGACATATTCTGAGAGGGTTTATCTCCGGAGACTTTCGGCTTCAGCCCATCTTTCCGTCGTCTTCCTCTCGCTCCCTTCTTTTGTGGTGTTTTCAAGCGAGAGGACCGCCGAACAGGTTTTCCGTTTTCTTCCCTCGATTGCGTCTGATGGTTCGACTGATTTTCCAACCCTTTGTTTTTTTTGGGTCTTCCTCTCAAAGACTTCTTGGGCATCTGAGATTTATCTGACTCCACGGGACTTTGATCCATCTTTGTCTTCTTTACATCAAGTTCAGAAGAAGACATCTTTCTTTTCTGCCCAGGCATCCTAAGGAGAAACAACAATGCAAGTTATATGCAATTATAAAACAAATAATTCCTACAATGATGTATGCATGAAGTTGTTTACTATTGTTTATAAATATAAAAAATAACACAGAAGGACATAAAAAAGACAGATAATGACAAATGAACAATTGAACTAATCAAAATACGATTAATATAGAACTAATAATAACAGTGGACGATCAGCTGTCATCCAACAGAAAAGATTTCACAAGTGACAGCGGAGACAAGAGCTGACAATTCACTGATATTAAACTCACAATAAAACCTATTACAATCAGCATCAACAATAAAACTATAATCTCTAGCCATAATGCATTAAAGTTACGCGAAATTAATCATACAATCTTGATTTAAACACATCGACATGTCAACAGCTCAGAGTCATTATAAGTCATTTATTCCCATTCCTAGTGTATTTAAACATGCTATTATGATCCGAAGAGTGTGTAAATCATTTTTAAAAAAATGAATCACATTTTTGGAGTTAAATACAGATTCAAGTGTCTCCTCAGTCTGACGTAGAGAAGAAAGTTAGCAGAGCTGGCTAATCCGTTAGCTGCCTCCTTGTAAAACCAACGACATTCACTACAGTAAATTATGTATTAAAAACAAGTAAACAAGAATTAAATATAATTATTACGATAAGTAGATAAAGAAACAGCAGTAATAGAGTAGAGTACCGAACTTACCTATCTTTCTCTGTTACTAAACAACAGCTGTTTTCCGCTGTGTGGAGCAAAGTTTAGCCTCACTTCCGGTTCTGAGTCTTCTTCGGCGGATCTGCTCGGATCTGCTGCGTTTGCGTGTGATTGAGCGACACCTACAGGACTAGAGTACAACACTATTAGTGTTAGAATTTAGAGTTTTGAAGGAAGTCTCTTATGCTCATGAAAATTTTCTATTTTTCTATTTTCTATTTCCATAAATGACATTTTCTATTTTAATATAGGCTACATTAAAATACAAATTAATCCTGTGATCAAAGCTGAATTTTCTTCAGAATGATTTCTAAAGGATCATGTGACACAGAAGACTGGAGTAATGATACTGAAAATTCAGCTTTGATCACAGGAATACATTGTATATTCATATATATACAATTATATTTTCAAATAGAAAACCATTATTTTAAATTTTAATTATATTTCAAAATAGAACATTTTTTTCTGTGTTTTTGATCAAATAAATGCAGCCTTGATGAGCAGAAAAGACTTTAAAAAAAAAAAACGTTAAAAAATAATAATGTTTCCCAACCTTTAAAGGAGTAGTTCACTTTAAAAAAAAAAAAAAAAAAAAAAAGTTTGCTCATAATTTACTCACCCCCATGTCATCCAAGATGTCTATGTCTTTCTTTCTTCAGCCGAAAAGAAATTAACGTTTTTGATGGAAACATTCCAGGATATTTCTCCATATAATGGACTTCACTGGTAACCAAACGGTTCAAGGTCCAAAAGACAGTTTCAGTGCAAACTGTTCAAAGGGCTTTAAACGATTCCAGACGATGAATAAGGGTCTTATCTAGAGAAACGATCGCTCATTTAAAAAAAAAATAAACAAAGTTTAAGTTTTATAAGCTCAAATGCTCACCTTGCTCTGTTCTGTGATGCGCGTTCGTGACTCTCCTGTTCGAACTCGTTAATAAAAATGAACAAATCTTTTTTCGTGTCATTTGGTTCGAAATGAACGAATTGACTCGGAAAAAGATTCGTTTATTTTGATAAACGAGTTTGAACAGGAGAGTCACGAACGCACATCACAGAACAGAGCAAGGCTTATAATTATTATATTTGATAATTATTATAAAACTTAAACTTTTTTTATTTATTTTTATTTTAAATGAGTGATCATTTCGCTTGATAAGACACTTAAGGTTTTTGATGAAAACATTCCAGGACATTCCAAACGAAGGTCCAAATGAGAGTTTCAGATAGATAGATAGATAGATAGATAGATAGACAGATATTGCACTCTTAATGCAGTTTTCAGAGTGGCCACTAGATGGTATTGAAGCCCTTACTGACGAACCTCTGCTGAACTCCCAGAATCCACCGCGAAGGCGCGGAATCCGAATGTTTACATAATGGAACAGCAATTTCACGAGCTCTGCGATGCGCAATTTTATTTTTAATATACATGCCTTGTTCTGTTCTTATAGGCAAATACATGTAGCGCATGATGTCGTTCTGGAAACAACCAAAAGGAATATTTTAGTCTCTCAGCTGTTTGAAATGTGAGCGTGGTATAGCGAGGTCCAACTTTATGTTTTTGTCTCAATACTTGAGTTGTCACTTGTGTGTGTCGACTGAAGGGCTCTGATAGATAGATAGCGCTAGATGGAGTGTTTAAGGATGAGTACTTCAGATCTCAGTGGACACAGTCCTGCTTCCAGCACTCCTGCAGAATCCAGAGAGAAGCTCCAGGGTCTGCTGCTGTCCGTGAAGGAGCTCCACGACTCCGCACTGCACGGTAAAGTTACAGGACAAGCCTTTCTCTGACTGCCAATTAAAATCTACTATTTCCTGCACATAGGACAAACAGTCAAGCTTTGGGGAATCATAAGTATTTCTTAATTACGTCATAATTCTAAGATAAATAGGCGTAATTGACACAGGAATTCACAATTTCAAGATTTTACCTTATAGTTACGATTTCTTATTAACTATGTATGTCATTGTGACTTAATATGTCATAATTTCGACGTTACATCATCATTTCAATTAGACATATTTTTTGATTAATCGCATAAATTTGCTTTAGTTGATTTAGTCATAGTAATGATTTATGATTTTGACTTTTTCTGTCATTCAATTTTTTTATGTCATAAAGAAGATATACCAAAGCATGACTTTTGTTTTCTTACTGTATGTGGTTGAAATGGGGTTCCATTAAAAAACTTCAGGAAACATTTCAGGAACTTCCAAAATTCAAATTCTACTCTATTAATGCATTCGAAAAATTACTGTAAATACTAGTTTATCATGTACATTGAAGGCCCTATCAGTTTGTTTAATAATATTTTATTAAAAGTTTAACAATGTGAGATGCTTTTGCACTGACAACTTTTCTAATTTTCAGAATTACAGGCAAAAATAACCAAACTGAAAAAAGAGCGTTGTCTGTAAGTCTAAATCTTATATCATTACTCAAAGCTGCATGAACACATTTTTTTAATCAGTTTGATTTAATGACTATTATATCATTAACATTTTGAAGGACTTTTAGAGACTGGTGTAATAATTCTGTAATAAATGTCAAATATGATCTCTAACTGTAATAATACGGCTTCCCTCTCAGAGATGCTCAGAGACTGAGTGAATTTCACAGCAAGAACCAGCAGTTACGGGAACAGCAGAAGATCCTGCAGGAGAAGATCAGACAGTTAGAGGACAGGTGCTCTCTGAAAAACACATTTTTACCTCTTTAGCAACATATTTATGATGTTTATTTAGAATTTTTAATCTTATCCGAAAGTTTAAGTTGCCGTTTACTTTGTCTCTGGGTTTAGGGTGCGTTCTGGACCATGTGATCGTTGTGCTGTGACTGAGAAGCAGATTACAAAAACAAACACAGAGTTTATTGATGCTAATCAGAAAAATCTGTCCGTCATATCTGAGCTAGGTGTGGATTTTTGTTTTCCGTTTTATTATTATTAGTATTATGCATCATGACATTGTGACTCAATATATATCTATATCTATAATATGCATCAGGCGATTACTATCAACCCAAAAATCTGCTATAATGTGTGTATTGCTGAGTTTAGAAGCAGAGAGGAAGACTCTGAAGGATGAAAACAGGAGACTGAGTCTTGAGCTAGAGCGACTTAGAAAGTCTGGGTGAGTCTCAGAGTCAAATGAAACATGATAAAGTGCATCACATGAGCGTCTGATGTCTTTATGTGTGTGTGTTTAGTTCTCCGCAGAATGTGTTTTCTGAGGCCGAGATGATCCCAGATTCTCCTCGTCGTCCGCTGTCTTTACCTGTCGCCAGCAAGATGAAACGACGCAAAGAACAGAACCACGTCCGCTACGCCGAGACACCATTATCACTCTCACACCCCGGTTAGAGATTTAAAATGAGGGAAAAGACTTTAAATGACACTGATATTATGCATGACATCCACTAATTTGATCTTTAAAAAGCCATATTTTGTGTATATTGTGTGTGTTCAATATATATGTAAATAGTTATATATACATTTTTAGTTAAGTAACAGCTATTTTAAAAACATATATATATATATTTATTTATTTATTTTTTTAAATATAGTATATAAATAAATAGCTATATATTTTAAATATAGTATATAAATAAATAGCTATATATTAGCATGTGTATATATTTAGATAATTTATTTGGTTAGTTTTTAAAAATATATAAATAGTTTTATATTAATTTAGCTACTTAACTGCTAATTAAAAAAAAATAATTATAAATACACTACCGGTCAAAAGTTTTAGATTTTTATTGTTTTTAAAAGAAGTCTCTTCTGCTACCCAAGGCTGCATTTATATGATTAAAAATACAAAAAAAAAAACCCATTAATATTACAATTTAAAACAGCTGTTTTCTGTTTTCTTTATGAAAATATAGTAAAGTGTAATTTATTCCTGTGATCAAAGCTGAATTTTTAGCATCATTACTCCAGTCTTCAGTGTCACGTGATCCTTTACAAATCATTATAATTATATTGCATATATATATATATATATGTTTTTCTTTCTTTTCTTTCTTTTACAGAACCCAAGCGAGGAGCTCCATCTGTGCCCTGTAATGGCAATGGTGTGTTGGTCGCTGAAACATGTGAAATGGATGTGACTTGTATGTCAGGTATTATGAGCTGATCTTCACGTTTTAAATGATATACTTTGTAAGCATAAATTTATTGTGTTTTTATTTTATTTTAGAGCCTAATACCAAAAAACATTTCAGGCCTGTGGTTCCGGAGACCTGCCATATAGAAGTCTATCCAGAACAGGTTCTTAAAGTTTGACTTGTATGGCTTAGTCATTCGTTGTATCCCAAATATGCCTTTTTAGGTTTAGTTTCAGTTGTGCATTTTGAAGATGACCTAGAAAATACTTAGTTATGTACAGAAAACCTCTATATATCCGCACTGGCAGTGTGTGTTCACATATGTTTCTCTTCAGGATGATGAAGATGATGAGGATGATGATCTTCACACTGAACGAGGCCAACAACCTGAGTCAAAAGACTGCACAAACATGTACCTACACACTCTTAAATCCAAACAAACCACCATTTTAACTCTCACTAATGACCAGTGAGACAGAAATATTGTCTGGAACTGAAATGCTTCATAATAGTAGCTGTTGTTTTCTATATATCTGTTCCAGCATCACTGCAGTCCAGAATCACGATTCTCCGTCCATTTTGGATTGCCGTCCATTGGTATCTCGAGAACAGCAGCAGCCGCCCGCAGACGACTTTCCACACACACCTTCAAATAACAGCACGTGTGTGCCAGTTAAAGGAAAGAGAAAACATACAGATGGCAGGAAAAGAGAAGAGAAGGTTTCTGTTTCCAGCCTGGATGATCCCGACGAGACGGAAATCAAGGGGATGATGCTTGCTTCCACTCCAGCTAATAGTCATAAAGAGAGCAAGAATCAGGAAACAATGGTTAGACACAGTCAGACAGAAGCAATACAGACACACACTTAAAAAAGTTTTATGTAACTATTTTATTTTGTAGGATTCCAAGAGAAGGAAATGTTTGGACCAGCACACACCTCGCAAAAGTTCACTTCAGAACCAAAACACACATTTCCCATACGGTAATATAGAAACATTATGAACAGCTTGCCATAATAGTTTTCTGATAATGTGGTGTAGTTTAGGGTGAATCATTTTGCTAATGTTTTTTTTTTTTTAATCTGATGACAGATCAGAGCTGGAGTGTGGATCCTGGAGTTGATCTTGCTCAGTATGATACAGAGAGTTCTCTTCAACCAGAGGTACACTCAACATACACAACATTTACACTACACTGCTATTGTTTATTCAGCAAGGACGCATTCAATTGATCAACTGCAACAGTAAAGACATTTATGACTTCTATTTCAAATAAATACTGTTCTTTTGAACTTTCTATTCATTAAATAATTCGGGGAAAAAAATGATCATGGTTTACACCGTGATATGAAGCAGCACAACTGTTTTCAACATTGATAATAATACGTTTCTTGAGCATATTAGAAAGATTTCTGAAGGATCATGTGACGATGCTGAAAATTCACAGGAATAAATGACATTTTTAAAATATATTCAAATAGAAAAGTTATTTTTAATTGTAAATAATATTTCACAACATTATAATTAGTACTGTATTTTTGGTCAAAAAATGAATGCAGCCTTGGTGAGCAGAAGAGACTTCTTTCAAATATCTTTTGCATTTACTGTTTATGTAGACCATTTTGCAAGATGTAAACAACACTGGTCCAGAAGCACTTCCTGTTTCAGTTTGTAACTGTTTTCTTTATATCACATGTAAAGAAAACATCTTAAAGATTTAACTTTCTGATTCAGTTTTATATGTTCTGTTGGTTGTATTTTATCCCAGCTTTTATGTAGTGTTAAAAAACTGAAACAGGAAGTGCTTCTGGACCAGTGTTGTTTACATCTTGCAAAATGGTCTATAATGTGTTTGCATTAGTGAAATTTCCCCCCAAATTGCACTAGGCCAGATTCAGAACAGACATGGAAACAGTGGACACTGACTGCACATTTGTGAGTCACAGTCTGCTCATGAGAGGCCAGAAGAGGACGGGACGATCCCAAACGACTGGTATCATATGAACAAACACATAGCTTCGGATTAATTTCTATACCGCCCGTAAACAACTTCTACATGTGATTGATCAACAGGGATTGGGCAGAGGGCAAACGACAGCCTTGCTGACATCTTCGATAAGACAGGGTTCGGAGAATATGAGTCTTGTCCTCAGGACGAGAGCTCTGTTCCCAAACAAGACAGTACGTTCGAGGAGGAGAGAGGGGAAGATGATGATGAAGATGATGATGATGAAGAAGTGGCAGCAGGTAATGTTTCATTTTTCCAGTCATTTCCAAATCGCAGACACAGTTTCAGTAGCTTTGTTTTATAAATTATTTGTCCTTCATCTTTTAAACCTTTTTACCAAACATATTGCGATTGTTCAGAGAAATTCCTCCGGCCTGCTGACCTGAAACCTGTGACGTCTGACGGTGATGCATCTAGCAGGTGAGAAATGTGCTTTTATTAGTAATAAAGGTTCTTGTTGAGCTGCTTTGGAAAGATTGATATTGTGAAAATCGCTATATAGTTTGAAATTGTGGTAGTTTAGTATCATTAAGATATGCAAGCTTTATATATATATACTGTATATACAAATACATATACAGTATATATATATATATATATATATATATCAACATATTATTATACATTTTTGTCATTTTTAATACATATTTTTTTTTTAAGAACTGTCAGTGTAGTTTTTAGTATTTAGTTTTTAACTATTTTAGTATATCAGATTAAATTTTAGTATGAAAATGAAAAATATTGCTTTGGCAAATAGCTGAAATAAAATATTTTTATTTTATATCAAGTAATTTTTTTAATGGTTTTAGTTAACTATAATAATTCTGGTTTGAAAAAATATTAAAGTATTTAATTTAATGCAAATACTTCAGATTACAGAACTTTAAATGCATATGCTTCTAAAATACAGTGATTCACTGTCAACAAAATAGATGGTTTGAATAATAAAATTATTAGCAAATTAAAATCTTTCATGTACTATATTTGTACAAGACATTGTACATGTTTCGCTTTCTATTCCAGGAATAAGTCTTTCGCTCGTGTGGAAGTTGTGCGTAAGAAAGATGAAAGGAGAAAACTAAAAGGCCATTATTGTAAAGAGTGTGAAATTGTGAGTCAGTTTATATAGTTTATGACCAACTCCTTTTGCTAAATAATCATAGCATCAGTAATTAAAAATGTTATAATTAATACCATTCTGTTTCAGTATTATGCACACCTTCCAGAGGAAGAGAGGCTGAAAAAACTGTCCTCCTGTTCACGGCATCGCTACCGCTACATTCCACCTTCCACGCCGGAAAACTTCTGGGAAGTGGGCTTCCCGTCGACACAGACCTGTGTGGAAAGAGGTTCTGCATTATGTCATTTTGACAAACAGAAAGAAATGGATCAAACTTTGTAGTCTTGCACTTTTAAGAACTATTTAATAACATTATTTCCCCGTATATACAGAGAGTCTGAGACTTTTAAAGAGCACCAATTGTGCTTTTTTACATTTTCAGCTTTCTTTAGTGTGTAATGTTGTGGTTTGATCATGAAAAGTACAAACAAAAAGCACAAAGTCACTCCAAAGAGAGTTGAACTCCCTCCCTTGTAGTCTTGAGTTGTTGTTTTTTTCATTCCTCATTTAAATAATTCCTCCACACAGGATATGCAAATGAAGGGGGCTTGGGGGACTGGTTGAGTTAGTAGTGTGTTGAAACTGTGTGTTGGCAGGACATTTCCCAAACACGCTCAAAGCAGTTGACCAATCACAACACTCTGGTTCAGCCGACCAATCAGAGCACATTCATAGCATTACTGACAGACTGGGAAGAGAGGAGCTGCAACAATGGAGAATATGTGGAAAAAATAGTGTTTTTTTAACATTCAAGTCAAAAACGTATTCTAGTAGACACTAAAAACTAAAAGGGTCAAATATGGCCTCTTTAATATATAGATGTTTATTTTTTCAGTTTATCTCTGTCATTGAAGCATTTAGGTAACATTCATTGCTTTGCTCTCAACAGGATACATCAAAGAGGACGATCAGCCGGACATACGCATACGCAGGAGACGACCGTACCTCGCCATGTTCTCACCGAAAGTCAAGTCCCAAAAAAAGCAGCACTGAGTCGATCCGTTGTGACTTCAGATGGGATTTAAAAACCCCACTGGAACTAAATGGATAAATGTGAAATGTTTATTGAGAGTGAATCTCCTGCTCATGACCTAAATCACAGCTGCATATTTTAATTTATTTTATATGTGCGTGTTACACTGAGTAATTCATTGTCCTTGGGTTTTATTAAGTGAATTTGATTAATAAACAAACTTTATTTTCTCTAGAGGATTTTTTGAACTAGGTCAATTGTTTACATGTTGTGTGCTTGATTTTGACTGTATTTTGTAAAAAAAAAATCTTTAAATGGTACTAATAAAATATTTTTTTTAAAGTGCATTTGTTTACAGTGCATCTAAATATATGATTGTGCAATGCATATAGACAGTAGGTAAATAAATTATTTTAATGGTGATAAAAATTATTCTACTATAATTTTATGACAACAAAGGTTATAAATCACATTTAAGCCGTTTATACAATTATTTCTATTCAGCCTCTACAATTTGCATAAATAGTGCATATTCATAAAATTAAAAATATTTTGTGCAAACCGAAGCACCCGTGCCCTCAGATCACTTGGACGTGTCTGTGGTTACAAGAGGTAAAAAATTATATAAATACTGTTCGTTTTCTCACGCAAACCGCTCGTTTCGTGTCTTAGGCCATCAATGTGTACTTACATTTACGAATAATTAAATCATGTTTAATCTGGACTTCTCTGTGCATGCTCTTTGAGGTGGTGACCATAGACCTCCATTATATGACTGATAGACAAGAACGGTTTGACCTAAAAATATCAAAATTGAAACGACTGCACAAACAAAGACACCTACATCTTGGATGCCCTTGAGGTAAGCTAAAACATATCAAAAATGTATTTCAAAGTGAATTATCTCTTTAATTTCTTACTCAACCTGTCTTCTGTCAAACACAAAAGAAGATATTTTGAAGAATGTTGGTGAGCAGGCAGCTGATGGACCCCATTGACTTCCAATGTATTTTTTATACTACTGAAAGCCAAAAAACGTTACTTTTGTTTTCACGGGGACTTTAACTCCGCTTTTAACTTGCAAGTGTGAAACGTTCCTTTACCCAGGGTTAAAAGTGGGGTTTAGAGCGATGATAACCCAGGGGGTTAAGAGCAGTGTGTGTGTACAGATCAAGTGTAATTACAAATATTTGAAAATCAAATTCTGTTACATCCTTCCATTTTATTTTTCAGCAGAAAACATTTTTTTAAAAATGGTCAATTGAATTCTTTTATTTATTTTTGCAAAACAAGGTGATTTACAATACTAAGAAAACGGAATTATTTTATAATAGAATACATGGTCAGCTTTAGAAATACAATATTATGCAAAGTGGCTCTGAAATACAGTAAATGCCTTTCAAACATAATAATAACAGTACGTTTTGCAGGACTCATTTTAGTTTCGTTATTTATTTCTGAGTTATTATTTGAAACCCCCAGATAATATAATATTATATAATAAATATAACCGTCGATCAACCTGCTATAATTATGGATAATTGTAAAACATCTTTTTTAAAACCACTGAGAAACAGAAAGCTTATGCATTGATGTTTTCTAATTTTATCTTGTTTAATTCTCATAAAGAGTACTGATCTAAGGTGGGACAGTATTCAGGATGTGATCCAGGACTCTTAAAGGTAAACACTGAAGGACAATGATGTGCAAAGGTCGAACACAAACAGCAAACGCTGCTTCTGAAATAATACAACTGGAAAAATGGTCAATGGTGCAAAACTTCGAGTCGGAATCAGTCGACTGGAATTAAAATGCAGGAAATTACAATATATGGTAAACAACAGCAAGTTTTTTTTTTCCAATATTTGGTTTAACATGTCTCTCAAGACTGAAAATAAGAAGAAAAAAAATAAGACGCAAACAGAATATTACAGTAAAAAGAGTTTTGGGTTTTGCAAGGCTTATAGTGAAATAATCTCATTGAGGCAACTGGCTTTGGTCAATTAATAAAGTCTTGGAGTGACGGATTTGGAGAATCTTCAAAGGCACGGTCCATATTCTTCACCAAACTTAATGAAATCTATCAGCATACATGAACAAGGCCTCTCCGGTGTAGTTTAGGATGACGCTAATGAGTGAAAAACAATATACTGTGACATTTATTTCACTTATAACTCAAAAAATAATCCAGACTATTGTTATGAACTCACCAGCACAGTGTCACCGGACTGAGCACAGGGTTGAATGTGTAAAGGGAAAGACCCGAGGCCAGTACCTGCATGCAGTCAAAAAACATAAAGCCATTGTATCATTTTTATTGCAAGTACTGCAAATGCATATTGTGTGAAACCGGCCTTCTTGATAAACGGAGACACTAAACAAAGAATAATTGTGGTTGAAAATATCATTTTTCTCACCTTGGCCAGGACGCAGCAGACTCCACAGTGCTCCTGAGACAGACTGTTCTTCAGTTTTACAGTTGCCAACATCAGACAAAAGCTCAATATAGCGCTATGAAATTAAATTGAGGTCTAATTAGCATAAGATTCGCAAAAACAATCGATTTCTTATAACAAAATGACATGCATCACTCATTCTGTACTTTTTGGAGTACCAAAAAAATCCAATAAATCATGCCAATTTTCAATGCATTAGTATGCAGTATGTTGGTGTTACCTGCCCAAGCAGCCAGTGTGGAACCTGTATGAGGTCAGGAGAGTGAAATCTAAGGCCCCGGTCAAGTCACCTGAAAGACAGGACACCAAGAATCACACAGGGATCATGGCAGAAACATATAGACAAAACTAATATGGTAGCATAAAATACATAATTACCTGTTGAGTATGCAAGTGAGGCAAGTAACAATGCACTGAAAAAAAAAAAAGTAAAATTAACAGGGGCAGAAAAAAGCATGAATATATATACATATATATACACATATATATATACACATATATACATATATATAATATTTATATACGGTATATAAGCATTCAAAATATGCATGTGTCAAAATATGGGGGTGCATATATAAAGGATGGCATTAATGTTCATATTTAACCATTTACCTGGTCACATAGTTGATGAACTGCTCTTCAAGATCACTGTAATATTACAAATTAAAAATGACACTTATTATGAGATATCTAATAGATTCTATTATATTACCAGGCATCTACTTACATTATAAATAGTAACAACATACTTTCTCATTCTAAAAGTTTGGGGTCACTGCGTTGTTGTTGTTTTTTTCCAGAAATCAATAATTTTACTGATCAAAAGTGACAGTAACGTCATGTATAATGTTGCAAAAGATTTCTATTTTAAATAAGCATCCTTAAAATAAATGTATATGGATCATGGTTTGCACGAACATATTAAGCAGCACAACCGTTTCATCATTGATAATAATCATAAACTTTTCTTAAGCAACAATCAGAGTGATTTCAGAAGGATCATGTGACACTGAAGACTGGAGTAATGATGCTGAAAATTCATCTTTGATCACAGAAATAAATTATTATTAATCAATATTAATCAAGTCTTAAATGGTAAGAATATTACTATATTTTTGATCAAATAAAAGCAGCCATAGTGAGCAAAACAGACTTCACTTAAAAACATTTTTTTAAATCTTCCTGACCCCAAACTTTTGAATGGAGGTGTACATAAAAACAGCAAACCACCTCAGATGGCTCGTCTTTGTGTTTTTCTGGAATACTTTATATGCACCTAAATCAAAAAACACACAGGTAAAAATGCACAATTTCATATCTCCACATTGTCTCTTTAAGTTTAAGATCATTGCTCATAATTCTGGGTCCCATAACAAATACATACACACTCACCAACACAGAACAGATGGACGGACGCCCATGTGTAGCCACTGGGACCAAACTGAGAGGAGAGACGCATGGGACCATAAAGAGGATATGACACGGAGATTAATGTTACAGGAAACAGAACATCACCGTTACGTTTGTGAGAGTGAACATACCCGAGGATTGTACAGAATAAGGCTGGCGGCAGATCCCAGCAGCATACACACACTGTAAAGATGATTTCATTAAAAGCATCAATTGTTTAGTCTTTGTTTTTTGTACAATATTTCTTTAATAATCCCAAATCATAACATATTTGGTTCAACCAATTTAAAAGCCATACAAACATAAGCTCTTTTCAAGTCATTTTGGACTATTTGGTTTAAAGAAACATACCTTATTAATTTCATCCATGATGATTTCTGAATAATGCAAATACAAAGACAATTAGAATGGCATAAAACGAATAAATCAAATGTGAAGTCTGCATATGTTATGCAACTTTGTTGTCCAATCTGGGTTTTTGGGATGTGCACACCAGTTTTGTATTTTTGATAACTATAAAAACAACGTGCATCATGATTTTTAATCCTACTGAATAAATGTTGAAGAAAAAAAGCATGCAAAAAAAAAAAAAAATGCATCAAACTAACTAACCAAGCAGGATCCAGACTTACCTCTCTGTGAGTTACTGCTACCATGAGAAAAGCAAAGACTTCGGAGACATTTTGTAACACAAAGAAAAAAGGAATGGGCTTAAAAAAGAAAGAAGACATATTTCAATATAAGCAAATAAAAAGGTTGCACATTCAGTCTCACCATAGGAAAGATACTGAAGTCTTCCTACGGTTCATATTTAAACATATTTTGTATACTTACTAAAAGCGACAGTGCTTTGGACCCTGCATAAATGTTTCCGATAAATAAAAAGGATCCAGGAAGCTGGGAAAATGCTGCAGATCTAGATTACAAGCAAATATTACAACCCGATCATATTAATCTCTATTTAAATATATAATACTTAAATAAGTATATTATATAAGTGCATATTTAGTTAGTTACCTGGAGAATCCATTGATTTCAACCAAACCAAGTTTCCATGTAACCAGTAGCAGTAGAGCCCCAGTGGAGGTCTGCCACCTGTAGAGTTAATGATAACTATTCATATTGAAATAACATGGAAATGAGGAGCTGAATTTTGATTATAATGTGAGGAATACGATACGTACCCCTGAAAAATTGTTGGAAATGTAAACTTTAAGATAGACAGGACATACTGGAAAGCAAAGAACAATTATATATTATGTCAATACTATAATTTCACAATCTGGGACAAAAAAAAAAACACACACTGGTGCTGTCCAAAGTATAACAAAGTCAGTTTACCTTATTTGTGAAATAAGATGCTATGAAAAGTGTGCAGAATATAAGAACGAGAATTCCTCGAGCAACGTTCATTGGATTGAATGCATCAGTAACTTTGGTTTCGTGCACAGTTCCTTTGATACTCTTCTTCTTTTTCAATGTTCTGACATCTCATCTGCACTTCCTCTCTTCTGCTGCCACGCCCACTGTGACACGCAGCACATCTTTAACCAATAAAAGCCTGAACGAAATCTGCTTTTGAGAAACATCAGAGAATGTCTAATTGAATTTGTGAATGTCATCAGAGAATGTCTAATTTCTAATCCGTTAGGCGGGCTCTGGAAACATCCTCTTTTTTTTTTTATGAAAGTGTGAAAAACAACAACAACCGGTAATGCATAATTTTATAGTAATTGTAATATTATTTTAGTTTTACTATTTTTATTATTTTTAATATATTATTATTTATTTTTATAATATTATTATTGGTGATAAACGGATGCATTTTATTCGTCCATTTATCTTTTTGATTGCAAATCAATAATTAGCATTCCGCTGTATAACATTACAAGAAATTGTTCTAATGCAAATTTACAAATCACAGCAACGACAGAAACAGAATAAAACTAACTTAAATAAATAATTTTTTTATATTTGAATGACAACAAATTATGTGATAAATGAAAAAAAAAATAAAGGGATTAGTTTTTACTTTTACCATTAAAGGAAAACACATTATTTAAAAAAAGTTAAATAAATTAATAATTATCAAAAAAAAATGTTTCATAACATGAAGTTTTGACTGTTTTTATTAACAGTTTTTGCATAAATATAAAATGTATCATTTGTGTCTTTATTGTACTTTTATTTTGAAAAAAGTTATTGACGTCATATTGGGTTGTCCCACCAACCATTGTAGTAGATCACATCTATTTTTATCTGACACACTGTCGGTAACGAATTAACTTCTTGTTTTAAGCCACGTTTTAGCGGTCTAGGTCAAAGATAGTAATAAGTATTGTTACATATAGAGTTGAAGCCGATATTAACGAACCGAAGAAAGTATTACAGGCGCCACGTTCTTGAATCTAAACCTTCTGTCAACCAACATGGACCAACTTGAAGTAATAGCTACACAAGAAACCAAGGTGAGATTTCCTAACAATCTGATGTATTGTTTTTCTTCGGGGAAAAAATACGGGAATTGTTATAATATGAGTTGGTTTAGTTCCGGGCCTGTCAACCATTATACAACACAAGGATGAGTAATGAGTCTAAATAACACGATGACTCAGACTCTACTAAACCTGATGAACTTTACTCAAGGGAAGGTGTTTGAGCATGTGGACTTTGAATTTTTTTGAGTCATAAGTGTAATAAATTACAATACTGAAGTCCAACGTTAAGTATTATTTTTATTATAGTGTCATTAATATAATATTACTGTTGTTTTATTATTATAAATAAACATTCTCATTATTATTCATTGATTTATAAAAAATCAACTTTATTTTAAGAATTATTGCTGTCAAATCGAATAATTGTGATTAATCGCAACTAACATAAGTTTATTTAGATATGTGCGAGTATGTATATAGACACACACACACACACACATATATATATTTATTTACACACTTGTGTTAGATGCAATTTTTATTAGAGCTGTCAAATCGATTAATCATGATCAATTGCATCTAACATAAGTTTGTTTATATATGTGTATATTTCTATGTACACACATTTTATATATTTACAAACTTGTATGTTAGATGTGATTAATCACGATTAATCGGTTTGACAGCACAGATTATTACCGTATTAAACAATTATAGTATTACCTTTTTTTATACTTTCAGTTTTCATTTTAACTAATATTTACTCGATTTGTTATGTGCTTTTGACAATCTTATTACTTGTATATATATTTCTTTTCTATTTAGCTTTCATTTATTTTCAGCTTTAGTAATTATACTTTTTAATCTTAAAGGAATTCTTCATTTTTGGGTGGAGTATCCTTTTAAAACTATAACAAAAAATGAAGAAAAATTACTAAAATGATATAATTATCATTTTTGGGTGGAGTATCCCTTTAAGACTTTTTATATAATATGTCGCCCTATATTTTATTCGCTAGTTTATTTCAGTTACCAAAAACGTTTGTAGTTTTAGTTTTTGTCATTTTTGTTGTCATTTCAGCTAAAAATAATAGCACTGCTTGAAACTTCACATTGCATTCCCATCACCCTGTATTAAAACGAGCAAATGTTTTGCCACATGATCTAACTGTCATGAACATACAACTCAATTTGACTGGTTTAATGTAGGCCATGGCACATGTGACAGACTGTTATTCTGCTTGTTCACTGCTGATGGTGTTAGTTGTTGTAATGTAAACCTTACTTCTGGTGATGGAGTGTTTCAGTCATTAATGTGATTTTCTGTTGTTTCCCAGAGCCCCTGGGGCGCTCCCGTCCTGGCACCGTCGCCCTGCTCTCTGGCTGATGTTATGAGTGAGGAGTTGGCCCGACAGCTGGATGAAGAGGGCAACACTTTCCCAAACTGCCCAGAGTGAGTCTTACAAACCTATATATCAAATTAGTACGGGTCTAGTACCTCGATTATTTCTACAATGGTAATATATGGTACAGTGAACTAAGTAGAGCTGCACGACTAATCTTTAAAAGATCACGATCTCGATTCAAACACTCACTTGTCTATTAAACCTTTGACAAAATCACACCAGAACTTTTCGATCTGTGTTAGTGCTGACCCAGAGAGAGCTGTTGTCTTGTATAGGTGTGAAACGGCTTCACAAACAGGCTTTTCCAACACACAGTCTCATTATTTCACTTATTCATATTATCAGTGAAGTACTGGGATAAAAGATTTTAGTTCAGATATTAACATTGATGTCTACAGAAGCGAATTACCATTTGTAAGTAAGTTGACTCCTTAAATAAAGATTGTGTTGATTACATTATGCCATCAGGTAACGATAAGTGACTGTAAATGTGTTTATCACTGAGTCATTCTTTCAAGAGATTCATTCAAAAAAGCAAATTCATCCATTAATAAAACAAGCAATGTATACATGAGTGAGTTATTGAATCATTTTATTTTTTATAATTCAGTCAAATGAAACATTTTGAATAGACTGCGACTTACGAATCTCTTACGAAGTTAGTTTTCCTTCATTTCTGAAGGCGTAATCATCTTTTGTATATTATTTTCAGTACCGACCTGAAGCTGACCTGCGCTTCAGAAGTGGAAACGTCCAGCGACCTGATACTGGCCCAGATGCTTCAGATGGAGTTCGATCGCGAGTTTGATACGCAGCTGCGCAGGGAGGAGAAGAAGTTTAATGGAGACAGCAAAGGTATAACCATGAAGACGTATATCAAGCAGCTTTTCCAACAAGAAGAAATGTTGCGCCAGTAAACGGGTCACGAGAAAACAAGAGAGGATGCAAGAGAGAGGAAAACCTATTTTGATTAAAGATTATTTAAAAAAAGTTAATAAATACTACAATATTCAATAAAAAAATCAAAAATTGTCCATTTGATTTCATGGTAACTTTAATGCATGTTTTGTTCTCTTTCTATGCAAGTACTTCCATTATAACCTGAACGATTAATTTCCAGTGTCCATATCATTTGAGAACTACCGTATGGTTCATCCGTATGAGGACAGTGACAGCTCTGAGGATGAGGTGGACTGGCAAGACACTCGCCATGACCCTTACAAAGCCGGTGAGCTACAATACCTAAGAACACTGTGATTTAGTATTATTTTTACAATATATATAGTTTTATACTTATTTATTTAGTTTTATTTAATTTTATATATTTGTATATATTTTTTATATTTATATATATATTATATTTATTTAGTTTTATACTTATTTATTTATTTTTGTTTAATTTTATATTTATTTTTATATTCCATTTTTGTTATGTGCCTTTGTCATTCTTATTGGTTAGTTTTATTATATTTCTATTAAACTTTCATTTATTTTTAGTGATTTTAATACTTCGATTTTAAGTCAAAATTTTTCCACGTTTAAGTCTAAGCTTTTCATGCATTATTTGTACTTTTTATTCCTGCTTGTTTGTGCCACATATTCAATCATATTTATAGGTGCTCTTACCAGTTAATGATTTTTGACCTGCCTGCATTTCATGTACCCGCTCAGACAAACCAACTATTACCCCTAAAAAGGGCTTTGTTGGTAAAGGCAAGAACATCACCACCAAACACGACGAGGAGGTCTGTGGACGGAAGAACACCGCACGCATGGATAATGTAAGGCCTGTTCACACTTTATCCAAATAACATTTTGAGAACTGTCTTCACACTTTTAATCTTTTTTTTTAATATGCCTTTATACAGTTTGCTCCGGAGGTGCAGGTGGGAGACGGGATCGGCATGGACCTGAAGCTCTCCAACCAAGTGTACAACGCTCTGAAACGCCACTGTCAGTCAGAGCAGCGCCGTAGCGCTCGACTTCATGAGAAGAAAGAGCACTCTACTGCTGTGAGAAGTTTTCCTTTTTAAAGTTGTGATACTCTATTCCCCCCTATTGTGGCGTATATACAAGTGAAACTGCTTCTCGAACAAGAACAAATGTAGGATGGGACATGATTGTGTCTGTGGGGAATTGATTGGATGGTTGTGGGTTGCTATTGGTGGATCTCATGTGAGTGACAGGTTGCGCCGCCCTCTCGCCAGTAAATGCATCATCAGAGAAGAGATGTCTCCAAGAGAGAGGGGACATTTTTTTGGATTAAAGATTATGATAGCGCATGAATTTGAATAAAAATCATGTCAAATTTGTGCATAAATAAATACTGAAATATCACATTCTTTATTATTTAATTAGTTCTTTTATTTTATTAAATTTAGTTTAGACTCAAACCTTAGAAGTTAAATGTTATGTAAAGCGCCCAACCCATTCTTTATTTATTATTTTATTTAATTAAACTTTAGGGGCACTTCCGAATCAACATACTGTATGAGAAATGTATTCTATAATGTGTTGTGCCTGTACATTTAATGTCTTCAGGAACATGCTGTGGATCCCAAGACCAGACTACTGATGTACAAAATGGTGAATGCTGGGATACTGGAGACCATCAATGGCTGCATCAGCACAGGAAAAGAGTCAGTGGTGTTCCATGCTAACGGAGGGAGGTGGGTGCTAATGATTACTGCGTTTGCAACTCCCTGAAGTCTTGCATCTATCACAAGGGTGCCTTTATTTAGCAACACTATCCCGTTGTGTCTCCTGTAGCTTTGAAGAGAAGATTGTTCCGGAAGAGTGTGTCCTCAAGGTTTTCAAGACCACCCTGAATGAGTTTAAGAACCGGGACAAATATATCAAGGATGACTACCGCTTCAAAGACCGCTTCAGCAAGCTGAACCCTCGCAAAATTATCCGCCTGTGGGCTGAGAAGGAGATGCACAACCTCACCAGGTACAAGACAGATGTTTAATACATTTATCATGATGCAAGACATTCATTGGATTTGCTGATGACACTACAGTATAATATTGTTTGATGCATCTTGTTCTTTCATGTACGCATAAATCTACGTGTAGGATAAAGAAAGCAGGGATCCCGTGCCCGGATGTGATTATTCTCAAGAAGCATATCCTTGTGATGTCATTCATTGGGCAGGACCATGTTCCCGCACCTAAACTGAAGGACGCCATCCTGAGTTCTGAGGATATGAAGAAAGCCTACTACCAAGTGCTAAACGTGAGTGCACTCAAATGCTAGAATGTTAAATGGGTTTTGGGTAAAAAATACGATTTTTAGTGGTTATTTAGGTTATTATTTAGGATTTGTTACTTTATTGCAGTGTTTAATTATCATGATTTTGGGGTGAAGAATAACTTGAATATTTGTTTTTGATTCACTGTTTCTCAGATGATGCAGCGGCTGTATCAAGACTGTAACCTGGTTCATGCTGATCTGAGCGAATACAACATGCTCTGGCATGATGGACAGGTTTGTATAAGATCAGACATTATTAGTTGTACATCGTTTTAAATTTCACACACCGAGGATTTTCATGTTGTCGTGAACTACACTAACCGTTCAAAAGTTTGAGGTCGGTAAGATTCTTAAAATGTTTTTGAAAGAAGTCTCTTATGCTCAGCAAGTGTGAAAGCTTGTTTCTGCCATGGAATAGAATTTATTTGATGAAAATGTAATTTATTCCTGTGATCAAAGCATGATGATTTTCAGCATCATTTCTCCAGTCTTCAATGTCACATGATCCGTCAGAAATCATTCTAATATCTATGAAATATCTACTCAAGAAATTTGAAATGATCAATGTTGAAAACAGTTGAATAGAAAATGAAAATAGAAAGTTTAAAAAAATAGCTTTTATTTGAAATGGAATTCTTTTATAAAATTATAAATGTCTTTACTGTCACTTTAGATCAATTTAATGCATCCTTACTGATTAAAAGGATTAATTTCTTTAAAAAATAACCCAAACTACAAGCATGTTGGTTTACAATAGAGCTCTTAAAGGGATAGTTCACCCAAAAATGAAAATTGTCATCATTTATTAACCCTCACGTCTTTCTAAACCCGTAAGACTTTAGTTCATCTTCGGAACACAAATGAAGACATTTTTAATGAAATCTGAGAGATTTCTGTCCCTCCATCACCCAAAACTCTTGATGCTGCAAAATGTTCATGAAGAAACCATAAATAAAATTCATATGAATCGAGCAGTTTAGTCCAAGTCTTCTGAAGAGACTCAACTTTTTGAAGCGTTTTAAAAATGAACAAAAGTCTTATACGTTTGGAACGACATGAAGGTAATATATATGCTTTGGTTGTACAGTTTTACATATGAAAGCACTATATAAATGCCTCATTCATTCATAAATGAATTTATCAAATGCAACATGACCCCACAAAGTTCTTTTCTGTGTCTGCTCATGAAGGTGTGGTTCATCGATGTGAGTCAGTCCATAGAGCCGACTCACCCTCACGGTCTGGAGTTCTTGTTCAGGGACTGCAGGAATGTGGCCACAGTAAGTGTCTGGACTATCTGCTGGCATATTAAAGCCATGCAGGTTGTGCTCAGTAATGTATGCTCTTTTCTGTTCTCCAGTTTTTCCAGAAAGCAGGCGTGGCCGAGGCTCTCAATGTATTCGAGCTGTTCAACATCGTGTCTGGACTGCAGATCAACAGCGACAATGAGGCTGATTTCTTAGCCCAGGTTCGGACTTTAAATGTTTATTATTTGCAAAATAATTCAAAAAAAGCAATATGTTGGATAACAAAGGGCTCGTTTACACTTGGCATTAGCATGTGACCTGTATCCAGATGTTGTCCACACGCATATTGAAAAGACAAGTGTAAAGGCATTTGTGTTATCCAACCTGTGTGTGCTGGTCTGGAGTAATCGAGGGCGCGCTGTGTGACTTTTAACACGTTCTATGTGTTGGCTATTAGATGTCTTTTAAACATAAAATTGTTTGCTGGGTGAAGCAGTGATGCCTTATTATTTATATACATTTTAGTGGCCAGTGCTTAGATATAGAAACCAAGCACCTGGGTGTCGACCCAAACAAAGCATGCAGATTACAGATTAAGTATCCAGGTATAAACCCATCCCATTCAAAGAATGGGACAGGGGCTCTAAGAGCCATTAAAGACACAAGGCGAGGGTCTAGATAATCCGGCTCATTTGACTTGCAATGAACAGAACAGGAACTGGTGGAAAACTCTTGCTAGAAACTTTGCTTTAGCTCTTAAAATGCTAAATATAAGGTCCTTCACCTCAGTTTCTGTGGTGTGGTTTAGATGCAATTTGATTTGAAAGGTGGCAAAAAGATCCAACACATTTTCAAAACTTTGTTATTAAAAAACCTGTTTCATGCATTTTTACAGATTGAAGCCCTGGAGAAAAGAAATGAAGATCATGTACAGAAACCGGGCAAGAAAATCTTCAACGCCACCTGTGACGGCAGTCCACCCCAGTTAAACACTGATGATGATGATTAACACAAGCACAATAGTCATTTGAATAATAAAGGAGAGAAAATTCCTCCGGTCACAATAAGGAGTGGAATGGGATGAACGCCCGTGTCCATGTGAAATACTCACACCATCCTTCTGCTGTCTGCTCGGTGTTGAAAATGACACATTGTGGTCATTTGAGACATCAAGCACATCCTGTCATTTTTTTAACAGACAGTTTTGGAAGATGGTTAAACAGATATTCAACAAAAAAAAAAAAAAAGGAAACCAGTAACTATAAAGACACATGTGATGTTTTTGAATTGTGTGGTGTTAAAAATGTGTCTCCTTCCACAAAAAGGGCAAGAATGCAGTGAAGATCTCCTGGAAATCTCTGAATGCTCTGTATGTGTGTTGATTTGAGCTTTTGTATTGAACAGAACGCAGGACATTGCTTCAGTTCTGCATGAAAATGACAGCCTGGGTTTTTTTGTGGAGTCAGTTTACTGCTAAGATGACTATTGATGTAGATCAAAAATGATGTGGTCTTTGGAAAATCAGGTAAAGATGAAAATAAACTCTTGAGTCGCAAGCTTTGAGTTCTTCTTGTGCTGCTATTTTAGTTTTTACTAAATACATTTTAAAAGTCTGACTTATGATTTTGTGTTTATAGGAACAGGAACTTTTTCTAGGCCAAATTTTAATCCAATATTTATCAAGGGCAGCACGGATACTCAGGATTTGTACACTTTTTTTTACTTTACAATATTGTCTGTTTGAATAAATACAATATTTAGGAGCATATGATGTCTAATGTCAGGAAGTTGGAGCTACAGGATCAGGTATGACAGCAGAATGTTGGGAAATGTTATTGGACTGTTTCAGTTTAGCTGAAGTTTCATAACTGCCTGGCATATTTTATCCATAAATATTTTATAGATAAGATTTTAAAAGTAAAAAGTCGTTACGTAAGTCGTTAGATATATCTCAATCAATGAGCTTTCAATACGATTTTGTTCGCAGTACCCAACGTTTCCTCTAGATTAAATTCAACTTCTAATGCACAAAGAATGAAAGTGTAAGTATTTTTCAGAACATAATCTTTTTGAATCATGTTTGCCTACCTACATGATTTTTCCCCACAGAAGTTTCACAGCATTCCGATGAAATAAAATGCCCAAACACCTCAGGGTTAATTAATATATTTGCACATTCCCAGGGCTGCAACTGGAGAACATCATGTAAACAAAAACAAACCAGAACACCAATAGGGCTAACTATTTTTTATCTTCTTTTCTTTTTGCTGATTCATCTTGTACTCTTCCATTTGTCAACATGAACATACACGTCAGAAGTTTTAAAGAACAGTAGCTAGGTCATCGGCTTTTAACTCATAACCCCACTATACTCGCAAAATATGAGGGGAAAACATGTTAACATTTTCATATTACGGATAGGCCTTTCTAATGTAGGCTATCAAATTAACAACACTGTCGGAAGGCTACATAAAATAAAGACATTGACGGGAATGAAAATAATAAATAGACGATAGGCCTATTTTTGCTTTCTTGCGCATAATAATGCTATTAAAGGAGGAGTAGTTCACTTTTAAAAACACTTTTGCTGATAATTTACTCATTCTTTCTTCAGTCGAAAAGAAATTAAGGTTTTTGATGAAAACATCCCAGGATTTTTCTCCATATAATGGACTTCAATGGGAACCAAACGGTTCAAGGTCCAAAAGACAGTTTCAGTGCGAACTGCAAACTGTTCAAAGGGCTTTAAACGATTTAAAACGATGAATAAGGGTCTTATCAAGCGAAACGATCGCTCTTTAAAAAAAAAAAATACAATAAGTTATTGTGCGTTCATGACTCTCCTGTTCGAACTCGTTTATCAAAATAAAAGAATCTTTTTTCGCGTCAAATTTGATTCAGTCAACGAGCGAAATGAATGAGTTGACTCTGGAAAAGATTCGTTCATTATAATGAACGAGTTCGAATAGGAGAGTCACGAACGCGCATCACAGAACAGAGCAAGGCGACCATTTGAGCTTATAAAACTTTGTTATTTATTTATTTTTTTTAAATGAGCGATTGTTAAGATCCTTATTCATCGTCTGAAATCGTTTAAAGCCCTTTGAACAGTTTGCACGTGGACATGACATGGATGGAGGTGAGTATCAGTGGGGTTTTTTTTAAGTGAACTACTCCTTTAAGCGGTTCAGAAAGTGATTCATACGTCGATTCAGTAACAGCTCGGTGAGTTTATTCAGTTAAGGATTCGTCAAACTGATACCTTCTCCTGAGTTCGTGAGTCTTTTCAAAAGATTCTTGAAAATATTCATCATTTGTTCTTAGCTAGCTACACGACACACTGAAACGTAGGCTGTAGTATACTACATACTAGCCGATGAATATCGACGCTGGAAACACGTCAAACTATGATTCTGACCAAACCAACGAACTTCGTAACTGAGTTCAGATATTTTTCATTTCTGATTGTGACATGGCATAGGGTTCAGTATTTTCACACGTTCGCAAACCCCCTTCCTGGATTGAGCAATTTCTAGAGTACTTGTCCCCATTCCTCAAAAATGCCGAGGGCGACGTCAGCCTGTTATTTTCCCATGAAAACACGGTTAGTGTTATTGTGTAATCAGATTACAGCATGTCATCTTCACCCTAAAAAACAGCATAATCTGCATTATGTATGCAGAACTGCAGCAGCTATTATCTACTTTAATTACTCTGTTTATGTTATTCTGCTTTCTAGAGATCCCATGACCCAATTGTCTTTAACATCTCAACTTATTCTCCAATAGACAAATTAGATGAAGACTTGAAGAAATGAAGAATTTAATTTCTATTTAATTATTATTTCTCCAAAGGAGTTTTAGAAGGAACATTAAACAATATTGATACTTAACTTCAAATGAGTTCTGAGTTATGAAAAAGCAAATGCATTGCTTTATCCCGTTGCGTATATTGACAACAGGCCTAAAACTTCACACTTGCTGGAAACTATAACAGCTGTAGACATTTAAAGACATTTTATTTTCCTTTAGGATGAAGCATTATAGAGTCAAATGACATTATATTGATCTGCCCAGACTAGTAATCATAATATTTCACTATAAGGTGAAATGACATGATACTGGAATTTACAACTTCGATAAGATACCTTGGCTTGGAACGACATGAGGGTGAATCATTCATGACATAATTTTCATTTTTGGGTGAACTAACCCTTTAACATGACAGACAGCAGCAGGTTTATTAGGCTGCTGTCACTTTAAGAGCATACGCACAGATCCTTTATAGCCTACCGTTACACAACATTTCTGTTCCAAAACTGACTGTATTTACCTGAATACTCGGCAAGACAGGCGTTGTGACTAAACTTTTTATGTATTTGACCATAAGAGCAATAAGCCACGATAAGGCTTAATAAGGCTTTGTACGAGTGTATCGATTTTGCAGAAAAAGAGGAAACAGTTTCAGATATTTCAGTATCAAAACATATCAAAATAGCAACATGAACAAAATATCAACATATCAAAATTATTTTTGACAACACACACACACACACACATATATATATATATATATATATATGCTACTTTTCGTGATGTTGATCTGGAATGCAAGATGTATCTATAATAATATAGGCCTATATATATTATATATAGACCCAAATCTTGGAAAATCTTCAAATCTTCAATTCATCAGGCTAAAGAAACTAAAATTTCCCCAAAGCAGCCCAACAGGCTCATCCACATTTGCAATGAATGTCTTTGTCACACACACCCACGAGAAGAGGAAACATCATGGTTGCCATATTTCAATGTTTTTTTGGCTTAGTTTTGATGACTATAAAGTTTACCATCTGTGAGACCGTCACACTTGTGCACATTGTTTTTAATATTGCTTTATTGTTGTGGATTTTGATTGTGATTGAGCAGCTTTCGGTTACAAGCCACATGTGGAAGCCCCGCCCTCTTCATCTAAATCACTTTAGCTTTCACATTTCCCCTCTCAAACCATTTACATGATCAACCTGATAACATCTGTGTCTTGAAGTAGAACAAGAGTGCTGGCAAAATGAAGCAGTGAGAGGAATCAAATGGAAGGAGACATGCTCATCTGAGGAAGAGACCAACAGTTCACAGAGAGAACTTTCCAGAGATCACAGTATAATAATGACCTTTATTGAAAAGGGTCAAAAGAAGACCTACATTTCAACATGCAGGTTTGAGCTAAAGCCTGCCCTGGATGGGCCGAGGAGGACAGAGAATAGAGTCAAACTGAAGCACAGAGAGGAGAAATCAGGTAAATCAGCTCAGAGATTTTTTTACCATTAATTTAAACTGAGACATTAAAGACATATTTCATTGTCATGATGTTCAAGAAGTTTGGGAAGCTTCTTCTGCTCACCAAGGCTGCATTTATTTAATTAAAAAACAGTAATATTTTGAAATCTGTAAAACAACTGTTTTCTATTTGAATGGGTTTTAAAATGTAATTTATTCCTGTGATCAAAGCTGAATTTTTTTGCATCATTACTCCAGTCTTCAGAGTCACATGATCCTTCCCAAATCACTCTAATATGATGATTTGCTGCTCAAGAAATAATTCCTTATTTTTTGTGATACATTTGTACAGGGTTTTTCAAGAACAGTATTTATTTGAAATAGAAAGCTTTCGTCTTTACCGTCACTTTTGATCAATTTAATGCGTCACTGTTGAATAAAAGTATTGATATTACAGCTTTAATTGCTTACACACAATTTTTTAAACTAAGGCTCCATTTCTCAAAATTGTAAACCACAAAACATGCACATAGGATGCAAAACCTCACACGTCTTGCAATAGCAAAAATTAAAAAAATGTATTTTTGCGTAATTACACACAAACATAAAAAAATAGTACATTGTTGTCGTGTAAACGTACCCAAGGCATCATCCGAAATCATATACTCTCTTTGAGTAGGAACTTATTTTTAATAAATGCATAATGACCACTATATAGTATGAATGTGTGTAGCATGAAACATTCACACTATATAGAACACACTTTTTTTATATACAAGTCCTTCTCAAAAAATTAAACTTTCATATATTTTAGATTCATTGCACACCAATTGAAATATTTCAGGTGTTTTATTGTTTTAATACTGATGATTTTGGCATACAGCTCATGAAAACCCAAAATTCCTATCTCAAAAAATAAGCATATTTCATCCGACCAATAAAAGAACTGTTTTTAATACAAAAAAAGTCAACCTTCAAATAATTATGTTCAGTTATGCACTCAATACTCAATTGCAGAAATGACTGCTTCAATGCGGCGTGGCATGAAGGCAATCAGCCTGTGGCACTGCTGAGGTGTTATGGAGGCCCAGGATGCTTCGATAGCGGCCTTAAGCTCATCCAGAGTGTTGGGTCTTGAGTCTCTCAACTTTCTCTTCACAATATCCCACAGATTTTCTATGGGGTTCAGGTCAGGAGAATTGGCAGGCCAATTGAGCACAATAATACCATGGTCAGTAAACCATTTACCAGTGGTTTCAGCACTGTGAGCAGTTGCCAGGTCGTGCTGAAAAATGAAATCTTCATCTCCATAAAGCTTTTTAGCAGATGGAAGCATGAAGTGCTCCAAAATCTCCTGATAGCTAGCAGCACTGACCCTGCCCTCGATAAAACACAGTGGACCAACACCAGCAGCTGACATGGCACCCCAGACCAGGCATTTGGGCATTTCCTTCTCCCCAGTCTTCCTCCAGACTCTGGCACCTTGATTTCCGAATGACATGCAAAATTTGCTTTCATCCGAAAAAAGTACTTTGGACCACTGAGCAACAGTCCAGTGCTGCTTCTCTATAGCCCAGATCAGGCGCTTCTGCCGCTGTTTCTGGTTCAAAGTGGCTTGACCTGGGGAATGCGGCACCTGTAGCCCATTTCCTGCAAACGCCTGTGCACGGTGGCTCTGGATGTTTCTACTTCAGACTCAATCAACTGCTTCTGCAGGTCCCCCAAGGTCTGGAATCGGTCCTTCTCCACAATCTTCCTCAGGGTCCGGTCATCTCTTCTCGTTGTGCAGTGTTTTCTGCCACACTTTTCCCTTCCCACAGACTTGCCACTGAGGTGCCTCGATACAGCACTCTGTGAACAGCCTATTTGTTCAGAAATTTCTTTCTGTGTCTTACCCTCTTGCTTGAGGGTGTCAATGATAGCCTCCTGGACAGCAGTCAGGTCGGCAGTCTTACCCAATGATTGTGGTTTTGAGTAATGAAACAGGCTGGGAGATTTTTAAAAGCCTCAGGAATCTTTTGAGGTGTTTAGAGTTAATTAGTTGATTCAGATGATTAGGTTAATTGCTCGTTTTGAGAACCTTTTCATGATATGCTAATTTTTGAGGCTCTGTTTACACGAGAACGCTCGCGGGTGAAAACGTAAAAATATTTTATCGGATGTGAACTTTGGTTTACACGGCGAAGGCGTTTTGGGGGCTTAAAACGCAAAAAAGGTGAAACCACCCTCAAGAGTGGAAATCTTAAAAACCCTCCACCGTCGCGTTCCCGTGTAAAGTGTTGTTGTTCTGTGGTAGTGCTCCACATTGCCACCTAGCGCCTGGAGTGCATACTAAATTGAATTTCACGCACTTTTGCGTCACCATATGCACGCGGATTTCCCACCCAAAACGTTGGTCTAAACAACGCAGAATAAAAAGTAATAACACAACACCACTTTTGCGTTTTCTCTTCAGAATCGTTTCCGTGTAAACATAGCCGAGATAAGAATTTTGGGTTTTCATGAGCTGTATGCCAAAATCATCAGTATTAAAACAATAAAACACCTGAAATATTTCAGTTGGTGTGCAATGAATCTAAAATATATGAAAGTTTAATTTGTATCATTACATTATGGAAAATAATGAACTTCATCACAATATGCTATTTTTTTGAGAAGGACCTTACATGTCTTATTCAAGTTCATGACTTGTGTGTTTCATTGCAGATGTTACTCTGAATAAAACGGCCAGCAGTTCAGGTGAGTGTGTGATTTCTGATAAAATGTTTCAGTTTTACTCACTAAGATTTAACAAAGCTTTCAGATGCGTGTTAGAATGACAAATTTAGAGTGCTGAATATTTCAGAACAAACTGGATACATTCATTAATTTAACATAATTGAACTAAAGTTAAAAGCATTTTTTTTGGTGGGGGGGGGGGTGGGGGGGGGGTTATGGGGGCGTAAGATTATTATAAATTAACAACCCATAAATATTTTCATTACTTAAATATAATAAAATATCTAATACAAAATCTTAAATAACTACATTATTTCAATGTTCAAAATATTGGTAACACTTTACAATGAGGGCTAACTTAATTGACAATGAGGTCTATATTTTTACAGTGTTTTAACATTTGTTGATGTTAGTTCAGTGCTTTATTGTAAACTTTCAGAATAATTAATGCTGTAGAAGTTTAAACCTTATTGTAAAGTGTTACCAAAATAACACTGGGGCTACAAACTAATTCTGATCCTCAAAATGAGCTCAATACTGTAACAAGAATTGATCTTATGCTGTAGCTTTAATGGTGCAGCAGCATCTTTGTGTCAGGTACAGTAGTCAGCCTGTTTGTTGTAATGACTCCGACTGTTTTCCAGGTGCAGTAGTTGAGTTTTTGGACCCCCAGCTGCCGGTCGTGGCTCGTGTCGGAGAAAGCGCTCGACTCCACTGCCGTTTCAGAAGCTCCGGGCCGGTGGCTTTCTGCTGGATTCGTGACAGAGAAAAGGTCAGACCCGTTTGTGAAGCATTAGTGCTGGGCTCCTCGAATCAGACTCACCTGTTCCTCCATTGAGCTTGATCAGCTTGTTCAGGTGTCTTTGATTAGGGCTTGAAGAAAACTGCTGCTAGGAGATCTGACTTCATACCAGTTAATTAGATGTCACTGAGAAGAGAGGTGAATTTGGTGTAGAGAAATGCTTTGTTGGTTTGATATTTAATGCAGTGATTGTGGTCATTGTTCTCAAGATCAAATCATTAAGATCTGTCCTCGAGTCAGTTTGCATGTTTTCTGTCGCTCTGGTAGGTTGTGTTAGAAGGCCCACGAGTGAGTGTGGAGAGCAGCCGCAGCAGCAGCACACTGGTTCTCTCTAAGCTTCTTCCAGTAGACGCAGGACGTTATTCTCTTTTTGTTCGTAACCGAGGTGGTACGGCTCACTGGACCGCAAGCCTCAGTGTCATTGGTAAGACTGTTCATTCTCTGAATAAAAGAAATGTAGACCTGTTGGATTCTCTGATGTATAAAATCATTCTACACACATTTACATCTGTGGTGATAACAACTCGCAACTCTTTATTTTATTGGTGTTATTTTAGTTATAAAATATTAGTTTGTATATGTTTAAGTTTTGTAATTTTAATTTCTTTTTATTTTTAATTAGTTTTTTTTACATTTTTATTTTGGCTTAGTAATTGGTTTTATTAATTGTATATTCTTGTTTCCATTTAGATTTGTTTTTTACTTTTTTTTTTATTCAGTTTTTAGTTAATATTGTAGCTCGTTTTTGCTGACCGATTGATGAATCAGCTATGATCATTAACCCTTGTACATCCTTATGGACATTTGAGTCCTCTATTTATATTTTTAGTTTGGCTTAGTAATTGGTTTTATTAATTATATATTCTTGTTTCCATTTAGATTTGTTTTTTACTTTTTTTATTCAGTTTTTAGTTAATATTGTAGCTCGTTTTTGCTGACTGATTGATGAATCAGCTATGATCATTAACCCTTGTACATCCTTATGGACATTTGAGTCCTCTATTTACCCGTGTGACTTTTTTTTTTTTTTAAATTGATTCACAAGGGTTAAGTGTGAATAAATGCTTGTGATGAACACAAAATGAGCTTGACGGTTAACCTTGATGTGGATCGTACTTAACTTTTTTGCTTTTGTCATTTTTATTAAAGGGATACTCCACCCAAAAATGAAAATTGTCATTTAGTCAAGCTCAAGTTGTTGCAACCCTGTATGAGTTTTGAACCTGATGCACAAAAAGCAAGATATTTTGAAGAAGGATTGGAATAGATTTTTTTTGGCACAATTGACTTCCTTAATAGAAAAAATATCCTATGGAAGTCAATGGTTCTTCAAAATATCTTCCTTTGTGTTGAGCAGAAAAACTCACACAGGTTTGCAACAACTTAAGCTTGACTAAATGACAATTTTCATTTTTGGGTGGAGTATCCCTTTAAATCTCTTAAGCTTTTAATTGATCTAATTTTTCAATTTGTTTAATTTTAGTTAACAAAAACACTGGTTCTCCTCAGATTGTCCCGACCCTCCAGCCTCGTGTCCGTTCGTGTCCCAGCTGACCTGCAGGTCTCTGGTTCTGTCGTGGTCTGGGCCGAGCTTCGACGGAGGATCTGCCGTCACTGCATACGTGGTGGAGCGGCAGAGACTGGACCAACACGAGCCCGGGGACTGGACGGTACTCGCTGACCAGTGTCCGAACACCTCATATCGGGTCCGCTCTGGTCTCGACCCGCAGGGACAGTATCGCTTCAGAGTACGTGCCTGCAACGCAGTGGGAGTCAGTGACCCCAGTGAGGAGTCGGACTGCATTAAGATGAACACCGCAGGTAAATGGACGCCATTATAATTTATGCTCTTCTCACACATACAAGCCAGTAATAATTATTTTAAGAAGTCTAAAGTTCTGAAGCAAGATTAATGTGTTACAGTTGAGCAACAACAGGACGTGACCTCATATGTGGATGTTGTGATTGACACCACACATAAAGCCAGGGATCATTATCACGTCCATGAAAAACTGGGAATGTGAGTGTCAGCCGCTTTATAAAATGTAAAATTGGGATTTATGTTGGTCATCCCAAACATGAATATCTTAACGTACCTCCACACAGGGGGAAGTTCGGAGAAGTGTTCAGGATGACCCATAAGCAGACGGGTCGGGTGTGTGCGGGTAAAATCTACCGGGCCCGTGTCTCCAGAGACAAAATGGCAGCGCGGCAAGAAATCAAGCTGATGAACGAACTACGCCACTCGAAGCTGGTGCAGTGTCTCGCAGCCTACGACACATCGTCCGAGATAGTCATGGTTCTGGAGTAGTGAGTTGAAAATTGACTAAAATTTCACATTTAAATGCCGTTTGCTTCTACATGCATTACAAACAGTTCTGAAATGATCTATGGAGCTGTTGCACTTAGTGAGTAACTGGTGACAACTATTCCTTCAAGACCATCTTAACATAGTGGGTATTTTATTTAATACTTAAATGCATTTAAATCACTAGAATGATACTCGTAGGTAGAGCATGCTTTCAGTTTCTGTATTTAAAATGGAAAAACATTTAAGTTTGTCGCATTCTCCAAATTTGTTCTTTTTACCCACCAAAAATGTTTGCATATTTCCTTTTGAAAGTTGAAGTAAATGCCACTAATATAAATGTTTCTAATCCATGTCTTGAAGTATTGCAGGCGGTGAGCTGTTTGAACGGATTGTGGATGAGAATTTCGAGCACACCGAACCCAACAGTGTGAACTACATGCGTCAGATCCTGGAAGGAGTCCAGTACATGCATCGCAAACGCATCATTCACCTGGACCTGAAGCCAGAGAACATCGTCTGTGTGAACGGCACTGGGACGCTCATCAAGATCATCGACTTTGGATTGGCCCGAAAACTGGGTGAGTTTTACGTCTGGGCGACGTTACGTCTTCAAACTCAAATTTTAGTCCCAACCCTTTCGCAATACGCTGTTAGAGTTGCATGATTCTGGATAAATGGTTTAAAATGGAGATCCCAATTCTCCCACGATTGTAAATGGATAACTAAAGTAATTTAATAGAGGTTCTAACAAAATGTAATTGCTATAGTCCATTTCAAAAAATATAGGTTTGCATGAACTCATTAACTTCTCGTTTCATTACTGGTTGAAATTGCGTTTTTGAACATCTCTCATTAATTCACTTGTAAAGACATTAAGTCACTTGTCGCCACTTACTGATGTAATTGATACAATCTTTATTTACTTTCAAAAGCTGATTGACCGTATTTTGAACGCTACTGTAGACGACCCCAACTATAAACTTAACCAAGTACTTCTGTGATATTTTGAATTATTGTAAGACCGAAATAATGATACTGTGGTTGAGAAAGTCAACGTTCATTCCAAAGTAAACTTTATTTGTTATTCACAATTTATAAAACCTAGATTTATTCTTTGCAGTCCGGTTTCAGTGTCTGTTACGTTGGGTTGTTGGGGAAAAGCCACATGAGATGTCCCTTTGAGCATTCCCACTGAATGCGGATGAGGCTCCCCGATGTTAACGTTTTGAACTCCAGAACTGGATCTCCACACTGATGGCAGGTTCTAAAAAGTCCCGTCAAACTGGATTTGTTGACCACCCATTTTACTTCCTTCTGATCATTTCCTTTTGTCATTGAAATGGGTTCTAATGCTCCATCAGTTAAGGATCTCATGACGTTTAAACGCTGTTCCAGTCGCTGTGTAGTCTGTGCCAGTTCATCCTAGAAGACCGAAAACAATTGGTGAGCTTACTGGATAGATTTTGCGCAGTTTGGAAACCTTGACTACATTTATTCTTGTGGTATTAACATCTTAACCAATCTGAAGGCTTAAGAAGGCTCTAATTTCTTTGCAAAACATTTAAGTAAACTGAAATAAGTGGATTAAGATCTGTTAAGCATCCCAGGATGCAATGATTTTGGTTGAGAATATTTAGAGCAGTGATGTCCAATCCTGCTCCTGTAGGGTTACCGTCCTGCAAAGTTTGCTTCCAACCCTTATTAAACGCCTGAATTGGCTAATCAAGGTCTTAATAGGCACACAAGAAGCTTCCAGACAGGTGTGTTGAGGCAAGTTATGTTAAATTGCAGGACCGTGGTCTTCCAGGACTGAGTTTGGACACCCCTGGTCTAAAGTGTTAGTGAGTATTGACGACTTCACTGAACTATGGGAAACTAGTCTTGAAAAGTCTACATTTTTCATTGGAAAGACCATTTGTAGTACAGTTTTACCAACCTTTATTTCCTCCCAGTTCATTGCATTGTCTTCCTCTGTAGTTGTGCTTGAAGACGAACTATGACGAGCAAAGCCGTAGGATGGTTCAATGGAACCAATCACGACATCTAGATCAGATCCATAATTTTGTCTTTCAGGCTGTGCTTGTTTATCCTAAACGGAAAATAGTGACTTAGTACTAGTAAGAAAGGCAAAATTATAGTGCAGTAAGCGGTAGCGTACAGTAAACAACATTTAATACGTTTCAATTGAGCAGTCACAAGTGTGCAGATCATCCATTTTAGGATTTGATTGTTAGTAGCCCCTATTTAACCATTTGAGGAAAAGCTTAAGGTCAAAGATATTAAATACTGCTGGATTGTAAGCACTGTAATAATGGCATAAGCAGACCAAAGTAGTTTTGAAGTAGGACTTACTGGTTTATTTGGCCAAAGGGAAGGAAGGTCATGGCATTTACCAAGGACCTCAACGTTTGTGGGCTGGGGATCCGGACTAGGCTGAGATTCGGAGTCCGACTGGCGGTCTGAACTGGACTGAGAGTGGTCTGTTGAGGAGGGGTCTGGACTGGGCTGAATGAATCCCAAAATAAATACTTGTCTGACAAGAGATGCTGGTGTTTCCTTTCTGTTTATATGGTTATTTGCAACTGTTACCTTAAATACTTGGTTTAGGCGGACTGTGCTTGTTGTGTAAAACTATATTTTCTTCCATACCTCAGTTTTCGGTTCAAATGTTGATTTCCGCGGTCGTCCTCTCTTTCTCGGAGCTGCACTGGGTTGGACTTGTGGAAGATGTTCCCCACACACCCTTATAAACGAAAAGAGAATATGAACATTGTCGTTTGGTAATTCTGTAACGTTACTGCAATAACGCTGGCAATCGTTATACGCTATAAATAAGTTAATGAACGCAAATACTAAACATCCCCAATCGACACCAAACGAATTTGTTTTTAATTTTTTTTTACTATCAGTTAAGCCCCATAACCTTAGCACCTGTCCACAGTGTCCAGCAAATAGAGAGCCAGCTCTAGGTCGGTCTTGAAGCCCTTCAGCTCTCGCAACTGTCGCCATCGCTCAAAAGCCCTGCCGATATTGATTCTAGTTTTGCTGCGGATTCTGTCGCTTTCTCTCTTCCTCATTTTGTGTGGAGACACCTTTGCTTTCACCACGGGGGTTTCTTCGGAGGTTAAACGATCCATAATCAATCTAGATGACTAATTCCAAAAGTACAAGTATTTTACTGCAGTCACTCACGAGCACAGTCCCGCGCGCTAGTGATGGCCGGTTCGTGAACGAATCGTTCTTTTGAACCGGTTCTTTTTAGTGAACCGGTCGAACCAGTACACTAAATCAGACTGAATCGTCCGAAACAGTTCGCACTTTCAGACATGCCTGACAGTCCCTCCGAATCGAAATAAACCAATATCCAGAAGTATATTTTATTCAAGTAACTCAAAGTTCACTGAACGGAGACGTGTTGGTGCTGAGAGAAGTGATGAGCACGAGCAGCTGATACTGCGCATGCGTGTGCTACCGAACGTAGCCTACAGGTACAGCGGTCGGATAACCACCAGTACAGAACCGAGAACTGTTTCTTTCGGACACGTTCGACATACTGAGAACTGATGAGTTGATGAGCTGAGCATGCGTGCATTTTTTCTGAGGGACGAAATGTACGTTTCCATGTCTTTAGTTTAGTTGAACATCAGTAAGTGTAACAAAATAAAACATTTTGGAAACATGTTTATCACATAATTACTGTATTATCACTGTATTATTTTAACGATTGGAAACAATGATTGGATTCTAAAACTGTCAAACTAAACATTTATTATTATACTAATATAATATTTTCAGGAACAGCTCATTTAATTTCTAGTAACAATATAAATCTTTGATGTAAACTCTTGCCAAGGTTTTAATGGTGCACTGCTTAGAAAATGTTTATAATGTGTTAACATAACGAATTAAACATGTTTAATTCGTTATGTTAACACATTATAAACATGATGTATATGCTACAGAAGGCTATTGGAGACAGACATGCATCGATTTTTTAGTTTTGACTGTATATTCAGGTTTCAGCTCAGCACACAGGCCTATGCTATGGTTCTCGAGTCGAGAACTGGTTGTTGCTGTTCTTGAATCACTAGTACAGAACTGAGAACTGTTTCTTTCGGACACGTTCGATACGGAGAACCGATGAGCTGGAGATACTGCGCATGCGTGATAGCGCCGTCTCTGAACAGAACTTTCTTTCGGCTGATCCTGTGCTGATATACGAGCACGCAGTAGTACGGGTGAATCCAGGACTTAAACGAGAGGGCGAATCGGCGAAATGTAAGTTTATTTAATAACAAATAAAATGATGAAGACCATTTATGCATTTTATATATTTAAAACATGTAAAACATCCGCGTTATAGCACATCGCCTAGGCTGCAGCAGGTTCGTTTTCAAAATGTAAATGTAAGAAACTTATCCAAGATGATTATGACGATGTGTACTATTATTTAACTGAAGTTATGATTAAAAATGCCTGTAATTTGAAGTAGTTTTATCCGCCAGGATGATAGAATTGACGTCATTACGTGATGACGTAAAAGAACTGGTGAACCGGTTTTTTGAACCGGTTCATTAAAACGAACTGTCCGAAAGAACCGGTTCGCGGAAAAGAACCGGACTTCCCATCACTACCGCGCGCTGCGCGCTGTGTTTATGGAAGTGACGTAAACGCGCGGTTTACTGACCCACCACTCTTAAAGGGATAGTTCATCCCAAAATGAAAATGGCTATTTTACCACAAGTTTATACTATTTACTCACCCTTATATTCCAGAACCTGTATACATTTCTTATGTTGAACTAAAAATATATTTTGAATGTTGGTAACCAGATTGTTAACAATAATATTGACTTCCATTGTATTTTCTTATTATTGAAGTCAATGGCTACTGTAAACTGTTTGTTTACCAGCATTCTTAAAAAAAACAGTATTTTAAAGTACACGCTGGTAAATTAATTTATATTAAAATGCAAACATATTTTACTGGACTGGGTATGATAGAAGTAGAACGTGTATAAAAAAAATTACGGGACTGGGTATAATACAAGTAGACTGCTCTTTTATGAAGTTATTTCACTTAAGGACTTAGTAAGATTATGCATGAAAAGGAAAAGTGTTGAAAAATTATGCATTGGTTTTTATTTTTGTATCATATGTTCATTTAAAGCAATTGACTTAATTGACTGCAATTGATTTAATTGTGTTTATATGAAATCAATCAATCAACTTTATTCCAGACACAAAGGTCCATAGAGACAACACAGTACAGATATTTAAATAAATAACAATACAAACAGTTTAAAAAAAGGACGTGGAAGAGGCATCATTTATAAAATACATACAGGTAATTATATTTTTGTAATTGATTTTTTTTTTGCCATTAAAATACCCTTAGATGCTGACATTACCTTTAATGATTTTTTTTTTCCTAATGCCATGAAATTTTAGTAGTTGCATGCAGGTTACATGCATTTATTTTACTGTCTAATATGTTTGGCGAGCGTTTGCTATGTTCTTCTTTGTACACTACACAAATACTGCAATCTACTGACGTAGAAAAGCAAGCATGGCATTTGCATGTACGTTACAATGTCAAAACTGCTCAGAATCAGAACTCTGAATCATTTAATATGACCTGTAATGAATTTTCTCTGTTGTAAAATCGTTCCACATTGTGTATGCCGTACTTGCGTTTTACTTGTTATTTGTCGGTTTTTCTGTTTTCGTGTTTCGTTCTGTTCTTTTTCTAAATATGCATGCATAAATATGCAATTACGTATGCATTTGAAGTTCAATGTGTTTAAATGACGGATTTGATAGCAGTGTTGAACGCTTCTTCACACTGACAGCTATCGGCGTTGTTGCAGCATTACACTATATCCTACAAGTACAGATTTATGATGACGCGACACTGATTCCTTTAAACAAGTGTACATAATGTAATTCATTACCTGTCCAGCAGATAACGAGCAACTTCTGCGTCATTCTTCATGCCCTTTTCCACCTTCAGCGCTTTCCACCTGGAATAGGCCGCGCCGATGTTTACTCTGTTTTTCTGCCTCAGTCTATCTTTTTCTCTCTTTTCATCTGACCTCTTTCGCTTCCTCGGCAGAGTTTGTATTGTCCCTGCTGCTAATGCATAACCGTGGTCCATAATTTAATGTTCCGAACGGCATTTAATGTTCAAAGACTTTGGGAGAGAGATTGCTGAGGTGGAGATTGTCAACTGTTTGTTTTACAACACGATCGTCATCTCTTGAAGACTATTTATGTAACTGCGTTTTGTAGCTTGGTAAAACAGTGCTTACAAAACCTAGTCACATAATTAAATGGTATGTTACTTTCCCGTGGCGTCATCATAGAAATGGGTTACCAGTTTTGACAAGAGTTTGACGTCTCCCTCAGTTGCAGCGGCAGCCAATGAGCAAGACGCGTTTGGTCACGTGATTTCAAACGTGGAAGCGTTTCCATAGTTTTTTGTTATTTTTTTTATTTTATTGAATCGTATATCAAACATACAAGGCACATCACAATCATATTCAAAGCGTTTCCAATGTTAAAGGGGCATTCGCGGATTTTCACGTTCGTCCCATGTTTTATCAACGAGCTCGGAGCTCCCCCTACAGCTGCGGTGCGAATATTTCACAATACTGTCGTAAATTCACTTGCTTGAATCCGGTGTGTTGAACAAATGAGTATAAAAAATTACATGTCACGATCTGACTCCTCGCCGATCTTCGACACCACTAGTTGTGGTGGTCTGGACTGGCCCTTGTGTAGCGTGGACGTTGTCGCTTGCCAGCGCTTGTAGCTACAAACAAAAAAATTGAGGGGACAGGCGTCACCTTTACACAATGTGTCAAACTGAACAGACATTGACAAGTGCTAATCCATTACGAAATCCGATGTTTGTAATTAGTTCATTTAGCAGACACACAGTTTTGAGTGATTAGCAACCCAATGCAAACGATAGATAATGTAACGTTACACAGAACAAACGCGTTTGATCGTAAGCCAGTTACCCCAGGCCAGACAGTCGTGGGTTGAACACATTTATTATGACTAACAAGAATAAATAAACCCAAAACAAAGGCGTACTTACAGTACACTTGCATTAGCAGAAACGCCAGATCGGCATCTGTTTTGCAATATTCAATGTCCCTTAGCTCTCGCCATTCCGTAAACGCACGACCAATATTTATTCGTGTGCTGTCACTCGCTCGGTCAACGGCTTTCTTCCTCTCCCTCACCTCCTCCGCCGAGTACCGTCTCCTTTTACTTTTCACTGGAGCTTGTGAAGCATTCTCCATCGTCGCGTGTTCCTTTAGTCTGGGTTTCCGCCTGGGAACGCTGGGGGAATTCACCACTCTCTTCAGAATTGGTTATTTAAACATCCAAATGATTTCTAAATTAATTTATTAAGTTGAAAAAGTTGCTGCTTTAATGCCTAGAGAGTCCTAGAGGTCTTGGTTTATCGTAATATTATTATTCCCCTGACATTTTCCTCTCCCTCATCTTTCTACATGTCCATCTTTCTAACATGTTGGTAGCATGTTAATTTGTACACTTGAGTATTATAAACTGAAATAGGCTGGACTAAATCAGATGGGACTTCTTTAACACTTAAAGGCCATGTGGGATTTACTTTGTATTATCATAAAAATATTTTATTTTTGGGTCCTTGCAGAGCCTGGGAAACCTCTGATGGTGTTGCATGGGACTCCAGAGTTTGTGGCCCCAGAGGTCATCAATTATGAACCTGTAGATCTGGCCACTGACTTGTGGAGCATCGGCGTCATCTGCTATATTCTGTAAGGACTACAAATGCAGCCATTTTTGACTAATATGTGCAGTTTTGGTTTCTGTAACACTTCAATGTCCACGCTTTTCCAGACTGAGCGGCGAGTCTCCATTCCAGGGAAACAGTGATGCGGAAACCTTGGCTCTGGTCACTGCAGCACAATGGGAGTTTGACCCTGAGAGTTTTGATGACATCACGGATGAGGCCAAGGATTTCATCAGTGGCTTATTAATGAAGGATAAGAGGTGAATGATCAGTCACATGATGCATGTTTTACAACAATCGAACCTTTATTTAATCGCTCATTTTCAGTCAACATTCAAAATATAAGTGGTCTGAAAGTCATCCGTTATTTTTTTTCAATTTACACTCCTAGAGCGAGACTGTCCTGCGAGAAGGCTTTAGCTCATCCCTGGATAGCATTATTTGACGACTCAAACTCAAGATCAACTAAATCCCTTAACAAAGACAAGATGAGAAGATTCCTGGCCCGACAGAAATGGAGGGTATGAAAATCAGGAGGTTATTCGCTTGCAGTTGTTTTGGTATAAAACTCCCTGATGGCTTTCATCACTTCATTTCATGTGGTTATCAATACTACTTTTTAGTTCTTAGGTAAACTGTGTGTAACGTTTCTGTCTTGCAGAAAACCGGTAAAGCCCTGCTTGCACTAAAGAGGATGACTCGAAGCAGCAAATCTGATGGCACGCATTCTCCCATTGCAGTAGATGGTACGACAACTAATGTGGTGTCGGGAAGCTTTCTTTTGTGATTATTTTCGGTTTGGCTAGTGACATGAAAATGACCTGCAACTGCCTGAGGATGACTCGTTTGTCCTTATGATGTCCCTGTATTACAGAGCTATCTTTGGGAAAAGAGGCTGAGCAAGCGGTAGCGTCACTGGAGAAACGTCTGTGGACTGAGCCACGTTTCCACCGAACCCTGCGTGACCTAACCGAGAGCCGTGGAGCCACAGTCAACCTGGCCTGTACAATACATGGTACGGTGCAGTAATCATTTAAGAGTAAAACAATTGATGCATTAAAAAATGAGCATCTCTTCAATATCCTCCTGCAGTATACGTCTGTTAACCCTATAAAGCCTACTGTATCTTATGATGCACACATTTAGAGGCCTTAGAAATGATCAACTTTTGTCTTGTGAAATGTGATTTGCAGAATTGTAACCCTTATATTGTTAGTAAGATTTCAAGATGAACACTGACTGGACAGAAATAAGTTTACTTGATAGGCCAGCTTTTATTTTTAGAAAAACGGTTTAAAATGTATCAAATATATTTGTTAATCTCTCAATTGCATGTTTTGCCCCCAACACTTAAAACTACAGAGCTTTGATCATAAAACTATGTATTAGTAAATGCTAAAGTGCATATAAATATCATTTGTCGTGCTTTATCTCAATTATACTGTAAGTAGCGAGCTATACTCTACTATAAGATCTCAGATTACAAGCTATCAGAATTTCATCTGTTTTTGGATGCATGAATATCAGCAACTGCACCAAATTACATTTTTGGGCATATTAAAATTGAGGCAAGTGTGAGTTCCATATTCCTATATTAGCCATAAAAGCCTGATGTATGATACTCTAATGCTTTGAAATATTTTTAGATTGTCTAAAGATGCAGTAAACCGCCCCATTTAAAAACACTAGATTTTCAGACTTATTTCATGTGTCAGGGTTCGTTAAAGTAGTAGTTCACTTTTAAAAAAACTTCTTCTGATAATTTACTCACCCCCATGTTATCCAAGATATTCATTTCATTCTTTCTTCAGTCGAAAATAAATTAAGGTTTTTGATGAAAACATTCCAGGATTTTCTCCATGTAATGCACTTCATTGGGAACCAAACGGTTCAAGGTCCAAAATACAGCATCAGTGCAGCTTCAAAGGGCTTTAAACGATTCCAGACGATTAATAAGGGTCTTATCAAGTGAAACGATCGCTCATTTAAAAAAAAAAATCAAATGCTCACCAGCTCTGTTCTGTGAAGTGCATTCGTGACTCTCCGGTTCGAACTCGTTCATCAAAATGAATGAGTCAATTCATTAATTTTGTTTGTTGAATGAACCAAATGACACGAAAAAAGATTCGTTCATTTTGATAAATGAGTTCGAACAGGAGAGTCATCACAGAACAGACCAAGGCGACCATTTGAGCTTATAAAACTTCAACTTTATTTTTATTTATTAAATGAGCAATCTTTTCACTTGATAAGACCCTAATTGATCGTCTGGAATCGTTTAAAGCCCTTTGAACAGTTTGCACTGAAACTGTCTTTTTTGACCTTGAACCGTTTGGTTCACATTGAAGTCCATTATAAAATCTTGGAAGGTTTTCATCAAAAACCTTAATTTCTTTTCGACTGAAGAAAGAAAGACATGGACATCTTGGACGACATGGGGGTGAGTAAATCATCAGCAAAAGTTTTTTTTTTTTAAAGTGAACTACTCCTTTAAGGTTTTTATTGGATCATAATTCCCCTTTATGTTTTTGTTTTCGCAGGATATCCTGATCCTGAAGTGACCTGGCTGTTTGATGAGGCACCGCTGGAGAAGTCCGCACGAGTTCAGATGAGTTATGAAAACAACGGCATTTGCACGCTCACCCTTGTTCACATACAACCAGGGGATTCTGGGATCTACAAATGCTGTGCATCCAACAGCCTAGGACAGGCGCTGTGTTCAGCCAGACTCACTGTCAGACACTAGAACGTGGATTTCTTAAGTGGGACACAACTGAGAGAATTTTAGGAACCATGTGCAAAATTTGTTGGAACAAAAGCACTTTAAAACCATTTTATCTTATATCTGAGGTCACTAGATGCTGTTGTAATTCACAATTTCTGATTCGTTCTATTGTTGGTTTTCAGTCACAGTTTCACCACACACCCTTATTCATATTATCCCTTAATATCTGTTTCAGTCACAGTTTCACCACACACCCCTATTCATATTATAGTTGGACACTTACTAGTTTGAGCATGGTCTATCTACAGAAGTTGGACATGGTATTTAATACAGAGAAAGACATTTTAAAAAGTTACATTTGTTGTACATGCATGTGTATATATGAAGAATGAATGCATTAAAGTTTTATGAAATTAAGGTACCAGTTTTATTTTTAATGGCTAATTTAAAATTATTCATATCGACTTTTTTCGCTGTCATAAAAAAATCACTAATTATTTTGCTTTGAATCACTGAGTTATCTACTATGGGTTAATCTGATTTTTTTTTTTTTTTTTTACTTTGGTATTCAGGAGGCACAATATAGATTAATAACCATCTTCATGTATAATCTACACCACAATCATGTCAAAGCCCTTTTTCAGTGAACATAACTTCAAAAGTATAATGAGAATGTGACCACTAAATATAAACTGACAATATTTCTAAGAATAGGCACAAGAATAATTGGTAGACTGTAAAAGAGCTCATGAATCTGTGAAAACTATTTAACTGCATTAAAAGAGCTCGAAGTGATACTGGCTCGTTTGCTTATGAAGAATGCTTTTGATTCAACAAAAGATAAATGCTATAAAAAAAAACAGGTTTATGCTTCTGAAATGAGTCAATTAAGAAATTTTTCACAAAATTCTGAAAGTGTTGATCTGGTTAAGCTTTAACAGAAGTCTGTCAAGCGCTCAGAGTGAAGATCTGGTTGTCTCTCGCCTCTTTTGAAGCCGATTCTGTAACAGATTCCAGGCTTTCAATACCTAAGGAGACACGCATTCGTTATTGATCCGCTGCATATTTTGAGGTTAATAAAGCACATCCATTGTGTTTGGCGTATACCTGTCTCTGAGTAACGTCAGGCTCCCACAGTGTGCACAGCACTACGTTAGCATGTTCTATTAGCTTTGCATTCGGCCACTGACTCTTCAGTCTCCTCAAGGCGTCTTCCTCCTTCACACCGTCACGCTGGACTATACGCTTCACTGCCTGAGAGAGAGTTAACACATCTAGAACATTACAATCATGACAACTCTATGATTAGTTTTAGCATGTCAATGGATATGACAATGTATTTGGTTTGGACTATATATATATATGAAGAGTAGAGTTCAGATGCAAAAGCCTCTAAGTGCCATTTGAAATTTTCTTCTAAAATGATCATTTTTATCAAGCTTGTATATTCAAGTTCAATAATTTCACTTAAATGGCAATGAAGATTACCTATTAATTGTCATTTAAGTGAAATTACTGAACTTAAATATACAAGCTTGATATTTAGCAAAAGTAACTTTTTTTTTTCTTTATAAATTATATTATCAGCAAAATAATCTGCACAAAGGGTCACAGTGCCACTAGCACTTACAGTACTGTTACATTTTTTTTAAATAAATACCTTTAATCAGCAAGTATGCATTAAATTAATTAAATTCAAATTTTTATTAATAAAAACATTTCAAAAGAATGCCATTATTTCATATTTTATGTTCATTAAAGAATCCTTAAATGTATCACCATTTACATCAAGAACAATATTAAGCAGCACAACCTTTTCATCACATAATATAATAAATGTTTTTTGAGCATCAAATCAGCATATTAGAATGAATGAAAATTCAGCTTTATTTTGAATTATAAAAATATTTTTTAGTACTTATTTCATTTTATTTTTGATTAAATGAATGCAACCTTGGTGAGCAGAAGAGAACAAATCTTACAGACCCCAAACTCTTGTGCAATAGCGTTTTATATAATATTAAATATAATATAATATTAAGAAAATTCGGTAACACTTTACAATAAGGTTCATTAGTTAACATGTACTAAGAATGAACAATACTTCAGCATTTATTAATCTTAGTTAATATTAATTCAAACATTTACTAATACATTATTAAAATCAAAGGTTGTATTAGTTAATGCACTGTGAACTAACATGAACACACAATGAACAGCTGTATTTATATTAACTAACATTAACAAAGATTAATAAACACTAACTAATGCATTGCTCATGGTTAGTTCATGTTAGTTAATGCATTTACTAATGTTAACTAATGAACCTTATTGTAAAGTGTCACCTAAAAATCTTACCAAACGGTGCACAATCTAAAATGTTTTCATATTTCAGGTTGTATGCATGCTTCTTTGTGTTACATTTTTCAAAACATTGTGTTTATTTCCAGGTTTAAAACTGATTTTGAATCCCAGAAAGTGGTCTCAGACTTTTCAACCTTACAGAGAATTTAAAACCAAAAACTTGTGTGGCTATATTCAGCTTTTGGTAATAAAAACTATATTCAAAGTTTGGTACCTCTTCCTCTGGGATGGTGGCCACCCAAACCTCATGCACCAAATATGTCCATCCCGCCTCGAGCAACACAGCCGCATCCACCACGCAAACACGCTTACCTGAAACCAGGAAGACAGAACTAATCAAACTCACCCAGAAAAAAACAGAAGGATTCTGAATGAAGTGGATCAGGGATAAAACGCCTCACCCTGTTCTTTTGCTTGTTTTATTCTTTTCTTCACCAGCAGAGCAATCTCGGGCCACACGATATCTGTCAGAGCTTTCAGACGCTCCTGGAAAACACATACAGAAACATGCAACACAATATGAACAGGACGAAACTACGTGTTCTGAATCCAACTACATTAATCAGCAGTTAAATTACCTGGTTACCAAATACTTTCCCGCCCAGTACTCGTCTGTTAATTGTCTTATCCTCATTAACAATATCTGATGGCAAAGAGAAACAAAACATCGATTAACTGACATTTTTCACGTTTTCTGTGAAGGACAGTACAAACTGAGATTTATTACACTGTAAACCCCAATATGTTGGCATTAGTCATTTTTGATATCAAATTCTTTCAAGTTAAACGAGTAGAACTTTACACTTTGATGTTAAATTCACTTTAATAGAAACACTGATCAAACTCATACAATTTGATTGCATAAGCATACTATTAACTCAAACATTCGTTTGTTTTCAAACATTTCACAGTGCAAAATGGCCCCAATTAAAGTTCAGTTGCTGCCTTAAATTTGAAGTATATTCAAATTGGCTGTATAAGTAATTTCAACTAATTTTTTTAAAGGGATAGTTCACTTTGAAATACATTTTTGGTATGTTTTAGCTTACCTCAAGGGCATCCAAGATGTAGGTGTCTTTGTTTCCGCAATAGTTTCAATTTTGATATTTTTAGGTCAAACCGTTCTGTTAGTCAGTCATATAATGGAGGTCTATGGTCACCACCTCAAAGAGCATGCACAGAGAAGTCCAAATTAAACATGATTTAATGACTCGTAAATGTAAGTACACATTGATGGCCTAAGACACAAAACGAGCGGTTTGTGTGAGAAAACGAACAGTATTTATATCGTTTTTACCTCTTGTAACCACAGCCAAATGATATAAATACTGTTCGTTTTCTCACACAAACCGCTCGTTTCGTGTCTTAGGCCATCAATGTGTACTTACATTCATGAGTCATTAAATCATGCTTAATTTGGACTTCTCTGTGCATGCTCTTTGAGGTGGTGACCATAGACCTCCATTATATGACTGACAGACACGAACGGTTTGAGCTAAAAATATCAAAATTGAAACTACTGCGGAAACAAAGACACCAACATCTTCATTTCAAAGTGAACTATCCCTTTAACTGCCAGGTAAATCTTGTATAACTTCATCATTTCAATGAGTTAAAGTAATGGGAAAACATATGTTGCGATTACTTACTACTTACATATCTTTTTTTTACAGTGTTATTCTCCTTATACAGTCTGACGCAAAGCATGCTGGGAACTTGAAATCTACTGCAACTCATTCAGCTTATTCAGTTGAGCTCACGTTACCTATTTTCTGTACAATGAACATTTAGTAATGTACTGTATGAGTGACGTGAACTCATTTCTTTTAGGTTTTTTCGACGTGTCCTCTCCCTACCTGGACCGAACTCCTGGATGACGTTCTGGTAGGCGGATGTTCCCGGCAGGTACACCTCATGACCGAGCTGATCGCAGTCGATCCGCACGGCACCGAGACCCTCCAGTCTGAGTGCTATTGAGCTCTTGCCCGACCCGCTGCCACCCGTCAGACCAATCACATAGGGATCCAGAGACAGATCCGGCTGCGGCTGCAAACACAAGAACAGGAAATCAAACCAAGATCTACAAGAACTATGTGGATAAAATCTAATTAATAAACAAATAATTTAATTTTTTTCAAAACTAGATCAAGAAATAAAAATGTTAATGCTAAGTTAAATGTTAAAATTTGTCACATGACAAAAAATTAAATAAATATGAATACGTCTACAATTTTAGTTATCTAAAGGAGCCCATTTAGTCAATTATTAAATTTGACCTTTAAAAAGGTTACATGAATAATTGCTCATAAACATATATATGAATGTACACTATCGTTGAAAAGTTTGAGTTTTTTAAAGAAATGTATACTTTTATTCAAAACTGCATTAAATAGATAAAAAGTGAAAGTAAAAACATTTATAATAATAGAAAAACACTTCTATTCTGCTCTTTTGAGCTTTCTATTAAACAAAATAACCCGACAAAACGGTATTCCACAAAAATATGAAGCAGCACAACTGTTTTCAACATTGATAATAATAATAGTAATAATAATAATGAGCAAATCGTCATATTAGAGTGATTTCTGAAGGATCACAGAAGACTGGAGTAATGATGCTGAAAATTCAGCTTTGATCACAGGAATAAATTACATTTTAAAATACAAATAATATTCTAAATTGTAATAATATTACTGTTTTTTTCTGTATTTTTGATCATTTTAGTTTCATCAGTTTTGAACTTTAGTGTATATGAGTAAATATATAATCTCAAAAGAAAAAGCAGTAGCAGCGAAGCCAAACCAGTCATCACATGATCAACAAGATCCACATGACTGAATATCCGTCATTAAATTACACCAGCAGTCACACTGCCATGACTCTTTAAATTAATGTCTGGAGACCCGTGATACAGAGGTCTGTCACTCTTTCTGCTGAACAAGCTTTACGTCCATAATCCTGCACTGAAAAAACATCTCAGGGACACGAAACCACCTGACATTCATCCCGATGAGGATGAGGAACACCATTCACTAACTCCTCCTGCACACAGACCTTTTCCAATAACACATGCTTTAGTTCAAATATACCAGATTCAAAGGATCATAAATAGGACAGTTATTGAGTAATGAATGATGGACAGAACATTATGTGATTGTGCAATTTTTTTAAGTACTGGTGAATATGAATGAATGAATGTTCATACAGGTGGAGGTTTGAGCAGCGTTCCCAGCAATCGTGTTCTCAGGCTGGAAGAACTGATCTTCTCCTCCTCGATGTCAGCGTGATGGGCGTCCTTCAACAGCTGGATCTCGTACAGAAGCAGTTCAGCCAATCCCTGCACAGACACCAACACTTAATCGCACACCGTGAATAAACAAACGACCAAAAACTGGCCAAAAGCCGACAACAGCAAAGTCCAAATGCACCGTGGTCAACATGGTAAGGTCAAAGATCACAAACGTCTAACTGCACTCTAAACAATGCTGGGTTGTTTTAACCCAAATTTGGGGAAAATATGGACAAACCCAAATGTTGGGTTAAAAAATGTACATTTTTTAATTGCATTTTTAACCCAACATTTGGGTTTGTCCATATCTGACCCAAATTTGGGTTGGAACCACCCAGCATCTTTTTTGAGTGGTGACAACAAATGTACATTAAACTTCCAGAGCAAAATATGTTAATTTATAAGCATTTTAATGTATGAACTTAAGTTTAATTATTATTAATATTGTATAAAACACTATTGTACAAAAGTTTGGCGTCTGTTAAACGTTTTTGAAAGTCTCTTTTGTTCACCAAGGCTGCATTTATTTGAACAAAAATACAATAAAAACAGTGAAATATTGTTACAATTTGAAATAACTTTTGCATTTGAATATATTTTAAAATGTAATTTATTCCTGTGATCAAAGCTGAATTTTCAGCATCGTTACTCCAGTCTTCAGTGTCACATGATCCTTCAGAAATGACGATTTGCAGCTCAATACGTTTTTTTGAGATATCTTTGATAAATAAAGTGCAAACGTATAGCATTTACTGGAAATAGAAATAATGTATAATATTATAAATGGGCTTACTGTCATTATTTTCCTTCATAAGGAAAATACAACTAACCCCAAACTTTTGAACCATAGTTTATATTGGTTTTATTATTTAACTAACAAATACATTTGAGCTACTGTATGTCACGATTGTGGTTTTCTGTTATATTCACAAAAAATTTTTTTTTTAATAGGAACCAACGGTCTCACATTTTCCACACGTTTCCTGTTGACAGCTTCACCTCCTTTCCTCGTCTCCTCGCTGACCACAATGCACTGCAGCTCAGGGTCGGTTATGGAGGGGCCGAAGGGGTCCGAGAGAGGAACGATTTCATACTTGAGTGATGGTTTCACGTCGTTCAAAAAATCCCGGAGCTTCTGGACGCGCTGATCGTATGGCTCTATCAACTCCTTTAAGACCTTATCTACGCATTAGAGTCAGAAAATAAGAATAAATATACAAGATTAGACAGTTTTTCTGTGGTTCAAACTGTTTCGCCACAGTTCCAAGTGGTTTATCAGTTGATAAAAATGGTGGCAGAACGAGGCGTTATTTATTTATACACACACAAAAAAGCTCAGCACAGAATGGCCTTTAGTCATATTCTGCCAAAAAAAAAAAAATCAATCAGAGAGGGCAATGGCTTTTTAAGTAGTGTATTTGCTTAAATATGGCTAATTTCCTGAAATTATAACTAAACGCTTAGTGTTTAGCCATTTTGGGCTTGGCTCAGAAGCATATAATACAGATTCAGTTTCTAAGCAGCTTCACAGTCATAAACAGGGAAATTACAGAATCAGTGATGCAAACCATCAAATATGAGAATTCAAAGTCAGTGTTGATTCAGTTTAGCTCATCAATTATGAAATGAGTTAAATTCAGCTACACTAAAGTAATTTGTCATCCAACAAACTTGTAAAGCTTTCCAGAGGGGCTCCACTTACTTTTTAGGAGTTCCTGGTCGCACACACCAATGACAAAACGTCTGTTGGCCAGCAGACAGGAAATATTCAGCAGGGTCTTGTGGGCGCCATGTAGACGGTCAAAAGTGCCGCCGACAACCACATCACTGAATGTATCTAAAGGTTTTAATTGTGCACCTCTTCCTCCTCTATCATCATCTTCCTCTCCGCTCACCTCTTTTAGTCGTGGGTACAGAAGCACGGATGAGAGGCTCGGGGTGCAGACGTAGCAGTGACCTGTGTATTTCTGCAAGCACTGGGTGACCAGCGAGGACTGGCCTGAATCCTGGATGGGGAAATCTGTCAGCACGACTTCCGGCGAGTGGGACAGCGTCTGTGGGGTGGGGAACGGGCCGTTGTTTCCGCTCAACGGTGCCGGTTGGCCACGGACATTTGTGAGCAGGACCCTGACATCAAGGTGAGCGCAAATGTCGGCTGCGTTGCTGTAAAGGCGGGAGATGAGAGTGCAAAGGTCAGCCACGGGTGGGATGTAGACGGGCCGCACCTGCACACCGGTGCCCAGGTTCAGGCCGGGGTGGAGATGGACGTAAAGCGTGCGCTCAACCACCTGGGCGGCAGACGTGAGTACAGGCGCTATGCGGAGAGGAAGAACGTGTAACGGAGACGTAAGGACCAGGATACCGGTGCTGAACATGGACATGATTGACAGCCGATGGAGACGCTGAAAGATATAATATAGATATAACACAGTGATCATGGAAAAACTGCTTTATGCAATATGCTCATAAATACATATGAAAATGCATATCTTACATAGTCACTGTGCAACTAATAAATACCACAAATAAATTATTATGTAGTTATGTTTTTGCCTACAAAAAAAAGGAACCTAGCTCTTTAATCTTGCAATTTTTGTTAAATTAATTCAATAAATTAATTTAATAATCGGGATAGAATAGAAATATTGCTGTTAGTCTTGGAACGTTTGATACATTTCAATCAAAAATGACTAATAAAAATGTAAACAAGATAAGAACAGAATAGGGGAAATTTCATACACATACGTAGCCTAAATACCTTTAATAACTAATTTACTGAATCGGTTACTTATTTAAAGTAGCAACAGACATTGAAAAATTGCTGAGCTCTTATATTTCCTATATCGATTAATGATTCCAGCCAGGTTAGTGCGAAATCAACACAGCTGATCCGGAAAAAAAAACACAACACACAATACAATAACACCAGACTACTTCAGCAAAACCTACCTTGTATATTCTGCCGATTAGGGTGTTGAGAAATGCTAAATGTGGAATAATATTGCAGATGACAACTGTCTAATATCAGCCTTCGTCATACTGACCATATAAAACACTAATGTTTTGCTCAGGAGACCGAACTCATGTCCAGTTGACCTAGACGGCCATGTGCTGGAATACTGACTGCTGATTGGCTGTCAGAGAGAGTTCCTGCCCTAATGAATCATGGGAACTGTAGTTTATAAAGGCGTACGTCACCATATATGAACATTTCTCTTCTTGTCATTTCAGATTATTTAGACAAATTATTATTTTTATCATCATAAAATGTTATTTTTTAAATAATTCCACTTTTCAGATCAAGTTCTAGTGAGGATAATCCTCTATGAACTAATGGCCTTTCACATACAAGGCTTAAAGAGAGATTATGACAGAATTAGGCCTTGGTTAAAAAAAATAGGACATTTAAGTAGCTTTAATAAACGCGCCTTAGAAAAAAAAACAAGTTGCTTTCAATTAAAACATCCATTTTAACTTATTTGTGTCATACAGTAATGAAAGAATAATGACAACAACAACAATAAATACTTCTTTGGAGGGCCTTTGACTGTATTTATGACAGACCACTAAAAAGTATTAAAAGTACAGATTTTATTTGACAAAAATACAAAAATAACTTTTCAATTCAGAAATTTCTAATGTACAAGGTCTTAGTGACTATCTGTCTGTGCAGGGTAACAACAAATAATTGTAGAAAATCTAAACAATGTCCATAACTATCTCCTTAAACAATTAAACTCAATCTGAAGATAGTAATAAACTTTCAAAGTTTCACAGGCTCATTTCAAAGATATTTGTGCATCCATTTTATAATGTCAGCCAACTTCTGTAGCAGTATTTTGTCTGGCAGACGGGATGCAGACGGGAGGAATGACCCAGTTTATTTTAATTTAATTTAACAAAGCAGCGAATTTACAATGCCTATAACCATGTATTGTCTATAACATTTTTTCCCCATTTCACACAATATTTAGGGATGGCAAAATAGATTAAGTATATACAGTATATTTGACATATATAAAAAACCTGAAATGTCATCAGAAACCTGAAACAAATGCACACAATTTTTGTGCTAAGACTGAGAACAGAAACAACAGCAAATACAGATACAAATCCTTGTCCAACTCATTGCAAGAATATTGACAACAGTACTCAAGGGGGCGATAGAAATAACTAATTTTCACAGCAAGCCATTGCTAATGCTCACTGAGAATGCAAAGTGTACTTGCATTGCATTAAGAAGGTTGTGCAAAACTGAGTTTACTAGATCGCAAACTCGGACATCATTTGTTTCAGGCCTAAAAAATCAACACTTAAAATGGTAGCGGTGCTGCTGACATTGCTTTTGCAAAATACACATTCATATGCAATAAACCTCAGTATCTGATATAAAAAGCAATCAGGATTTCTACAAGATTAGAATGTCATATTAGTCTCTCATAAAAGTTTAGGCATCGTTTTAAAAGAAAAGTAAAAAGATAAATAAAATCCAAGCTGGTGTTTTGACCATTGTTGGCCACCATATCAGTTTGATACCTAAATGTTTTATGGTGGATTTCTGAGGATCAAACTCATCAAGTTCTCTTCATTTTAGGCTTTTCAGCGCATATGGGTAGTATTTGAGGAAGATCCGTCGTGCAATGTCATATGTGTTGCCCAGTGGTTTGGACGGATATTTCCTCTGGTTGTAGACGAACCCTTTCTCAACCTGGAACACGGCCTGGTTGAACACGTCCTGTTTGAAGGGTCTTCCTCTGTCCAGACACTCCACTAGCGTATTAACAAACAAGCCCCAGCGCTGTAAATAATAGTCTTCCACTAGACCACCCCACTCCTTGCTGGCGTAGTCCAGGATTTCCCCATCGGGTCCCCATAGGGTGATCTGATTTCGTGCATTGATATCATACAGCTGCGCCTCGTGCTCGTCCACACCCTGAGACTGAGCCTGATCAAGCCACGCCCCCAAAAGGAAGTGTTCGTTGCTGGAAAGGAGACGGTCCAGTTCAGGTAAGAGATCGTAGACAAGCACACCACCAGCAGTCAGGAGGTCAGGAAGCTTTTGGGCCTGAGAATCGAACAAAGAACATAATATTTCAAAATATATACATAAATAAAAGCGCAAAATAAAGGGATACTTCACCTCTGGAAAGATGAATGTGTATTTAAAATGTATGTAGAAGAAATGTGAAATTGTTTTTGAACTTGGAGCTTTCTAGACTGAGAAAAGCCAGAAAAATGTCATTTTTGGCTTATGTGGATGAAAGACAACAACTCCCAGAATGCACTTGCTTCGCTGCCCTAGGAGGCCACGCCTACCAGTAACAGAGAACAGTAGTTAAACAACAAGTGTAGGCCACTAGTGAGTCTCCATGATGAGTCTGCCTAAAAATGTGTTTCTAGATCTCCCAAAATGTCGGGATTCGGCTTTTGCGTTCTACAGTCGCCATTCATTATGTTTATTGTGGCGAGCGGGACGAGTGAGGGCCGCGGGAGAACGGCGCGAGGCCGGTGGCGTGATTACCGATGAGCGATACCTGTGAGACGCACCGGTCCCGTTTCTCTCACGGAGGAGCGGGAGCTCATCAACCGATCACTTGTTTAGCGTTCATGTAAACACTACATTCAGATTCACCAATCGGAATGAATTCAGTTAGATTGAAACAAAAGCTGTGCATGTAAACAATGAATGTCGACTGCAGAAAGCAAAAGCTGAATCCCGGACATCGGCGGCCAGATATGTCCGGGAAAAAGAGGATGGTAACCCCTACTACTCAACTTTCTACACAGAACAAGAGCCTTATATTAGCTTCCAAAAAAAGATGGCCGACACTATGTGTTCATTCTGTGAGTGAGATCCTACCATAGACAGTATAAGAAATGGACAGAGCGATCTCATTGGAACTCCATTGAGACGATTGAAGCCCGTTTTTGGCGATTTTTTTTTAGCACTTCCGTTAATTATTTTGTCATTTTGCCTCCACGTTTCCCTGATTGCGCGCGAGCTTCTTCTCCTGTCCATACGGTAATCTCTTTACTGTGCGACAGAGAGTCGCGTGGATATGACGCAATCGTTAGCTTAGTTTCACTAAAACTGCTTCTACGGGGCCATAACATAAGCTACAAGGTAATGGAGCATTTTATACATTATACAAAGGACAAATGGGGTCTTCAAACGCCTCAGATGTAAAGTTATTCGCTGTCAAAGTGACGCCAAAATGAATGGGAGTCAATGGGATGCTAACGCAAGTGAAGTTCTGCTACAAGATGGCAGCTCCCGCGAGGCTTCAACTTCCGGGCCAAATGGATTACCCCCTTGGATCCTACAGGTCCTACAAATACTACAGGTTTTCTGCTAATACAAAGCTTAATGCTAAATCCTGAAGTATCCCTTTAAATCTATTCATCATATAAAGTGATCGAGTCTCTTTAGAAGACTTGAATTAAACCGCTCGATTCATAAAGATTTATTTTACGATCTTTTTCTGAATTTTTTTAAGCTTCAAAGTGGTAGTTGCGTAGCTGTCAATGGAGGGATAGAAAGTCCTCAGATTTCATCAAAACGATCTTCATTTGTGTTACGAAGATGAACGAAAGTCTTAGAGGTTTGGAACGACATGAGGGAACTATCCCTTTAAATTTTCAACTAATCAGGCTGGGGTGCGTTTCCCGTACAATGACATGGTTCACTGTTTCACTACCATAGTACGATGTATCGTTGGAAAAATCAACTAGCTAGTCACGACTGTTTCCCGAAACCCACTGTCGCAAAGTATCGTTCAACCACGTTGGTTTCGCACGTGGCGGAGTAATAACTACTTTTAATGAAACTGTTTGAGATCCAATTAACGCTAGATTTGTTTTATATAAATTACAGACATGTCATCTGAGGACTATTTCTAATTGCTCTCAGTTGTTTTGCTTTAATACCAGACTCAATATTTGACTCGTTCTTACATAGTAGAGCACGTTCGCACATGCGCACTCTTCAAACACGTTACTTCAAATCTTTTGAAAAACTAAAGACGTAAATTACATTTGTATGTATTCTAAATAAAAGGCACCGGTTTTACTGAATGTCAGCTTGCTTATTTTGCTCAAGATAAGGATTTATTACTTCCAAATGTCTTCTAACTACAGGTCGAGAGCTGTCGTTCAAACCACACAACTTTGCGATGCTGTTTCCGAATGTTCGTTGGAACGATGGTTTCGGGAAACACCGATTCGTTGAACTATGCTGATAACGACGGAACTTGCGACCATAGTTGGCTAACGATGCTTTCGGGAAACGCACCCCTGGTTTGCTAGTTCATCAGTCTCAACCGTAACCATTGCGTTTGTGTTTACCTGGAAAGCATTGCGTATTTCCTTGTAGAATTCAGTTGTAAGAAGCTGAAGAGCTTGTCGCGTCACGTCCGCAAGATCATACCGGAAGGTTTCCAGAGTGACTAACCCTGGCGATGCCTCGAACAGAAGCTTCCATGCCTTGTAGAAGTCGGCCGGTTTATACCAAATGTCTGTTTGCATGTGCAGGGACGGCCGATGTACCAAAGGACTCCGGTTGTGGTTCTTGTATTTCGGAAGAGTGCAGTTGTAGACGCTGTGAAACAAGAGTTGCCAGGCCACTGTCAGGTTCTCATCCATGGTACCATAGCGCCGCAAGGCGTACAGCGATACCCATTTGGAAAGGTTGACAGGTTCTTTGCGCCAGGCCAGCTCAGTCATGAGCTCGTAAACAACTGGGTTCTGCTCGATGCCTTCAGGGGTCAAACCCAAACCCACTAGGGTCGAATTCGGGAAGCGGATGGCATTGAAGGGGCCGGAGTTAATGCTCTCCACCGTTCCAAACAGACCGCTATTCCCTCCAAAATTGTGAAGCATGCACCAGATAAACGGCTGGCCGTAGAAGGAGTTTGTGGAAGAGTAGACAGGCATGGATTCAGCAAAGAGATCCAGGACAATCATGCGCCCCAGGGGGACGCCGTGTAACAATGCCTTGACCTGGTCTGGTTTCCAGAACGAAGGGTCACTGATAAATAGCCAGCCCTGCATCAGCCAAATCGCTTGAGGGTCCGCTGGCAGAAAGAGAGAGTAAATAGGAGATAATAAGTAATCAACGCATCTGTGTGAGCAGTTGTGAGGGCGCCATGCCTCAACCCATCATGGGGTTGGGAACTCCAACTGTGCCTCAGAAAAGAAACAGGTCAATGGTGGGTTATAAAACTAGAGCAAATGCAAAATGAGCAACATCTAGGACAACACCACTTGAGCTATTTTCAATTTGTTGCATAGTTACCTGAAGTCATAGTACTGAAAACGGCACGGCTTATAGATGCCAGGTAAGTGGGGTCTGAGGAGGCTGGGATCATCTCATTAAAGGTGTCTGTGTTGTAAATGTGGTCTGTTCCAAACTCCTTAATGACCTGGGTCAAAAAGAGCGTTCCTATTCGCTGGAAGAGCGGGTCGCGTGGGTCCAGGACGTAGGCGCAGGAGTAGGTGCAGTTAAAATGGCTCCAGGGGCTCAGCTTGGTCACGTTTGCTTGGGGAAACAACCTATGGGACATTGCTAAATGTGATTATCACACTATCTTCACATATCTGGTTATATGTTCTTTAGACATTTTTTTTGCATTGATCATATCCAAGTAAATTATTATGCGGTTTATTATTTTTTTTTAACGCCATTTCAGCGACGAGGCTATTTTCATGGTAAATAACAAAAACGTACAATTAACAAAAAGCTATACAAGACATAAAATACATTGAGGTGAAACTTTTTAAATACATCAGTTCCAAAATATCTCTGAATAAAAATGTTTTCTAAATTAAAAACAGGGCAGTCCAGTAAAATATATCATTGGAGTTTAACAAGTTGATGCCTCTTTGCCTTTCACTTTATAACCGTGTGTGAATCATAGTATAAACAACTTTCATATTTCAGAAATCATACCTTGATTTGAAATTACGAAAAAACAACAACCTTTTTCTTATACTATGATTTATTTAATGCAACTTATTTTCATTATCCAAAGAACAGTTGTAAAAATGCACTCAAAAACATCTCCTGAAAAATGTGAGAAAGACATATTTGAGGAATATTACCTGGTAATACCTTCAGGTACTATTCCTGAAAAAGCAGGCAATACAGGTATCATCCCAAAAGATCTCATACGGTCCAATATTTTAAACTGCAGGAATAAAAGGTACAATATTTAAAAGCTTTTTAATCCATGACTATGTGCAACTCGATTTTTACATTTTATGGTGGTGTTTGAAAAAATAAATAAAAATATTGATATATATATATATATATATATATATATATATATATATATATATATATATAATAAATCCTCACTTGTCTGGTTTATGCTACTTTGAGCAATGTTTGAACTTTGTATTTTGAGCACTTCTTGTGTTATTTTTGCCTCTTCACGATAACTCTTTGGTTTGGTTTAGTCCTCAGATGCAAGTCGCTTTGGATAAAAGCATCTGCTAAATGACTAAATGTAAATGTAAAAAATGTTTGCCTATGCAAAAGTTATCATAATGCTAGAGTGCCTGTGATGTCTTTAGTAAGATAGGTTTTTAGCAACTTGTAAGCTTGTTTTATGATTGCTACCCAACAAGTCTCTATGACTGCCTCTGATATTCTGTGACCTCTTAATATCAGTGGAGTAAAGTATTTGAGAAAATGTAATTAGTTACTATACTTAAGTATCTTTATGGTTACTTTGTAGTTTTATTGAATATCAAAGATATAAGCAACTTTGGCTCTCTGCACTCAGTATATGCACTCTTTACCCCAATACATTTGTATGAAAGCTTGATTTCGCCACAGAATAAAACATTTTAAATGATAAATTCTGACTTTATTTCTTAGAAATGTAAGATATAAAGTCCGAATTGCGTAAACAAGTTGAAATTGCGTGTTATAAAGTCAGAATTGCAAGTTTATCTCTCACAAATGCTATGTTCAAGCTCATTCCTAAATAGAAAATAGTAAAAATAAAACCTGAAAAATACGACCACATCACTCCTTTTGTTATCTGATCAAAAGTCTGCTCAGTACCTGCAGGTAGAGCTGTTTGACATGCCAAGACTGAGGAAGTGGTCCTCCCCACTGAAACAGGTTTCCCATGCGGTTCCACGCTAGGAAAGCTGGACCTGTGAAGAAGCGATCCATCTCAGTCTGGTTCAAACCGAGAGACCGATAAACCTACAGCACATCAGGAAAAGAAAACAGGCAAATATAAAAACACAATACTCTGAAAAATATACATTTATAAAACTGAATTGACAAATACTCTCACCTCTTGCCATAGCACCTCCTGTCCAGTGAATGCCAGAGGAAGATTTATGCCGTTCAGTGCCATCCAATCAATCTCCCTTTGCCACCTCGGCCAATCCCACCACACGGAGGAGTAACTCTGGGTACACACGTTCTGATAGTACCTGAACCTTCAGTTACACAAACACTAAAATAGATGAATTTGCTGAAATGGGTTTGCTGGCACAGTCTCAGCTGTAAGGAACACGACCTCATTCATAACGTCATATTCACATTGTGTGAAAATCACTGTTCGCCGGCATCTCTGAAAGTGACATAGTACAGGCCTGCTCATGCAGAACTAACAAGACAAACACAATCAGACGACAAATAAGGTCCGGCTACAACAGAACATGCGCATGAATTATAGCGGAGAGAATCAACAATGCTGCATTTTCACACACACACACACACACACACAGTGGGGCTGTCCTGATTGGATACATGAGAAAATGTAGAAGAACGAAACAAAAACAACTGCTCATATAATGACAAGATGGCTGCAGAAACATGCAAATAAACAAAATGAACAAAGAAGACGCATAGACAATCTGGCCTAGACTGCTAATAAAGAGTGCATTAGTCTATTAGTCTATAAAATTATGCTTATTTGCACAAATCTGAACTACATTACATTACAATGAATAAACATTAAATCGTCCAGCTTAATCACACTGTAATAGTTACTGGTATTTCATTTTGTTTGATATCTGTACTACAACAGACATTAAATGTTAAATGATTTTGCAACTAAATTGTGCTTGACCAAAATTGATTTTTCAATACCTGATAATTTCTCAAATTAATTTTTTTTTACACAATATTTAAAATGAAAACATTCTGCACAAAATTCCAGTTTATTTTGAATTGACAAAAAGAGGAATATGTTAATTGATATGATAATTGGCAAATATCACCAATATCTAATTTTTGTTTTAGTCCAAGTATGGAAGGTTGCAAGAAAAGAGGAGAAAAGTGAACGTCAATTTGGATTGGGATTGATGTTTAACGTAGCCTGCCCCATTGCCATAACAAGGTGTATGTTAATCTTAAAATATCACTAGTATCTAATTTTTGTTTATCAAAATATCTGGAAAAATTGGATCAGATATGAGCTTTAATCCCTATAGGATTAAGAAATCTGCGGAACATATATCAGATTTAAGAATTAAAATGCAAATAAAATGCAATATGAACATTTACGTTTGAAACACTCTCCAGACCTTCTATGATAATGATATGATTAATGATAATTTATTTGCCCTGTAATTTCATTTATGTGTGGCTTTTTTTTTAACATATGAATTCCTGTATGGCTCAGTGACGAAAATATTAATAATTAAAAAAAAAATAATAATACATAAAATAACATAATTAATGTTATACTCTGTGGAATATGTTTTATATATTTTTTTTCGAACTTTCTTTTTTACTTATGATTTATAGTCTCAATATCGACTTTTTTTCGAGCTATGGAGATTTGTAACATGTGTACCTGTGCGGTGTTTTGATGCGCAGGACGCCGGTGAGAGGAGGCAGAGGTCGGGGGAGATTTAACTGATCTCCAGACCAGGACACATGACAGTTACAGAAGTATTTCAGATAGTTGTATATCCCGGTGGCCACCGCGACCCCCGTGCTGCCCACAGCTATGATCTTGTTGTTTTTCGCGGATCGCAGCTCACACACGTCTAAAGTGTCATTAGACAGAGTTCTGTTGACTGACACGATGAAATCCCGAGATCTGTTGCCCAGCAGTCTCCTGAGCAGGTCCACCACAGCTCTGGACTGGGTTTTATCGCTCGCCTTCGCTCTCAGATGCGCGAGAGTCTGGAAGTCGCTGCAGACCGATTGCAACAATGCAACAAACACCAGCGCGAGCAATGCGCTGCGCGTACACTGTCTCATTTTCAGTTCGGTGACGTTAGTTGCATCGGTGCAACAGATGTAGGTTTTAAAACTTTACACTTTTCTACTATTGATTTCCTTCGCGTGAGCAGGAAGCAATGTGTGTCAATGGGGAGGCAGGCGACCAATCACGAGACCGTCTCAGTGGCCTCTGAGGAGTTTGAGCCAATGAGAATTCCGGATTGGAAGAAAACGAGGAAACTTTGTTGTATTCATCACATGATTCCATTCCAATGAATGTGTGTGATCCTTATAATGACATACACAACTGATTTTTATGAAGCTGTTTAACAGTATAAACATATAGCGATGCTGTTTATCAGGAAGAAAATGATGAGGAAATTGGCAAAGATTGGATGGTTATTATGAAACTTCCCAGTTCAAATGGGCGGTGAAATGCACATTTTATTACAATAAATCGAACAACTTTACAGAAAATAGTTATAAAGACAAAGTGTGGCAAGGAAAATAAGGAAAATGGTCAGGTAAATAAGGAAGAACATTTGGATCGGGAACCAGTCTCTACTTGGCACATATTTAAATAAATGCTATATTGTGATAATGATAAAACCATAATTATCCATAATTTTCCTTATGTTTAGTAATAATTACATTGTTATTTAATAAACAATTAAATCAACTACAGTAAAGCAACAGACTGGATGTATCAATTTATTTATAAATTTATTATATATATATATATATATATATATATATATATATATATATATATATATTCTATTTATTTTTATTTAACATTTATTTTATTTATTTTTATTTAATATTTATTTTATTTATTTATTTATGAAAAAGATACAGCAATGAGGAAGGCATTGCACATTCATTGAAATAAATCAGTGTATGTGTTCAGACTTTTATTTTGAAGGGTGGCTTGACGGAAGTCAATGCAGCGTCCTGTGTGTAAAAGTTACTGGTAAGAATTTGTTTTTTCGCTATTTTCGTGAAACTTCATGAAGGACGTGAGTATAATTAAATAATTTTTGTTTTTTTTTATAAAATATATATTTATGAAAAGATTAGGCAACCCAGAAAGTTGATAGGAAGCAAGCACGTGGACATTTGGACATTAAACACCTCCTCTAAGTTAGGTCTCTATTGATTCTATTGAAGCATCTGTTTTAGAACTGTACTGATGAAATGTGAAGCTCACTGTGAGTTATTTCACAAATCTCATATTATTGTTAACATAAGCAAGAACTGCATTCACATAAATGCACACATTGTAGTGAAATGCTGTTATATGAGCTCTCAGTTATTTACTTCACAGATCAGTGTTTATTGTAAAGATGTCAGAAGAGGTCTTGCTGGCTCGCGTGAAGGCTTTGGAAGAGGAGGTGGGGAGACTGAAAGCTCAGCTGAAAGTAGAGAGAGATGGAGCTGGGACAGAGGAGAGAACTGAAGCATCAGACAGCTTCAAACATCAGAAAGTTGAAGAGAACAGATCCAAACAGAAGAAACGAGGAGCAGAAAGGCCCTTTGACTTCTCTGCACATCCTCGCAGACATGTGGCACTGAGGCTGGCATATCTCGGCTGGCAATATCAGGGCTTCGCTGTCCAAGAAAACACAGACAACACCGTTGAAGCCCGGCTTTTTGAGGCCCTGCTGAAGACTAAACTGATCCAGGACAGACAGACCTCCAACTATCATCGCTGCGGCCGCACAGATAAAGGAGTCAGTGCTTTCTCTCAGGTACTGTGTTCAATTTCATCATGGGTTCCTACAATCTTGGAAAATAGAGATTAAACAATAATGTATTATACAGCTGATATACCATATAATTAATTTTTCCATGTGTCTGATCACCATTATAATGACCTCATTAAACTATAACAACTAAAAGCATGACATGAATAATACAATTAATCATTATTTTATTATTGTATTAATTATTTTTATTATTGTATACATCTGTAGTGTCATGAATTCTTGATATTCATTTTTTTATATTTATACTAATTTATATTTCTGTAAACTGTGTCTGATAACGTATATTTAGAACCATTTTTTTACAAGAATAATTTTGCATATATATTTATTATTCAATTAGATTATAAAAAGTATATATATTTATGTATATTTGTTCTGTCAAATTCATTAACAATCACGATTAATCACATCTAACATAAACAATTGTGTTTATATTAGATATGTGGGTATTTACTATTAGTAAACTTATGGATTCTTGATATTGATGATTTCTGGCTGAACTTAAATTCAGAACCAATTTTTTATTATTTAATTTTGACGCAATAACAATAACATTGAAAAATAAACATTCAATTATAACAACTAAAATCATAACATGAATTGCAAATTTAAATATATTAAAAAAATATTTACTATTTAGGCCACGTGATCTTTATAATAAATATGTTTTCATATTTTGTAAAGTCATGGATTCCTGATATTGATTGTCTTCTCCAGGTTATATCCATTGATCTGCGCTCCACGCAGTACGGAGGAGGTTTAGGTGTGACTGTCCCGGCTGACGTGGAGGTCAAAGGCAAGGCTTCTTCAGAGGAATTACCCTATGTGAAGATCCTAAATCGAGTCCTGCCTCAGGACATCAGGATACTGCAATGGGCCCCTGTAGAAAGCGGCTTCAGTGCTCGCTTCGACTGCCAGTCCAGAACATACAGATACTACTTTCCTCGTGGAGACTTGGATGTGCAACGCATGGCAGAGGCTGCTAAACGGTCAGTAGATGAAAACTTCAACATTATAACCCTATCTACTCTGACTCTGCTTAAAAAATATGATCTACAGTCAAGTTTAAATAAAATAATGCCTCTGAATTGATGAGAAATACACCATGTCTTTATTCAGGAGCTCGGTCACAATGGCTTCTTCTTTGTGTTTCCCTGGCCATGCAGGTATGAGGGAACACACGACTACAGGAACCTGTGTAAGATGGATGTTGGTAATGGAGTCTTGCAGTTTCAAAGGACCATCTTGTCTGCCACCGTCCAGCCAGCCCAACTCAACCCCACCTGTCCTGTCGACCCCCACCAACTCTACGTCTTCCAGGTCAAAGGTCTTGCTTTCCTCTATCACCAGGTAAGGATCCCACCGTATACAGGAGGCATTTGATGCTTAAAGAAGAACTCCGGGGCAAAACAAACCTTTGGTCTAATCACTTTTGGTCTAATCTACTCACTTTTGACCTGAAGGATTTTTCTAGTAATATAAGGAAAGTGCTATTGAACAACCAGTTGTGCCAGCGTAGATAATTCTGTATGTAAATATGACTTTTTAGTGAGGTTTTATTGATGGTTGAAATAGACAATGGATGGATGAATGAATTAATTGATAGTTGTATTTGAGCGACTAATTATAACATTTTATATTGTATATTTTGCATTGTAATTCACCTGCTCGGGGACTGCAGATGGAAACTAGATTAAGCTAAATCTGGTGCAAAGCATCTTTAATGAATGTTTTTTTGCACATTGTCCCTGTTGAAATAAATAAATAAATGAAATGAAATGAAATAATAACACATTGGTACCTAGTAGTCAACCGTTCTCTTAGATTTGTTTTCAATTTTTCAATTTCAATTTATTTATAAAGCACAAAAATATTTTATAAAGACAGACAGTCCACTTCGCGTATACAGGCAGGAGCCATCTTTGGAAAACAGTCACGACAAGTCAAACCACGAACGACGTGACAAGTGTGAATGAAGATCAGCGAACTTATGAACTGTATGAACGGCGTTCGTGGTTCATAACTGATCTTTGCTTTTGCAGGTTCGCTGCATGATGGCTTTGCTGCTGCTGATTGGACAGAAACTCGAAGCTCCAGAAATCATTGATCAGCTGATGGATGTGGAGAAAAACCCAAGGAAACCTCAATACAGGTGAGATTTATTTCAACATTTCCATAGCTAAACCTTGATCCCACATGGTGTTACTTATTACAGCTTTTCCACTGTCATCTCTTGGCTTAGACCAGCATGAACTGGATTTTTTACGATGCTTAAAGGGTAACTACTAAACCCCTGGTCAGAGCCTGACTCCACCCACTGGCAATATTTGAAAATGCTGAAAAAGTGGAGATAGAGGGGACGAAATAGATGCTAAAACACTCTATCCTGATCGTTTTCAATATTCACAATTGCAGTTCCTGACTCCCTACAGTGGTTTTGACGACACAAGATGGTTTTTATACGTAGCTCGCGTGGTGAGCTGAAACCTGCGTACGTCAGTGCAGAACATCCAATAGGAAAATTCAACTGCAGTAGCCACCCTTCAACCTGAAGAGGGCAGCACTAAGACGCTTTTACTCCATATATTGTAGAAATAAAACACTTTATAAACAAATGTCAAAAAAGTTACTCGAATCAATGACACATTGTGGTATTAATAAAGATCCATTCTTACAGATCATTAACTAAAAAAAGTTTAGTGTTTAGTTACTCTTTAAATTTCAGACCGGTAGGAATTTTAGTAGGACTCTAAATTAGTGACCAATTCTTTTTCTTTTTTTTTTTCATGGAATATGCAGTATTTATTATAAATTATTTATTATTATTATTTCTTTTTTTTTTTTTTTTAGAAATTAAGTTTTTATTGGTTTTCTCATATATAACAAAATATATACATAAATAAATGCAACAATCAAAATAATAACAATGAATGAAGGAAAAAATAAATAAATAAAAAGGTTATAGTTTATGCACAACAGTATAAGCAAGTTACAACTCAAGCCTGTAGTCATCCTTCAAAGTAACCAACTGAATAAAATTCTCCCACATGTTAACATCTCTATGCTTTCCGTTCACTTTAGCTAACATTCTTTCATATGATACATTCTCCACCATAGACTCAATCCACATTTTAAATGAAGGACATTGAATATCTTTCCAAAATCGGAGTATCAATCGTACTGCCGTGATTACACCCACTGTAACAAGGGAAAACTCAATATATTTAACCTGGGGAATCTCAGATTTATCGCCTAAAAGGCAAATCCTTGATGAGAATGGAAGGTTAAATCCCAAACATTCTCCAAGATATTTTAAAATTCTTATTCTTAAAATAACTTTCCCCTCCCTCCTGCCGTGACTTCTCTTCTCTGATGATGTGTTTACTGGTGTAAGGGCGCGGCAACCTGTCACTCACATGAGATTGACCAATAGCAAACCAGAACCGTATAATCAATTCCCCATGGACAAAATCAAGTCCCGCCCTGCATTCATTCTTGTTCCAGAAGCCGTTTCACTCGAAATAGGAAAGAAAAGACTATCGCACGACTTCAGTTTCATGCCGACTTTAATTCCAGTTCCTGTGTTCTGTAGTATGGCGGTGGATTACCCTTTGGTTCTGTATGACTGCCACTTCGAGGGTGTGAATTGGAGGAATGAAACGGAGGAGGAGAACCACGTCCTGAACTCACTGCACCAACACTGGGTTCAGAATGCAGTCAAGACGCAGGTTCTGCTCGGCATGATCCAAGGCCTTCAGAACACAACCACAGGTGGACATGCCAACCCACTGCCTGCTTTTTATCATAAATTAGCTTGTGAAACCATTCTAAAAAGTCATTTTTCTGTTGTTGTGTTTTAGAGATGGCTTCTCTGCAGTGTTGGCTCATGGAGGGGTCCAGGCAGAAGAAGTATCAGCCTCTTCTGGAGAGGCCACGCTGCCAGAGTTTGGAGTCCAGGATCCAGCACTTTGTGAAGAGGGGAAGATTGGAGCAAGAAGAAGGAGAGAACGGGGAGGAGACAACCGTTTTCAGGGGGAAAAAATCAAAACATTCCCATGTGACAAACTCAAACCAACTCCAGGAGCAGAACCACACAGCAAAAACCGAGGAGAACTTACAGTTATGAATCTTTGTTTTCTGCTCTGACTTTTGGTGTGTACAGAATGATTTGAAAGCAAAACAGAAATGTTATTTTTTTTCTTTCCCTCCCCCTAATATCCTACCTGCCTTGTCAAAAATAAGGCTTTTATTAAAGGATTGCTCCATGGGCTCTGATCATGTGTGGATTTGTATTTTAAATGAGACCGTCCCTCATTTATACACAACATCAGGGTGGAGATGAGGCTTTAATGCAAGAAAGTTACCAATTACTGGCTAAATTTACTGATTTATAGACATTAAATCCATGTGGTTGATTTATTAATGCCATGTGCTGACCCAGAATATGTTGCTTTCAATAAATAAATAAATAAATAAATCCTCCTCTGTAAATATGTAACGGTCAACAAAATCAGTTCGACGAAATTATATGATGCTGCTAATCCAAATATGTTTAATTATCGTATAAATTATTCTTAATTATCTTACAACTATTATTGCAGGTCCAAAAAGATAATTTGCTTACACTTTATAATAAGATCTTGTTAGTTAATATTATCTAACATGCACTAAAATTGAGCAATATCATTTTTAGAGTATTTATGAATGTAAAAATACAATAGTTTGTTCATATTGACAGCACATTAATCACAACTATCAATTACAACTTTATTAAAAAAAATTATAATACTACACATTTTTAAAACTTTAGATTACATGTTGGAAGGAACATTAATAAATGCTGTAGAAACTCATGTCGTTAACTAAAGAGACTAAAATAATGTCACATATATTGATGCAAATGATGCCAACAGCCTGGAAAACTAGTCTAATTACCGTGTTAATTTAAAACAAGCTTGAGCATATGGCAGCTTTTTTTTTTTTCTAAACTTGTACTGTAGTGATCCTATACAATTTGCTGCAGCAAAGACAAGAGGGGAATCATCATGTTGAATATTTATTAAGAACATTACAAAATGTAGAACATAAAACAAATCATGTAATCATTACATTTCAACATCCCTGAGAAAAGGAGTGTCATTTGCGCTGGTTCTTGCATGTCCCATGCTGCCACCTAATACGGGGCTATTCTCTATGCATTCTTCTGAGATCTCTTCTTGACCGAACCAACTTCTCAGGTCATTTCCCTCAGCATTACTGACCAATGTGTCTGTTGCAAACCAGTGGTAATGATTGGAAGAACGCAGGCAGAACAAAACACAACCTCCTCATTCAAAGGCTCTTGTTTTACAGCTCGTGACTCTTCAGTTTAGATCCTAGATCCTTTCAGCTGTGAAGACATGAATTTACAAGATAAAAAATGTCTGATATAACATATTTTTAGCATGCAAATTACAGGAATAGTTCACTCAAAATGAAAATGCTTCATTCTGTTCTTTGGAAAATAGTGAATGTCATCTTGTATTGCATGATCTGAGGGTGAGTAAATGACAGATTTGTTTTCGTGACTGTGAAAAAAAAAACATTTATACTTACGATGTGCTTTTTTTTCTTTTTTTTTCTGAGATTTTTTTCGCTTTCAACTCTGAGGACAGTGAAGCCACTTTTCTTTTTAGCCTTTTAATCGCGGTGTTCTTCAATTTTATTTTTTTCCTGCAGGCCTCAATCTTGCCCAGGACCAAGTTCAAACTGCGCTTCAGCATCTGTGCTTCGTTCTCTTGCATATCTGTCGTTGTTTGGGGGTCACCTATGGAACGGTAGCAGTGATCATGTCTAACTGCAATGACGCATATTTCAGTGGGGTAAATCACTGGCATCACACTGGTTTCGACCAGCTCCTGATCGGAAGCATCTTCCTCCATGTCCTGATCCAAAGCATCTACCTCCTCCTCCTCCTCCTCCTCTTTCACATATTCATCTAAAATGACCTCCTCTTCCACATACCTTCTCCCGGAATCCATTTTGAGACTGTATGTATGAAATTCAGGATTTTCATAATTTTCCACGTTCCTTCGCCTTCTATATAATTTGGTGCACCATGCTATCTTAAAGGGGTCAACCGAGAGAAATTTGGTGGGGACAGCCGTTTTCTTAAGGCACACTTGACCTTTAGTGCTCTTGAAGAAACAGCTGCCTTCAAAGTGGTGGGAACATATGCGAGAAGATGGAGATGGCTTGAAATCGTCACGTCCGATGTTCACCATCCACTGCTGCAGTCGATCTTTGTCACCTAATGGGAAACTGTCAAATGAATGGATAGATGGATTAGAGAATGGGATGGGAGAGATAGTCAAATATGATTTTAAAAGAACATGAGCTCACATAGTCAATAGGAGCAGATAAAAGTAGTATTCTTGGTAGAAAAGGAAAAAAAATAACTTTTTGTATTACAACAGAAAATATTATTTTACCACCAAAACACTGTTTATAACATTATAAGAACCTACTGAAATAATTTTAGCATATGTGAGTTATTAAATGGGCTTCTTTAAAAAAAAAAAACATACACAAAATATTAACATCTATTATTCATTACTAGACAAATAATTCTTAATATTTCTACATTTAAAGTAGACGCGATTGATCGACAAACACCGTTTTGACAATGTTACTGGACGGTTAAATTAGACTAAATCAATTAAATAACCAACCGACCGATGAAAACTTATACTGGACCCTGGTGATGAACGATTAGTACAATCCAAAGCTGCACACGACATGTTTAAATGTCAAGACTGGCGACACATCATCATATCACATCATCACAACAACAGAACACAACTTCTGTTTTTCCTTCAGCGGCGGCGCACAAACGTAAGAAGCGCGTTACTGCCACCTACTGTTAGTAATATATATGCTGATTATCGGGGTTGTTTTTTTTACATTAATTGTAAGTAATACATGCTGTTTTATCGTTTTAGCTGTTTCATATGTCATCATTTCAACTTTTAAATCTCTTTATGTTGGTGGGGTGGAATATTTAACCTCGACATTTTTTAGACACGATATTTACTACATGTTGCCATACGTTTTGGATGGTTGAAACAAAAAGGCTGTTCGTGCTTTTAATATTATTTGCATTTTATTTATATTATTATAACTGATGAATATGTATTGTGTATTGATGAATATGTGATGAACACTTTCGAATATGTATTTTTATACTTTGTTTTGTTACGTTTTTTATTATATTATATTTTAATTCTTTATTTATATTGTTTGTAGAGTGTAAATTATATTGTCATTGTAAACTAAATTAACAGGTTAATATGGTTCATGCATGCATAGAAAGGGGTTCGTGAAAGAAAAACAAGCCCGACCTGACTCACGGTGTCATGTGCTCACTCGGTCACGTGATGCACAAAAACTCAAACTCGGTCGGCTGAGAGCAGCGGTATAGCTACTGTATCTTCTTCACACCGTCCAGTTTTACGGTGATTTTTTCCACTGGCCTCGTGAAAATACGGTACGGTAAGCTCTTTATACTTATGACATCTTGTTTTTTAATAAATCAAGTCTTTGTTTAGGGTTTATTCCGGCCGAGCTCACGCGCTTCCGTTGGAAAACAAAAAAAATGCACGACGTGACATTGCGAGAGCATTTTATAATTAACGTTATGCCTTTTTAATTACTGATTTAGTGCGTCTCAAAGACCGGTTTTAAACCTATACTAACTGGTTAACTGACACAAATTGAAGTGATGTTATATAAAAGGAATAATTCACCCTAAAAAAGTGGTTCATGTTGTTCCAAACCTGAACATGTTTTGCTGAACACAAAATATATTTTGAAGAATACAGTTAACCAAACAGTTGATGGACCCCATTGAACAATTATTATGAAAGTCAATGGGGCCCATCAACTGTTTGGTAACCTGTATTCTTCAAAATATCTTTTGTGTTCAGCAAAACAACTTGTTTGTTTGGAACAACTTGAGGGTAAGTAAATGGTGACCGAATTTCATTTTTGGGTGAACTATACCTTTAAGACAGTGCTCATATAATGTGATCAATGGTCTGAGATGAGATTATCTGATAATGTATCAGAGTAATATACTAATGTATCCTGCAATTGTCGAATTGATGTATGTGAAATGCAGTTTTTATATGGGTCATACACCAAAATGATTAAAAAAAACACTACAACTAAATTTTTCAGAAAGTGATCTTTTCAAACCCTGTATGACTGTACTTGCTTTAGTTGTTTTGTTTTACAGTGCAAGAAAGTTGTCCATGGTTTTGCATCTGAACTTTTGAAGAGCATTATTGGGGGTCAGCAGTCACACACACACAATGGTGAGTCTTTTGTTTTTGCCTAGTTTTCTTAATATTTCCTATATTGTGATCTAAAGCTCTATCATCACTGCTACTATAAATAAAAGAGTAAATTAAACTGAGATTTTTCCATTTTGAAACAATATAGCTTTTTTTTAAATAAGTCTAAAGTCTGCTGAAGCGATTTTACATCAACCGGACATGACCTGGTATTGTAATGTCATGAGTCCGGCAGCAGTGTGTTTATCATTGTTGAGTTGCTCACTAAATGGACGCATTGTGAAATGCGTCTCTTTCTCAAATGTTGTAATGTTTGTCGGTCATCTGACTTAACACATTCAGGCATGTGAAATGTTTTAAATGAAATAAAAAAGTCACTTTCATTCATGATCCTTATGTATCAGATCTTTAATAATAAATATACTGTCATATAAAAACACAGAATCAAATCATGTTCAGTTCATCATGGCCTTTTCCTGTGTTTCAGGTGCGTGTGAGTGTCGTAGCGTTACTATGTGTGTGTCTGAACGTGTGTGTCGCTCTGATTTGTCCTGATGGAGGGATGTGTGAAGATGGAAACACCTGCTGTCAAACACCATCTGGAGGATATGGCTGTTGTCCTCTACCCAACGTAAGAGAGGCTTTTAGTTAAATGTGTTTTCGGGGGTTACTCTACAGTTTTAAATTTGGGATTGGTAGGATTTTTATTTTAAATGTACCGGTAAATTAAGTTTCTTATACTCGACAAGGCTGCGTTTATTTGATCATAAATACAGTAATATTGTGAAATGTTAATTTTTTTTTTTACATTTTAATATATTTAAAAAATTCAAGCAAATATGAGTATTTGATTTAATACATAAAATTAAGTCATTAAGTTTTTTTTTAATGCTTATGAAATAAGTCTCTTGTGTTCACCAAAGTTGCATTTGAGTAAAAACAATTTAAAATGTAAAATAACAGATTTCTATTGTAATATATTTTAAAATGTAATTTATTCCTGAATTTTCAGCATCATTACTCCAGTCTTCAGAGTCATTCTAATATAATGATTTTCTGCTCAAAAAAAATTTCTGATTATCATCAATGATTTAAACAGTTCATATTTTTGTGGAAACGGTGATACTGTTTCTTTTCCGGATACTTTAATGATTAGAAAGTTCAAAACAGCATTTTTTTTTAATAGAAATATTTTGTAACCTTATAAATGTGTTAATGCGTCATGTTTAAATAAAAGTATATACTTGTTTAAAAGCAAAAATACGACTAAATCCAAACTTTTGAACAGAAAAATTTACACTTCTACTACTAAAGTGAATTTCTTTTCATTCTTTTCGTGTTTAAGACATGTTTAATGATTTACTTTGTTCCCTTATTTAATGTGTGCTTTATTAAAAGGAAATTTCAGGAGATTATGTAATCTTATGCTGTTGCAGTCTTGTGACTTTCTTTCTCTATACAAACTTTACTTTTGTGTTCCACCGTAGATATTTTTTTTTGTTAACTATTCCAACACCAGCAACAATGAATACACATTGATTTCCAATGATTGTATGTGTGTTTTCAGGCAGAGTGCTGCTCCGATCACTTGCATTGCTGTTACCAGGGCACTCTGTGTGACTTGCAACACTCTAAGTGTGTGAATAAGACACACGTTTTAAACTGGGTGGAAAGAGTCGCCACAAAGCAGGTAGGCCTAATGCATACACACCTGCACAACCACAATTCAGATAAGCCTTGAGTAAATACTCAGCTTTGAAACGGATCTCTCTTTTTTATGTCTAGAAAGCAGTAGTTTGTCCAGATGAGACGTCTGAGTGTCCTGATGACACCACTTGCTGCCAGTTGCCTGATGGGAGCTGGGGCTGCTGTCCTATGAAAAATGTATTGATCATATTTCTATTCTGGAATGCGGTTACATATATTTATATGGTAATGTTTACATTTGTCTTTCTTTCCTCATGTGTGTGTTTAGGCCGTGTGCTGTGAGGATAAGGAACACTGCTGTCCAGAGGGAACCATATGTGACCTTGAGCATTCGATGTGTGTGTCGGCCACCAATGGACCCTCCCCCTTCTGGATGAAATTCGCTGCTTCTCGTAGGAAAACATCAGAGAAAAAAGCAGGTATGACAGAGGCTAATATGACATGGGATTTGTTTTACTTCACTTGGCATTAAATTGCATTATGTCAGCCATGATACTGGAAGATTTACACCACTGTTCAAAAGTTTTGAGTTTTCGACCGTTTTTTCATATTAAACTATGTTATTCCCTTAACTAAGACGAGTTGATGCATACCTCTGTCATCTCAGTGTGTGCACTCAGTCGCTCTGGCGCATTTGTTTGATAACAATACAGTAAAAGCAGTAATATTGTGAAATATTATTGCTATGTTTTCTATTGTCTTTAATTTTTTTGTATTTATTCCTGTGATCAAAGCTAAATTTTCGGCATTATTACTCGAGTCTTCAGTGTCACATGATTCTTCAGAGATCACTCTAATACGCTGATTTTCTGCCCAAGAAACATTTTTTATTATTATAGTTTTTGCTGCTTAATATATTTTGTGGAAACCGTGCTACAAATTTTCAGGATTATTTGAAGATAGAAAGTTAAAAAAGAACAGCATTTATTTGAAATCTTTTGTAAAATTATAAATGTCGTAGGTTGTTTATTTGAGGGAGAGTTTTATTGGGGTATTAACTAGGGATGGGCAACGATTAATCGCGATTAATCACATCCAAAATAAAAGTTTGTGTTTACATAATATATGTGTGTGTGGTATGCATAATTAATTTGTATATATAAATACTCACACATGCATGTATATATTTAAGAAAAATGTGTAATTAATATATTTATATTTATATATAATATTAATTATGTATAAATATATATAAAGTGCAAATATTTCTTAAATATTTAATATTTAAAAAATGTTTAATTAATATATCATATATTTATATTTATATATAATATTAATTATGTATAAATATATATAAAGTATATACATGCAAATATTTCTTAAATATATACATTCATGTGTGTGTATTTCTATATACAAATTAATTATACACACTACACACACATATATTATGTAAACACAAACTTTTATTTTGGATGCGATTAATTGTTGCCCATCCCTAGTATTAACAGTGGGGAATGATAATTTCATTAATTCAATGTTATTATCTGTTGACCTGATGTTCCAAGCAGAAAAACCAATAAAGAGATTTAAAATACAAAATTATAGATGTCTTTCAAGTAATTAATACATCATTGCTAATTTACTTAATTCTTTAAAAAAAAAAAATCATACTAACCCCAAACTTTTGAACGTTAGTTCTGTGTAATGTCCTGTAATTTATAGTTCTTATTGCTCATGCACCTTTTATGTCACTGGGACATACAAAGATGTAAAAGTTATTTTTAGGAATTAGTAGAATATCTTTAAGTTTGCTTGTCAGTTTCACTCCTGTTCATGAGTGTTTTTATATTGTATTCCTGTTACTGCAGTTGATCCGCCTGCAGACTTCAGAGATATCAGAGATGGTAAGACTAACTCTGGCACCTGCAGTTTTATATATATATATATATATATCATCAAGTGTCTTTGTTGGAAATGAGACCTCAGGCTTCTGTGTGTGTTTATGTGGGCAGTGATCTGTCCAGATAGGATTTCCTCATGTCCAGAGGATACAACGTGCTGTGAAAAAGAGACGGGAGGCTACGGATGCTGCCCGATGCCAAAGGTGCCTCATGTTTGTCCTAATGTATAATTAAATGTATTTGATGGTTACCCTATGGTTTGAATGTATTTTACTCAACATTAACTAAATGTAAATGTGTTTTACTGTAGGCTGTGTGTTGTTCTGATCATTTGCACTGCTGCCCAGAGGGCACAACATGTGACCTTGTCCATAGTAAGTGTTTGTCAGCCAATGGCGTCACAGAAATGGCCACTAAGATCCCGGCAGTCACTCCCCTGAAGCCTAGAGGTGAAATTTTATCTTTGTGCAATTAAAAGTTTTTCAGTTTGTGTTTGTAGCTGATCCTCATTGCTCAAACCATTCTGGATTGTGAGTGTGGTGAACTTTGCTCAATATAGACTTTGCCTCAATCCATCTATTTCTCGCTCTTTCTGTCTTCAGAGAAACCAGTTCCCTGTAATGAAACAGTAGCGTGTGCTAGCGGGACCACCTGCTGTAAAACTGAAGGCGGCACCTGGGCCTGCTGTCCTTTACCACAGGTATTCTTCACTGCGGAAAGTTGGAGTGTGTATAATTTACAATTTGAATTGCTTCAATACATTGCAACAAACAGCTTCAAGTAATGCAAAGGCAGTCTATGATGTTTTCGTGTCTTCTGACCTCCAGGCAGTGTGTTGTGAGGACCATGCCCACTGCTGTCCAAAAGACACGGTGTGTAACCTCCCAGAGGGCACCTGTGATGACCCTGCTGACCTTTCAGTGTCTGTACCCTGGGTGACAAAGGTCCCTACCTTTACATTAGCTCTATCCGATCAGAAATGTGACGAGACCTCTTCGTGTCCGGATGATTCCACCTGCTGCAAACTGCCATCTGGAAAATGGGGGTGCTGCCCAATGCCAATGGTACGTGTGTGTGTGTAACACTACAAAATAATTAGAAGTATAATCAATTAAAATATAAAATGTTATGTGTATTTTATATATATATGTGTGTGTGTATTATATATTAAAATACACATATTGTATAAAATGTATTTATATTTTATTTTAAAATAAATGTAATGTAAAAATAAAAATTCAATTCAAATAAATATATAAATAAATATATTTATTTAAATAATAAATATATAAATAATATATTTTTTATATTATATATATATATATATATATATATATATTTTTTTTTATATATATATATTTAAATAAATATTTATTCTAGGCCTGTCAAACGATTAATCGCGATTAATCGCATCCAAAATAAAAGTTTGTGTTTACATAATATATGTGGGTGCACTGTGTATAATTATTTTGTATATATATAAATACACACACATGCATGCGCATTTAAAAAATATATAAAATATTTATATATAATATAAATTATAAATAAATCTATATACAGTATTTACATGAAAATATTTCTTAAATATGTACAAGCATGTGTGTGTATTTTTATATATAAAAGAATTATACACAGTGCACCCACATTTATTATGTATACACAAACTTTTATTTTGGATGCGATTAATCGAGATTAATCGTTTGACAGCCCTAATTTATTCATTTTACATTTATTTAATAACTTACCTAAACTTCTAGGCAGTGTGTTGTGAGGACCATCTCCACTGCTGTCCCCACGATACTGTGTGTAATCTGGCCGCCAGCACTTGTGACAGTGCCAACGATCAGGGTCTCCGTTTCTCTGTGCCTTTGGTGAAGAAGATCGATGCAGTGACCCTGCCATCGCAGAACCAAAACTGTGACGAGACATCGCTGTGTCCATCAGGGACGACCTGCTGTAGACTAACCTCAGGGGCATGGGCCTGCTGTCCTATGCCACAGGTAAACACATTCAGCAACAAGGGTTTAGGCCTAAAGCTCTAAAGCACAGGTGTGCACACATGCTCGCACTTGCATATAACGCTGTCTAGGCTGCTTACTATGTTATGTTAATTATGACCATCCTTTACAGAGAATGCAATACCATAATGCATTATAAATAAATGTACCGGTACATATTTCATGTGTACACTGAATATAAAGTATAGGATAGATAAAAACATTTTTATATTTAAAATGAATAGCATAATGCATATCAATCTTTTAACATATTTATTTGTAATATTGAAATTTGCGATTTGTTTTTATACTCACTTGAGTATTTTAACACCAAACTCTGATGCTGAGTTGTATTAAGTTTCCACTAATGTGGATAATTCAATATTGTAGGCCGTGTGCTGTGCCGATCAGGAGCACTGCTGTCCGCAGGGATACAAGTGTGACTTGGCTCAAAAAACCTGTGTGCGTCCTGGCCTTCCCAGCATGCCCTGGTTCAGGAAGGAGTCTGCACTGAGCGTGAGCCAGCAGTCTGATGAGAATACTCCAGATCCAGTGGACAGACACATGTGTGACGCTCACAACAGCTGTCCAAGAGACGACACCTGCTGCCTAATGGGCAATCTCGGCAAGTGGGGCTGCTGTCCACTGCCTAAGGTTAGATATGCCATTATTAGTCCATTCACTTATTCACAATGTAAATGCCACATGTGAGCCTTAAATGACCATAAATGAGTCTTAAATGACCATAAATGAGTCTTAAATGACCATAAATGAGTCTTAAATGACCATAAATGAGTCTTAAATGACCATAAACGAGACCTTAAATGACCTTAAATATGTTGATAATTCACACATATAGTATATTACAGTTGAGAAAATATATTCAAATATCTTAAAATGTATATTTTCATATATATGCAATAAATACATGCACTTACATCTATACTGTGGCAGATTATTGATGACATAGAAGGATAGGTGTGTCGTTTGGGTCGGTGTGGTCGTTGTTCTCATATAAACACTATATAAATGGACACTAGAATATTTATTAATTTTAGTCATTTATTTTTTCATTTAATTTAAGTTATTAGTCATTATGATTTATTTTTCATTGTTTATTTATTTGTTTTTGTTGGTTTTATTTAATTTCTTCACATTTATTTTATATCTATATAATTTATATATAGTTGCCAGTTATTTGTATTTATTTAATTTGTTTTATTTTAGTTATTTAATTTCTTTTTTTGTTTAGTTTGTGTATTTATTTTACTTTGATTAACATGTTTAATTTCAAGATAACTGCTGACAAACGTCCAACATAATGAAGCGTACTGCCATTAGAATTTTTATTGTTGTCTATTTTGTATCATACAAAACAATTGCGTTCTGTATATAGTACTCCATTACGAATGTAATGAAGGAATTCATTCCTCTTTTTAAGGCGGTGTGTTGTAAGGATGGAGATCACTGTTGCCCTAGCGGCTACACATGTAACGAGAAGAAAACAACCTGCATTAAAGCCGACCATGAGATCCCCTGGTACACAAAACAAGAGGCCAGGGCCACGAAGGGGTCAGAGGCATTGCTGGGACACACAGATGTGAAGTGCGATTCATCCACGAGTTGTGCGTCTGGTTCTACCTGCTGTAAATTATCCACAGGCCAGTGGGGTTGTTGTCCTCTTGTCAAGGTAAGTCCGGTTTACACCAGGTGTTAAGATGCGTTTTGCACGATCATATCACAAGTGGACGACATTTTGAGATTTACCACTTTACACCACTTCCAGAGGTAGTCGAAAATGCATTGCTTTCGTAGTGTAAAAAAAGCGCCATATAATATTATGGGAATGTTATTCCATCTGATTCTCCGAGCACCACAGGGTTTGTTTTCATGTGTTTTGCATTCTTCTGATGTTCTTTATGCAGGTGTGTGTGCTCTTCACTGATTGGGTGTATTGTGTCTCTGCAGGCTGTGTGCTGTGAGGACCACGAGCACTGCTGCCCACAGGGCTACACCTGCAACCTTGAATTTGGAACCTGCGTTAAACCTTCCAACGAGCGCAGTGTTGCTCTGACACGATTACAAACACACACCGACGCACATTTAGAAGAGGAGGTGTTGTGTGACGAATCGACGCGCTGCTCAAAGACACAGACCTGCTGTAGACTATCAGACTCCACATGGGCTTGCTGTCCATATAAAGAGGTACTATCACTGTTACTTTAATATATTTTTGCTGAAATAAATGTTTATTTATCAATTAACTGTTTTTATTTGTATTTTATTCAATTTTTTTGTTTACTGAAATTATTTATTTATTGTTATTTGTTAATTTTGCATTTATTTGTTTACTTATTTTGTTTGACATTTATTTGTTGTTTATTTATACTTTTTTTATTTGGGTTTTTTTACTGAGATTTGTTCTCTGATTAAATATATTTTTATTGTTTACTGGAATTTGTTTATTATTTGTTTTGATTACTGTAGTCTTTTACTAAACCAAATTTGGGAAAGACAAAAGTAATTCAATAAAACAAATAAACAAATGACTGTAAACAATAAAAACATGTATATGAATACTAAAATTCAATATTATAAAATAATATTAAAATTAAAATTGTAATAAATATTAAAATTAATACTGAAATAAAATTTGGGAAAGCAAATAAATTACATGCATAAAACACAATACATTTATTATTTATTAAAATTGATAACCAAATTAATAAATAAAATGATTTAATCATGTATTGTTTACAGACATTGATATATATATTTTTAAAGAATTAAATTGATATATATATATATATATATATATTTATTTATTTATTTTATTTTTTTTGTTAAATTATTTGTTTTATTCAGTTATTTATATTTTGAGGGTGGTTGAGGAGCGATTCCCTGATATGATTGTATAGCGCTTTGGGTGTAAAGTAGTACATATGAAAAGTGCTATATAAATGCCTGCCTTCATTCATTCATATTTTATTCAGTTATCTATTAGTTACCAGTTGTCTATAAATACTTATATTTTAAATAATAATACATATTGATGAGGATGAGATTTGAATTACACTGATCATTTGGGGTAAGAGTGCTTAATTGCCATTACAATAAAAATGTGTGTGTGTGTGTATATATATATATATATATATATATATATATATATGCTAGTTTTTTTGGCATGTATTTGTCATTTTTGTTTATTATTTATATATATATATATATGCTAGTTTTTGTTTATTTGTTTTTTATTATGTTTGTTTGAAATGTATTTAAATTATTCATGTTTTATTAATTTGCTAAAGCATGCAAACATTTGACAGATGTTTCTCTCTCTTTGTGTAGGCAGTGTGCTGTAAAGACATGAAGCACTGTTGCCCTATGGGATACAAATGTGACTCGGAAGTGCAAAGTTGCACTAAACCATCCACGGCCACTTGGTGGGATAATTCTCTTTAAGTGGAAAAAACATGAACTGACACTGGATAGCACACACACACACACACACACACACACACACACATACTCACATGTTGCATAAAGCATTGCTTTCTAAGATGCCCTCTTTAGATAAGGGACTGTGCATCATGTTTTTTCTTTAATATTTAGTTTTTACCAGAATCAAAACACACCAAGCCTTATGCTTAAGCAGGATACACACAGACATTTTTTTGTGTTTGATTTAAATTCATTTTTAAGGGAACAACAAAACCAATGCACATTTTCAATGTTATTATTTCACTTTCAAGCCTCAAGTTCTGCACATTTCCCAGAGTGGCTATAGAAGTGATTTTTCAAGATGTGAAATAATTAGTGACACATAAGCCAAGTAAATGAAAACTGAAGTCAATCGTGTGCGTTGTTTGAAGATGTTGATTTTATGCAATTTAAATTGTATGGCTGATTACCACACGATCTAAGAAAAGATATGAGAAATGACTGAGAATCTAAACCGAATGTATCAGCAGTGAACTAAACCTAAAACTAAAGTTCCGATGCATCAACCACAAAAGAAACCTCAGTGATTTTAATCTGTAAAATGTGTTCCAGAATTGCAACTGCAATTGGGCCGTGATAAGAATGGATGCAGCCAAGCATTTAACCCTATATTTTACTTATAGGCTGTTGCATGCTAGGGTTAACGCAACCATTGCAGGTGTCATTTAAAATGTTCCAAGTTGTCCGTATGGATTTTTAAAAGTTTTACAAATGTTTGAAATTGTGTCATTCTCAACATTTCACTATAGTTAATTTTGAGATTTGTCTTTTTTTTGTTTTATCTGATTTTAAAATGTACCGAAGAGTCAAATCAATTTGCTTACTTATTACCTGTGATACAATGAGGTTGATTTGTTTTTTTCTCCATTATTTGTTGAAGTGGATTTGATTTTGGTTAATTATACCAGAAAAAAAACTCTGAAATTAAATACTTTTAAAATAGATTGCATGTTGACTCATTCATGTCTCATCTGACTTGTTTTGATAAACTCTGTCTTGTTCCCATGGTGCATGTTGGCAGATCCATCTCAGCAATGTGATTGAATTTGTACCGGTATTGGAATAGTCATGTAAATGCCTTTAACCAATCAGAGAGGCTGACACCGTTATTCCAAATAGCTGTTGCTTGATGGACTCATGTTTCACAGCTTGCGTTCTGCGTGTGTTTGAGGTCTCACTAAGACCGGCTAAAACACTGTTACCATTCAGCTGACGCCACACAAGAGCTGAAAACAATATTGATCGGCCAAGTGTGTTTGACGAAGGAAGAAAACTTAAGTTTGCTGATTTCCAGAACCCTGTCCTGGCTGATTCTTCTGGTATGTTGACATGTTTTTTTTTTTTTTTTGTCACAGCTCGAGAACTTGCACAACACTTGACCGGAACAACTTTAGTATACTGGTGTAAGCTGAATTAAAATAGCAAAATGGCAAGTGAGTTTGTAAAAATAGATCACTGCTAAATCAAAATGTATGTATAGGACCATTCAAAAGTTTGGTACTGTAAGTTGGTAAGATTCATTCTTGTAATGACTCATGCTCACCAAGGCTGCATTTATTTAATTAAAAACAGATATATTGTGAAGTATTACAATTCAAAACAACTGTTTTTATTGTAATGTATTTTAAATAGGGCTGTCAAACGATTAATCGTGATTAATCGCATCCAAAATAAAAGTTTGTGTTTACATAATATGGGTGCACTGTGTATAAATATTTTAGATATATAAATGTACACACATGCTTGTATATATTTAAAAAAATATTTCATGTATCTACTGTATAGATTTATATTATATATAAATATTTTATATACAAATCATATTTTTTTTTCTTAAATATACAAGCATGTGTGTGTGTATTTGTGTATATATACAGAATAATTATACACAGTGCACCCACATATATTATGTAAACACAAACTTTTATTTTGGATGTGATTAATCATTTGACAGCCCTAATTTTAAAATATAATTTATTCCTGTGATCAAAGTCTTCAGTGTCACATGATCCTTCAGAAATCATTCTAATATGCTGGTTTACTGCTAAAAAAATTCATATTTTTAATGCATTTTCTCAGGATTCTTTGATTAATACAAAGTGTTCTTGCTGAATAAGTCTGAAAATAATCCTAACACACCCCATACTTTTAAACAGTCGTGTCTCTCGTAATTTTTGGATAACTCCTGGTTATGTGTGTTAATTATGGAGCTGATATGTGTGAATGCTGTACGGAATGAAGGCATTCTGCGCATGTGTGATTCTGTTGAGCCCTTCAATGAACTAAATCACTGGGTGAAAGTTTGACGATGCAGCAAACACTAAGTGGGAATAAATAATTCAATGCAGATGATAAAGAGACTGGCATAAATTGCAAGAATGTTGGAATGTTGATAAATGATCCGGTGTGAGAAAGTGGGAAAGGGAGAGACTGGGACAGCTGAAGGGAAGCGAGAGACTTCAAACGTGCCAAAATGTCAATGCTATTAATACACCTCAGCAACTGCTCTCCAATGAACACTCGATCTGAGAGAGGAAGTGATGGTAAAAACAGTTATCTTGCTTTATTTTATTTTTTTTGCATTTTTCTTTTAAGTTGAGGCGAAAGAGGAATGGCCATACCGAGCATGTCTCGCTCCAGCAGGCTTACAGATGTTTCTACACTGCTTTATCTGGATGAAGGAGGGACCTCGACGACAGACACGGAGTGTGGAGAGGAGTCTAATCTTCAGCCAAGAGCTTTAAAGGAGCCTCAGACAGTGCGTGTAGTAGAAGACACTGGAATATCAAACTTCATGGCGAAGGGTGAGGGAGGACAGTCACTTTAAAGGTTAATGGGTTCAAGAGCGGATGTCAACCATTTTTTAGACAGAACGGGATCATCTTATATTCTTATAAATAAACTTTCTTCCAAGAACCATCTAGCAGTGTTGTCGTACTCGAGTAACGGTCATTTTTTGAAGGTCCTGTCTCGGTACTCGGGTACATTTCCACAGACGACAACGTTGTCAAAACGTCAAATAAAAAGTACAAATTATTTGTACTTTTTACATTTTAAATAAGCTTATTTTAGTATAATTTATGTACTGATAGTATTTAATAATAGTTTGAATTAGCTTTTTATTGTTCATTTTATTTGACGTTTTATTAATTTACTCGTGTACTTTTTCAGTTTCTATTTCGCTTGAATTTATTTTTATTCCCATTTTAGTTGTATTAATTTTACTACTTAAACGTATTTTATTTAGGTCTGCGAAACGATTAATCGCGATTAATCGCATCCAAAATAAAAGTTTGTGTTTACACAATATATGTGTGTATAATTATGTTGTGTATATAAATACACACGTATGCATGTATTTATTTTAAGAAAAATGTGTTATTGATATATCAAATATTTATATTTATGTATAATATTAATTGTGTATAAATATATATATATAAAGTATAAACATGCAAATATTTCTTAAATATATACATTCATGTGTGTGTATTAATATATACAAAATAACTATACACACTGCACCCACATATATTATGTAAACACATAGTTTTATTTTGGATGTGATTAATCGTTTCACAGCCCTAATTTTATTTCAGTAAGTTGTCGAAATAAAAGTTTTTCATCTAATATTTTATTTTAGCTTAATTTCAGTTAATGTTAATTATTTAGTTTTTGTTTTAATGAGATGGTTCACTTTAGAGGTTAATTTGGATGTGTCACATATGTTTTAAGTGATGTTTACATGTATTTACAGGCGAGGAATATCAAACATTTGGCTTTACATGTACAGAAGACAACAATATCCAGTCGTGCATCAGCAAAAGGTTTGCACAATTGTGACTTTCAATTAAATCAAAGGTTTATGGTTCCATTTATTGATTAAACTGGGATGTTTTCTGTGGTCATTCAAAGGTCCGATGACTCCAGTGAGAGAGAGGAGAAAGCTACATCCCGCTGCTTCAGGAAACGTCACAGGAAAAACAGAACGGAGATTGAAGACCTGAAGAAAAGAAGGAAAACATGTAGAAAAGTGAGATTGAGAAGAAATGCTCCTGTTGATTTTGACCACAAGAGCTTCTCAACACCGGAGCGTTTATCCCAAACTCCAGATTTCAATGTGTGGGAATGTCCTCAGGATGCAGGTGCTTCCCATTTACGTATTCATAGGCTGGAAGTTGACTCACCTTCTACCATCGAGTCTCGCAGCTCGATATCTGGCGGTGTGGAACCAAACTTAGACTCTGAGTTTATTTACGCTGAGAGCATCAAGGGATGCGACTCTTCTTGTTACACTACTCCAGTTGACTGCAATATTCCCAATACCCTTGTCAAAACTGATATATGCAACGAACAAGACCTTGTATCTGTCTTAAAATGCTTCGATGAAGAATCTGAAGGCTCAGATTGTGATTTGTACGTCTCGAGTAACGTGCCCGGTTGCAGTATAGAAGCTACAGCAGGTTCTGGATATTCCTGCTATACTTCCAGGTTGAAAACTGATCGTTTTAGGTCTTTCATAGATGATTTTGACTTTAATTCAACTTGTATTTACACGGACTGGGACAGGAGAGCCGACAGCACAGAAACCGCCCACCGTTGCAGTCTAATCGAGGCGGAGTGGGGTTCAGCTTCATCTAGATGGAGCTACAGCTCAGATAGTTCATGCTACACCACAGACTGTAACACAGACATACAAACAAGCAGCTCAGATTCAGACAGCTGTGGTTTAGAGGATCTTGGTGACATAAGATTCCCAGACGGATGCCCTGAAGTGTTTTTGCCAGGTTGCTTTGATGCCCTTGGTGCATTTAAAGACATCTGCATTGACACAGAGAGCAATTCAGAGTCTTCCATTTCAAGGTTTTGCTCTGAACTGGAAACAGGGGAACTGCGGGGCGTTGTGACTCAAACGGACCGTTGGCATTTCTCTGAATTTTTCGGTGAAATGGTTAAAGAAGTAACACAGGAGAAAGACACAGAGAAAGTGAATGTAAACGAGGGGTTTCTGTTCCACCCTAAGCAGGTGTGTGACTAAAGACATGATACAATGAATATTAAGAATAAGAATATATTGTATTATGTACAAAAAGTGGGCAAAATAATAAGGTATTTCCTGATATTAGATATTTAATTGTCCATTCTCATTTAGATATTTGGCATATAAAACTCACTTAAATTTAATCTTTAATTTATGTTTTTTTTTTATTTAGACAAAGCAAAAAAATCCCAATTTCTTTTAAATATTTCAAACTATACAAAAAGTATATTGTATTGCTGTCAAATCAATTTATCGTAGTTAATCGCATCTAACATAAAAGTTTGTTTATATAATGTGTGTGTATATGTACACACACACACACACACACATATATAAACAAACTTATGTTAGATGCGAGTAATTGCGATAAATTGATTTGACAGCACTACAATATATTTTTATATAAATGTATATTATTTATATCATATATATATATAAAGAAATTTTTACTTGTAAAGACAAATTTACTTGTCTATATATATATATATATGCATATATAATATAGTCACAAACTTTTTAGATGTGATTAATCAATAAATAAATTTGACAGCCCTAATATATTGCTAATATACATTTTAAAATATATTTGCATAAATATATTTTCAATACATTTTAGTTGTATTTCTTCATATTTTGGGGCAAATTTAAATATATGCATATTGTCAAAAATATATTTACAAAAAACATATTGCATTTACTTTCTTACCCATTGTAGTACATTTTCTTAAAAAAAGTATTATATCTAATTATATATAGCCTATATATGCAGTATATATCAAATATCATATATATATATTAAAATCATTTTAATGTCTGCCATTTATCAGTCATAACGTGAATATTTTATTATCAGTTCCTCCCACATTCTATGACAATATTTAGCAATTTCAAAACAGCACAATTCTGATCATTTTGGTCAAAAAGATAAACTTTTTATTCATACATTTCATTATTCATATTTTTTAGCAACAACTCGTACAGTCATACAGTTATTTACAGCAGTTTTCATGATGCTCATTATTTCTTAGTTCCTCCAGGTGAAAAACTCCGAATATCGAGAGGGTCATGAGTACTCACTTCTCCGCCACATTCAAAACGGGTCTTATGGAGACGTCTTCAGCATCCGCGACAAACAAACAGGATTTACATGTGCCGCCAAGAGGGTAAATAATATCCATTCCTGCCTCATATATTAAAATAAAGGTTACTTTAAGCTTTGATTAAGAATAATTAGCATTGATGGCTCCATGGAAAACCTTAAACATCTATAGAACCTTTGTATTCCACAAAAGGTTCTTTTAGAATTTTCCACGAAAAAATGGTTCTTTATACTATAGAACTGTTCACTGGAAGGATCTTTGGGGATTTTCTATGGCATTTCTGTGAACAGCCCCTTTATTTTAAAGAGTTTAAGCCTAAATATCTCTGAATATTCTTGATTGCATGCTCTATTTTTGAACCAAGTTGTTTTTTAATTGTATGAACCATTTCCTGTGATTATTATCCTGTGACTGATCCAATGCATTGCTCTCTTGTGAAGATTCCCCTTTGTAGTTTTAGGTGGGAGGAAGTAGAAACATGGAGCAGGATGGAGTCTCCTCGTGTCCTCCAGCTGTACGGAGCCGTTAGAGAAGGACCCAATGTGATCCTCTTCATGGACCTGAAAAGAGGTGAGCACTTTTACCAGTGGAAGCCTCTAAAAAGCAAGTCAAGTCACATTTGAGCCAATCACTTCTCTCTCTTTAGGTTCTTTAGCTCAGCTGCTGAGAGTGAGGGGTCGTCTCTCTGAAGATCTGGCTCTGTATTATCATGCTCAGGTTCTGCAGGCTCTCGAACACCTGCATAGCAGACGTGTCGTACACCTTGATGTGAAAGGTTTGTGGCACGGTCATGGCTGTGGATTTTTCACTAAAGGAATTGGTGCACTGATATCATTCTTGTACGTAGTCGACAACGTGTTGCTGTCCGAGGATGGCAGACGGTGTTTTCTGTGTGATTTCGGGCTCTCCGAGACACTCAATCAGGGCGGATACAGCATTAAAACCTTCAGAGGTGACTACACACACACATACACACCAGCATGCATCCATGCCTACTGATAAAGAATAATAGATATAGTGTGTGTGGTGTGTGCAGGAAACATCCTGCGAGGCACGGAGTCTCATATGCCTCCAGAGGTGGCGCGGGGCGACCCTCGCTCTGCTAAAGCTGACGTCTGGAGCAGCTGCTGTATGTTACTGCACATGCTCAGTGGACATCAGCCCTGGACACGATTCTATCCGCATCCACTCTATCTGAAGGTGAAGAGAGCATGCAGTCTGTGTGTGTGTGTGTGTTGCCTAGAAAGCAAATCACCTAATTAGACAATACCAGTCAAACGTAACCCACCTCCTTATTCTTAGTTATGACCATTTTATACATTTTAGAATAATAGTAGTCACCAAAACAAAAAATAACATGCACTTATTATTTACATACATATTATTTATTAACATTATATTATATACATTTATAGCCCATATATACACAAAGGCAAATTTGTACACAAACCTAATTTCACACATTTAATTTAATTCAATTCAAATTTATTTGTATAGCGCTTTTCACATATTGTTTCAAAGCAGCTTTACAGAAAGTGCATTGAATGGAAAAATACATTTAGTTAATCATGTATTAATTTAGGGCATAAGATATTGCCGGCGTTGAGTCGTCTCTTCACAGGCGTCGAGTCGCCTCATCGCAGCATAAAATTTGGATCAAAATATGTTTAAGATTAAAAACAAACAAATATTTTAGCTAAAATTTGTGTATGTATTGTACATACATATATATTTTTATATTATATTTAAAACTAACATATTTTAAAATATGTTTACAAAAATATACTTTGGCACGAACACAAAATTCAATTTGAAAATGCTTTAGCCAAAAATATATATTTAAATATGTCAATGTATTTAAAAAAAAAAAATCTGTTATTTATTGATTATTTACTATTGATTGTATTCATAACATGAAAATTGTATTATCATTGCATCCACAGTTTTAACCAAATTTCAAAATCACACATTTAAAGGGTTTGTTTACTCAAAAATAAAAATTCTGTCAGTAATTACTCACTCTCGCTACGTCAGAACGTAGGCTCACTATTGGCCAGCATCACACTCATGACCAGAATCGGCCAATAGTGAGCCTTTGTTCTGAGGTAGCGCTGCGCTGTTATATTACGTGAACTCACTCTTGAGGCCCACATAGAAGAAAACGTTTTTTTTTTGCGCACAAAAAGCATTCCCGTCGCTTGATAAACTTAAGGTTGAGCCACTGTAGTCACTTGAACTATTTTAACTATTCATTAAGCAAAAGATTTAGATTGAGATATGTTTAAGATTGTAATAAACATAAATTCAGTCAAAACTCAAATGGACTATATTATACACATGTGAAATGTCTTTGTGTTTTCTTGACTTTTGGTGTTGTTTTGACATGCTGTCTATATAACTATATTGAAATGTGCTATGATTATCAGATCGTCAGTGAGCCGCCTCCTTTATGTGAGATCCCACCTGACTGTGACCCCCTGACCTGTGATGTCATCAGAGGGGGACTGGTTAAGGAGCCGGGAGAGAGACACTCAGCATCCCAACTGCTGCACAAAACTGTTAAAGCACTCAGAACAGGTTTAAAATGTTTTGATGAAATATTTATATAATATAAATATGTCAACCTATTAACGTGCACTACTGTTAAAATTTTTGGGGTTGGTAAGATTTTTTAAATGTTTATAAAATAAGTTTCTGATGCTGAATTTATTTGATAAAGAATACAGTAATACTGTGAAATATCATTTCAATTTAAAATAACAGTTTTTTTTTTGTTTGAATATACCTTAAATGTACAATATGCAAGATTGTTTCGCCACCAGGGGTCGCTAACCTCTTACAATAACAAAGGCGTATATTAATGACGTATATTCTGCTTTAAGCGGAATTATGGATCTTGTCGTCAAGCTGATGGATCTTTTATGGATGAGTGAATAGAAACTCTAGAAACTTTTATTATCAATCTTGAAAACAGTTGTGCTGCTTAATATTTTTATGTAAACTGTGACGTCTTTTTTTAGGATTCTTTGATAAATAGAAAGTTCAAAAGAACAGCATTTATTTGATATAGAAATCGTTTGTAACATTATAAATGTCTTTGCTGTCACTTTTGATCTATTTAATGTGTCCTTGCTGAATAAAAATATTAATTTAAAAATATCACCATCTTATTAAAGGAGTAGTTCACTTTTAAAAAAAACTTTTGCTGATAATTTACTCACCCCCATGTCATCCAAGATGTCCACGTCTTTCTTTCTTCAGTCAAAAAGAAATTAAGGTTTTTGATGAAAACATTCCAGGATTTTCTCCATATAATGGACTTCAATGGGAACCAAACGGTTCAATGTCCAAATGAGAGTTTCAGTGCAGCTTCAAATGGCTTTAAACGACACCAGACGACGAATAAGGGTCTTATCAAGCGAAAACATAGATCATTTAAAAAATAAATAGGTTTTATAAGCTCAAATGCTCATCTTGCTCTGTTCTGTGATGCGCGTTCGTGACTCTCCTGTTCTAACTAGTTCATCAAAATGAACGAATCTTTTTTTGAGTCATTTGGTTGATGAACGAGTTCGAACAGGAGAGTCACGAACGCGCATTTGTGCTTATAAAACTTAAACTTTTTTATTTATTTTTATAATGACCGATCATTTCGCTTGATCAGACCCTTATTCGTCGTCTGGTGTCGTTTAAAGCCCTTTGAAGCTGCACTGAAACTCTCATTTGGACCTTGAACCTATTGGTTCCCAATGAAGTTTGTTGAATATGAATGTTTTCATCAAAAACCTTAATTTCTTTTCGACTGAAGAAAGAAAGACATGGACATCTTGGATGACATGGGGGTGAGTAAATTATCAGCAAAAGTTGTTTTCATTGTGAACTTCTCCTTCAACACCAAACTTACAGTAATACATTAAGCCCTTTATTTTCTGCTCATTTAGTATGTGGGATCTCTGGACCATCATCCGAACAACATTCAGCCCCTCCTTTCGAAGAGTCTTCTGTCCCATCCATCCCGAAAACTCCTGAATCTACAAGGCCTCCTAGCTTCCCAGAAGACCTCTCCGCACCCACAATCCACTGGGTGAGCACATGGAGACAGACGGCACCAAACGAGGATGATTCTGACTCGGAGGAAAGCCAGTGGGATGAGGATGCAGAAATGAACAAACTAACAAGAGACAAAACGAGCAGCTGGATGGACAGATACTGGGGGGAGGAGGAAAATAATGAAGAACAAAACTATTCAGACGATGACAGAGAACTTGAGTCTGATGAAGAGATTTGTGACAAAGATGCTTTACAGATCAAGAATCAAACAGATCCTGAAGAAAGCAAAACTGATCACTTCATGGAAAAGAGAGTTGTAATTGGAGGATGTGGCGAATATGACAGAAGTCTTTTAGAGGAATCTGAGAGCTGGGATGGAGAGATCCGAAGCTTTGTGGATGATGAAGAGGTGGAGAGTGATTTGGAAAGTCTTCGAGAGCTGGGAAGCGATTGCGCACAAGAGTGGGAACCGTTTCTACAGCTCCAGACACTTTATCGCCCGAGAGAAGCTCAACTGCTTAGCGAAGACAGCTACTCTGAGTCTGAAGAGGAGTCGGTCCTGCTGAGGAAGAGTGGTGAGTGCTGGTTGTGTGTGAGCTTGATTTGATTCATTGTTTCTAGTTTGTACATACTTTTATCAATCAATTTTGAGTCGAATTCACAGTCAATTTTGTACTATTATAAATTTTTTTGTTTAAAAACATTGCTCAGAGTAGTATAAACCAGGCAAGTAAGGATTTTTTTATTTTATTTTTTTATATTTAGTGCTCACGGAAGAGATGAGTTTTCAGTTTTCATTTCCATCTACACTGTAAAAATACAATATTACAGTGAGTTGTAAATAAAACAAATATTTTTAGAGTTTGTTGTACAATTGTTTTAATTTTTCTACTTCACAATTTCCAGGTTTCTTGCCGTTTCTTTCTTGTCATTATTTTTAAATTTACTACTAATTTCTAAAGTGAAAATGTATAGTTTTTTTCAGTATTCTGTACCAATATGATTTTAAGGATAAGGAAAAGAGTAGTTTTGGGGTTAGTTCCTTGAATAGGTTCTTCATTATCATCTGATTTCCAAGATTTTGCTTGTGTTTTACATACACCATCTGTGCCTCAAACACAGTGCATCAAACAACATATGTAGCAGCACAAATGTTCTGATTCAAAGTGAATCTCTAGCACTTTCTATGCAATGTTGATGAGTTCTCTTTTATCCTCCACAGAACAAAAAAGCCCAAGTTCACCTGATTGTCACGGACTGCGACCTCTCACCTGCACCAGCCGCTGTGACTCTGAGCAAGATCTTAGTGAGGAGGTAAACATTGCAGTGACGTAGTAATGTGTTTCATTAAGGTTATTGTGGCAGAACATCAAATGAACCCCATGTTTTTGCTTTAAAGGACTCTGATGATTTTAGCTCAGGGGTTTTCTCCTCCTGCAGCACTGCAGATGATCAAAGCTTCAATGTGGACTGGTCTGTGTCGACTGATCAGACGCCTTCTTGCTACTTTGAAGGTAAGATTCATCAGTATAGTGCATTTTTAGGTGCTTATGTCATGTTAGTGTGTATTGATTTGTGCGTGTGCAGGTCTTGGCGTGGATATATGGGTGGAAGACATAAGTGGAGAAAGTTTAAAGATCAGAGAGAGGCCACAAGTGAAAATCGGGCACATTGCTGTGGGAATCAGCGAACAGGTGAGATTTTTGTGAAATGTATGTATTTAAGATTCCATCACAAGTTGTCTTTTGTAGTATTTATCATGTTTTTATGAGCAATTTAATGAATCTGAGCATCTGCATTTATGTCTGTGTCGCAGATATCTTTGCGGACCTTCTGTTTGGCCACCTTGGATGGGCGGCTGGTGTCTCAGGACACAGAAGTGTGTGTATCGGGCATGTGGCTGCAGTGTGTCCCTGCTCCTGATGGCAGTCCCAGCTGGGATTGGAGAGTCAGAGATGGAAAATTAGAGATGCAAGAATATGATGAACATTCAGACACCTGCTCAACATTGGCGCTCTAGCAAAAGTGACCACCACAAACAAACAGAACTGGAGTTGTTTACATCTCATTCTTTTCATGTGTAGCATTATGATGCTGACTTCATTTGTCACTCATGCATTTGTGTATTAACTTGTGTTCAACCCTAGTGTGTCAAATGATACAATTATTTTATTATTTTGGCGGAACTGTACAGGTAAATTGTAAATTTGTTGTATTTATATAGTTATTGTTATGAAGACAACACTGTTTAACTCTGTTATAGACAATATTAAAATACACAAACACACCATTTAAGAAAATACTCAATACTTTTACCTAAAATACGTATATTTAGTGCATGAAAACAAACGCTATTGCAGTGCTATGCAATGTTAACTAAGGCGTGTACCATAGTGTACTCTGACTACAACAATAGATCGGAAGTTCTTACTTCCTCATTTCCCAAATCCAACCGGATCTGTCGCTCTTTCTGATTGGAGCTCACTTCTAGAAGGCGGGATTCCGCATTGTTCTCCTTACCTGATTGGGCCTTTATATGTGGTGGGCGGGACCTGTCTAGCCGGTGCGTTGAGTTGCAACATACGCCATTTTGCATTGACAGCGGTTTGCTACAGCAGTGGAGACATACAGCTCGAGAAGCCCCGGTTTAGAGGTGATTTTATTTCGCAGTCTTCATGATAAACATGTTAATTTATTGACGATTACGTTAAGCTTATTATTCACATATTCATCCGGTTTTAAATGATTAAATTCGTCATTTGAAGTACCAGCTGGTTGCTCTTATCTTGTATGTAGCTAGTCGGCTAATCTGCTAAAGATGATTGGTCCATAAAATCAGTCTGAGAAAAACACGCTTCAAATTTATGTATTTTTACTTAAAGTTTACTGTCTCTTAAATCATCTTTAAATTGTTCGTGGTAACAGTGTAGACGAAGCTAGCTATACTGCTATTATTAAATTAATCTTAGTTTTAAGCCTTAAAGTAATTGAATAAACATTTGGATAAAATATGTAAGTTAGGCCTTGACAGTCTGCCACAATCTGTGTTTGTCCATTTTATTAGACATTTATTCACAAAATGTGCTTTATATTTTATAATAAACAGCCTTTTAGATGACAAGCACATTTTACGTGTTATTGGAAATAATTCGCATTGCTTTAAAGCCTATGGCAGTTTCCAAGATAGATGATGTTTGTCCTTGTATACTTTGATTAATTAAAAAATAAAAATCTGTGATATATTATCAGACAAGATTTTTTTCCCCTGTAAACTTCTATAAAAATGTATGACTGTTTGTTTGTATATAATAAGACCTTGCATGAACATTACAGGGTGTTGCTTTAAAATGGGGCTTTTGAATTAAAGTCAAAGTACTGAAATGCATCTAGTTCATGTATTTTGTTGTGTGCTGTAAATAAAATAATGTTTATCTCTTAATTTTGCAGTGTAAACTATGGGGAATGTCTTTTCAAACCTGTTTAAGGGTTTATTTGGGAAGAAGGAGATGAGAATTCTCATGGTTGGTCTTGATGCCGCCGGTAAAACCACCATCCTGTACAAACTCAAGCTGGGAGAAATAGTTACCACCATTCCCACTATCGGTACGGCTGAAGACGTCATCTGTTTTTACACCTGTTATTTGTTTTTGGCAGTGTTTGATATCCTGATTTCCCACATTTTTCTCACAGTTTGACCTTGACTTGTGCATCATGTTGCACAAAACTCTTTTGTTCTCATCTCAACATTGCTACTTTCACTCACATTATCTGCTGTGTTATCCAGAATGTGTGTTGAATTTGTGTCTGTAAAGCCCAAGCTTTAAAGTTATTTTTTTAAATCTTTTCTCCTGCAGGTTTTAATGTAGAAACGGTAGAGTATAAGAATATCAGTTTCACGGTTTGGGATGTTGGTGGCCAAGATAAAATCAGGCCACTTTGGAGGCACTACTTCCAGAACACTCAAGGTATGAGAGCTAAACACAATCAAAAGTGTGTATTTTGTTGTAAAAATTTGCACAAATTTGCCTGAGAATTTAAAATGTTATAAAATCAATTACTATTGTAATGATTTTCCTGATATTCCTGTTGGCAGGTCTGATATTCGTAGTGGATAGTAATGACAGGGAACGAGTTAATGAAGCCAGGGAAGAGTTGACAAGAATGTTAGCTGAAGACGAGTTGCGTGACGCCGTTCTTCTCGTTTTTGCAAACAAACAGGTGAGCATCACTTATCTGCAGTATTGCTCATCTCTCCAGGGCTCTTTGAAACAATATTACATGCAGATAATAAAAGCAACTAACCATGTTTTCATGCATAGTCATGATGCTGAGATACACTGACTTGTCTGCTTTAAAAGAGTGAAGAAAATGCTACCCTTTTTGTTGTTGGCATCAAAAACATTATGTGCAATCAAATGCAACAGAATTTTGGCTCAAATTCAACTGGTCAAATTCAGAAGCTTGTCCATTTGGGCAGATGCCAACATTGGCAGGTTGCATGATATTCTCATCTTAAAAAATGACATGTAGGAAATACAATCCAAACTACATTAAAAATAGGTTAACCCTCAGAGACCCAGTGTACATTTGTATAACGCAATTAAATACAGTAGCAAATTAAACAATATCTAATTTAAACTAAATATGGGTAAAACACTTTTGGAACAAATTTATCGTTTTACAAACTATAATGTATATATATATATATGAAGAGTTCAGATGCAAAAGCCTCTAAGTGCCATTTGAAATTTTCTTCTAGAATGATCATTTTTATCAAGCTTGTATATTTAAGTTCAGTGATTGCACTTAAATGGCAATGATAATTATCTATTGATTGTTATTTAAGTGAAATTACTGAACTTAAATATACAAGTTTGATAAAAATCATCATTAAAGAAGAAAATTTCAAATGGCATTTAGAGGCTTTTGCATCTGAACTCTTCATATATATATATATATATATATATATATATATATATATATATATATATATATTAGGGCTGTGCAAAAATTAATTGCGATTAATCGCATCCAAAATAAAAGTCTGTGTATACATAATATATTTGTGTGTGCTGTATATAATTATTTTGTATATATAAATACACACACATGTATGTATATATTTAAGGAAATTTGTTATTCATATATTAAATATTTATATTTATATAATATAGATTATGTATTTATATATATACACAGAATTTAAGTGCAAATAATTCTTAAATATATACATGCATGCATAGGTATTTATATATACAAAATAATTATATACAGCACACACAAATATATTATGTAAACACAGACTTTTATTTTGGATGCGATTAATAGCAATTAATTTTTGCACAGCCCTAATATATATATATATATATATATATATGAGCAAAATATTTTGAAAATATTTTCTTTTCTTTCTTTTTTTTTAGATTTTAGTAAAACTTTATAAAAGGTTTCATTTAGGTGATGCGTTAACTATGGGCCATATTTTGTTCCAGTACTTATTTATCTTAAACATTAATAAAAATACAACTGTTCATTGTTAGCTCATTAACTAATTCTAACAGATACAACTTTTGATTTAAATTATGTTTTATGAAATGTTGAGATTAACTGAGATTAATAAATGCTTTAGAAATATTTTTCATTGTTAGTTGATGTTAACTAATGTTAAAAAAATAAAACCTTACAAAGTGTCACTGATATTTATATATGAGGGAAGAACAAAACACACTAAACTTGGTTAAGGTATTTATCTGATAAAATTATTTGGGAATATTCAAAATACAGCTTCAGGACTTTATTATGTATTATATATTATTTGACTATATTATTCTTTTTACAAAAAAAAATGTGTTATCATATTCATAAAAAAACAAAAAGCTCACAGGAAAAAGCATACCTACATTGACAACAACATAATCAGTTATTAATATTTTGCTGGTTCTCTCTTGTTTTTGCATGTAAAAAATCATTTTGGCACAATTTTGGCATGTTTCATTGTTTATTATCACAAATAAAACAATTACCTCCAAGCACAGCTACACAATATGCGTTCAAAATCTTTGACACATTTATTTATAATATTTAAATAAAGGGTGAAGATGTACATTTTTTACGTACAACAAGGCTGGACGTCACCTTTGGCTGTCTGTTTGGGGTTTACAAAAAAAAAGATAATTATTTTGCAACCCTGAATGCCTTGCCCAGCATAACAATTTGGCAACGTTTGTCAAAATTATACCCTAATGCACTCTAAATTGCTTCCTAAAGACTCATCATGAATATTAATGCTTGGTGGTTTGAGGTTTAAATAAATAAAAAAGTCACAAAAAATATGGGGCTGCTTTTCACAGTCTAGTGAAAATATGTCACATGACATTGTGAAAGCCATTTCATGTTGATTTGACATTGCGTTTGTCGTGTGGTGGCCTTTGAATCTCTGATTGGATTTGTCTCCTCTCCATCACAGGACCTTCCCAATGCCATGAACGCAGCTGAGATTACAGATAAACTGGGCCTTCACGCCCTCCGTCATCGTAACTGGTACATCCAGGCCACCTGCGCCACCAGTGGGGACGGGCTCTACGAGGGGCTGGACTGGCTCTCCAATCAGTTGAAAAATCAGAAATGAGCTAGTCTACAGCCTCCAAATCTGTGTGTGTGTTTGTTGTTGTGTGAATGGGTAGGTGTGTGTGTGTGCGTATGTATATGAGAGAGCGAGACACACACAGACTTTGACTGAACTCAGTATCCCATGTCCTCCCTCTCATTCATTCAGGTTTGGGCATTGCTGATTCAGACTGTGTTTGTGTGTGTGTGTGCATAGTGAAGCGTCTATCTTTAGTATGCACGTTAGCAAGAATGTATCGTTTCATGTGTGTATGAAGGCTTTTCTGTCTGTTTGCTTGGTTTGGGAATGACCCCTGGCGTGCCTTTTATACACACACATCTCCTCTTCTCGTTTCACCTCACAAACTGTGTTGTTTTTGCTCCATACTGCACCACGCGTGGTTTTCACATGGCGAAGAAAGAACCAAGGTTGACGGCAATGAACCATTCACTGCGATAATAACCCTCCGCCAGTATTACAGGCCTGCTGATATACAACATGTACACTTTAGACATAGAGCTTTTAATTGAGATTAAAAACCTGCCCTGTCTCTTTAGGAACAAATGCATTGTAACCTGTATCAGGTGAGGATCGATTCGCTCAGATTCCCCCACCACCGTCCTTGATCGTTCTTTTCGAGTCATTTGAAAATCAGGCTTGTTTTATTTCCGGCTCTTCAGGTCCATGTTTTAATTTGTGAGTGTGTCCGAATGTGGGTAGTGGAGTTAAGGGCAGATCTCTGGTTTCCTACTGTACACTACCTGTTTCCAGCCGCCACTCAAACCCCGGCCCGAGCACAATCACAGACTGCTGAACATTCCCCCTCCACCAAATTGTTGGATTTGATTTGAATTAAAAAAAACATCATATATTATACGCCTTGTTATGGTTATTACGTGACTCTTGTGTGGTGTGAAGACGTCAGCTTACAGACTAAATTTTTGTATCCAGTGTCTACAGTTGATCAACTTAAATTTGAGGTTTCTTCTATATCCAGGGTCTACAATAATGGTGTCCACCAATCTTTTATAAGCTATTTATGGACAAAGATGGTGTTTTTTAATCAAAAGTAAAGTAGTGTTGAAGTACTGTTTTTTAAAAGTAGTACTGTTTTTTTTTAATCAAACAGTAAAAAAGTTTGGAGTTGGTAAGATTTGTTTTTGAAATAAGCAGTAATATTATGAAATATTATTACGAAATTGTTTTCTATTTGAATATATTTTAACATGTAATATACTGTGATCAAAGCTGTATTTTCAGCATCATTACTCCAGTCCTCAGGGTCACATGATCCTTCAGAGATCATTCTAATATGTCGATTTAATTTCTTCTTATTAATGTTAAAAATAGTTACTGAAAAATGTACCATGGTTTTAAACAAAATACTTTAAAGTTGTGCTTGGCATTAGCCACAAACATCTAGGCTAAATGGCTGGACAGAATTTGAGAGCTTTTTATATTGTTTAAATGAGATGCCATATTAAATTAGTTTTAACAATAGCTGTAGTAACTATGATAATTTGCTGGAAAATATGGCTACTATGGTAAGGATTTTTTAATAACAGCTAGCTAGATTTGTTGTGCTTTTATTTTGTAAACTGAATTCTTTTTATGACATGATAGGCTATATTTTAAAAAGAGCTCCTGATACACAGCTGTCCATGAGAAAGGAAAGAATTTATTTATGATAAAACCGGTTTTGAAGAGTATTATTATTTTGTAATTTATATTAAATTTTCTTCATGACAGGTAAAAAAATAATTTTGTTAATTAATCTATCCAGGTATAGAAATATAAATGTTCACTATAATTACATATTGTGCATTTAAAATATTTTCCTGGCAGGTTTGGAATGAAAATGTAATGGGTAATTTTTTCCTCATTCATTTGTTTTTTAAATGGTTGCTCAATGATTCAACTTTCATATGACATGGCGCTTAATGTGGGCCAAGGTGTGTCACTGAACACGTTTATGGCTTTATGTTAGAGATGTTTTCTTCAAATTTCATTAGCAGACATCATTAACTAGAATTTCTATTAATTTGCCTAAAGGACAGCGTTAGTTCACTCAAAATGGCACTTCTCTAATAATTTAAACACCCTCATGTCCTTCCAAACATGTATGACTTTATTTCATCGAACAAACACAGAAAATATCTTAAAGTATATTTACCTTTGTCCACACAATGTAGCTCGTTACTCGCGCGCTGTGTGGAAAATTGTAACTTATGTGTGCCCATAAAGCTAAACTAAACTCAGCTCTGTTGACAAATTCACACAAATAATGTAAAGGCAAAAGTGCCTATCCATGCAAACATAGTAGGTTATGTCTAAATGAACATAAGCGAGATGCTGCTGTCTGTGTTTTTAATGTTAATCAAACAAAATGGACGAAGAAAAAAACACAGATAATTGATGGCAGCCATTGACTTCCATAGGAAAATGTGATTACTAAAGTTCTTCAAAATATCTTCTTTTGTGTCCAACAAAAGAAAGAAACTCACATAGGGTTGGAACTACATAAGGGAATAAGACATTTTAATGACTTTTAATTTTGGGGTGAATTATCCCTTTAAGTCACTGCAGTGGCAGGTGTGGCAAAAAGTTGGTTTTAGGCCCTTCTATACAGGTTTGGCTTGACATGAAGGTGAGTAAATGATGACAGAATGATAATTTTGGGTGAACTAGTCTCTCTTAAAAAAATCTGAAAGGAAATGACAAGTATCAAGTTGAAGCAGCCAGTTACAAATGAGTAAGTAGAAGGACCAGCATGACCTCATCACCAACCTGTCTGTTAAGTGTGTGTAGGCATGAACTTTACCTGCCCTTCCTGCAGCTGTGTGTGTTCACGAGCTCCGCCCACGTGTGTGTGAGGTGTTTTCTGTTTTCACACGAAACTCGACAGGAGTGTAAAGAGGATGTTCCTCGTGTCGGCTGGATGAAATACTCTACAAACACTACAACTTCAGCTTGTGTCGCCGTAAACTGATACCAGAGTTCAATAGTTCAACAACAAGTGGACAGTGTACATTTAGGTGAGCCTTCTTGTATTATCACACTGTTTTGCCTATTACACCATGTCAACAACTCAGAACAGAAACCAAACTGTTAACCGTACAAGTCTCCGATTCATGATGAAATTGTGACCCTGAGCTGTTCATTAATACATGTCCTAACTGTATATTCAAAGGTTAGTGAGGAGAATTATGTTTTGCTTGAGTTCTGATTACACATTACTGCTATAACGTTAATGCGTTTCAACGGTAGGCTACTTTAATGTATTCACTGTCAAAGAATGACATGATTAATTCAATAAAAAATCATTTCAATGTCGAACTGTGGTTTAGTTTGCGTACTAATAGCCTACATGGGACTTTTTAGTTAGTAATAGTAGCCTACGAATACCATAAATGTTGATAAATACTGTTTTTGACCATTTACTGTTTACAACAGTGAAAAGAATAGAGAAGACATATACAGTTTTATTACATAATATAGTAATAATTGGTCTTAAAATAATAATATTAGCGACTTTAATAGCCTAATATTAATGTTAATGTTGAATAATATCCAATATGACATAGGCCTATAGTGGCCAAAAGATTGGGATTTGTTTTGAAGTTTGATGAAATCATCAAAATATGAGGAAAATATTTAATAATTTTTAAATATGAGGGAAGAACAAAACACTTGGGTCAATTCAAGGTATTTATCTGACACATTTTGGGGCAAAAATGGGGTAAACTACAGCTTCAGTTTTTATTACATTGATTACAACATTTTTTTTTTTGTTTTTTTGCAAATATATTGCAAATAAAAGCATAACTACGTAATATGTTTACAAATTTGAATGAATGGTGAAGATGTCAATTTTCTCTTTTGCCGTTACCGTAAATTAAAGACAGAAAAAAAAGTTGTGGAAAACTGCTTGTTTCAGGGATATTACACTGAATAATTGAATTTAGTAGTAATGATAATATTGAATTTTGTTTACTTTTTATTGATGGAAGCCAGTTGTTCTCATCTTATGTAAAGCAATGCTACATTAAATAATATTATAGTCCTACTATAGGCTACTTGAAACATAATTTTAGGTGACAAAACAACAGTTTAAAGCAGAATAAACTTTGTTTGACAGCGCATCATGCATACCCTTTCATTTCTCCAACCTGTTAGTTTGTGCGCCACATTGACTTTGTTCAACATGCAACCTCTCTGAACGGCTAGTCTAGTCTGGTTTCTGATGCACATTTAAGAGAAATCCACAAATCCTCTTTTCTCTTTGAGCACGTTGTTTTTGGATGTAAGTAGAGCCCGCAGCTTTGTTAATAGACAATTGCCCGAGAGTGACATCACCCTTTTAATTTGACAGGTGTAACATAGTGTGTTAGATACAAAAAAGAAAGGAATTGTGTGTAATGTGTGTAGTTGCATGAGTATTAGAACATGTGATCGGTTGATTTGCTTTTGTAAGCTACGTCAGAGCACTTTGCCTTGCTGAGAAGTGTGTCGACAAGCATTTGTTTATTATGAGTGTGTGTTTGCCAAGTCGTGAATGGGGTGTGTCAGTGCCAGATTCCTGGTTCACAAGTTCTTGTGTGATCAGACAGTCAACAATTCTGTCTCCTTTAGCAACAGCCAATAATAAGAAACCATTGTGAAAGGTGTAACCTAAACACTCTCTTACACATTATTGACACGTATTGTTCTCTTGGCTGTAAATCAGGTTCTGCCGTGTTGAATAAAGATCTATTTTGGGAAGGGAAAGTTGGTGTGCAGGAAAATGTTTGAATGTTTTGTGAGTCTTGCAACACGTGGATGGTGTAGAGTAGCAGTTGTACATGAATCACACCTGGACGTGGTCAAGTGATCGTTGTGTGTGTGCTGTCTCTCTCTGCAGTGATGGAGAAGGACTGTCGCACAGAGAGGGAAGAGTTTCTTAAGAGGTCAACGGCTGAGACGATGTCTAGTGATTCAGTGTCTGTCAAATGTTCTTCATCATCCCCAATCCTTCAGATGTCGACGCCTCGATCGATCCCTCTGACCACGAGAAACACCCTCAGGTAACTTGTGGCACTTGGTGCTGATTGCTTGGTTGAAAATCATAAACATACAAACTGACCTACAATAATAAAAAAAACCCCCCAAAAAACAACAACAATGATGTAATTCTTTTTTTTAATCTTATTTTTATAAATAACTTTATTTATATTTTACATAATTTTATTTCATTTAATATAAATTGCTTAATTTTATTATTTATTATTTTATTTATTTATATTATTTAAATAAATTCACATTTTTGTCAACTATAGCAATAGTTTATAAAATGTTCCAACTATAATTAAAAGTTTAGATTGTGTCTAATTTATTATACATATAACTGGTCTCATTGTGATTTAACTTTCCTTTTAAACTAACTTGCTATAGTTTATAAGCAGTTCCGAGTTGAATTGAATGGCAACATTGGACATAAAATCAATATTGGCTTAATTACATAATTTTCTTGAGTGTGTGTACACTGATGTTTTTTTATTTATTTTATTTTATTTGATTACTGTGTCTAAAAGTAAACCAGTTCAAACTTGCATTTAAATGTGTAATTCTGTTGATTTAATTAAATTATTATTTAATTTAGTATAAATTATTATATAATATAATTTATTTTATTTTATATAATTACATTTATTTTAAACTAAAGTAATAGTTTATAAGCAGTTCCGAGTTGAATTTAATGGCAACATTGGACATAAAATCAATATTGGCTTAATTACATAATTTTCTTGAGTATGTGTACACTGGTGGTTTTTTATTTTATTTTATTTGATTACGGTGTCTAAAAGTAAACCATTTCAAACAGTTCAAACTTGCATTTAAATGTGTAATTCTGTTGATTTAATTTAGTTTAACATAAATTATTATTTCATTTAGTATAAATTACTTTATTATATAATCCAATTTATTTTATATTATTAAATAAATTTATTTTAAACTATAGTAATAGTTTATAAGCAGTTCCGAGTTGAATAGTTTAATGTCAACATGGAATCAAGATTGGCACAACTTACTTTTAGTAAACATTCCTGATCTTACTGTGAATATTTGTTATGATATGTTATTTTATAACTAGATATAGTGTCTAAACCGTTTCAAAGTCAACAGTTGCAAGTTGATTTTGAAGATGTAATTTTTTTGATTTTATTTGTTTTTACACAAATAATGTTATTTCATTTAATATATATATATATTATTTACTTTTGTTTACTTTTGTATAATAGTTATATGCATTCCAAGGTAAACTGACAGGCTGGATTGACGCTGTTTACCTTGCTGGTCTTTTTACAACTTGCCTGTTATGAAAACAAAAACAAAATCCTGTTTCGTTGGTACTGTATACATATCAGATCACGGAAATAAAATGTGTTGACATATTTGTGATGCTTTCCTATTATGATTCTTCCTGGTCTAGTGATTCTAGTTTTCCACCAAAAGAAGAGTTTCGAGCTTCATCTGCACCTTTGATACCCAATCCGTTTCCGGAGCTGTGCAGTCCGAAACACTCCCCGGTCCTGACCGGATCTCTCGGCTCTAAAGACCTCACACATGTAAGTACGGCTGGATGCTTTAATTGCTGACACCCTTGGCAGGTGCTAAGACACGCCATCCTCTTGGGAAAAACAACATGCATGTACACACACAGTTGAGTTAAAAGCCTTCTCAAGAAAAACTTTGCAACTGTTCTTTGGAACTCAAAAAAGTGAATGACTCTAAACAAATTGAAACATGGAATGTCAGATGCATTTGCATCTTTGTTGCTGACAGATTAAAGGTGCATTGCGCAACATTTCCACTTAAAAATACCCGTTTTTCTAACCCATGCATGCTTAAACAATTGGGCTGAAAGAGCCCTTCTCTGATCACTGCGATTGCCTCTATAATCCTGAACAGTAAAATAAATAAGAGTGATTCGGGACAGACTTTGGCTATGTCTGGCAGGTTTGTGTATTCGCCGCCATTCTCCGTATCAGCGAAGACAACTCGAGCGACAAAACTTTAGTCAACTTTCGGCAAAAGTAGAAGATGGATTCAAAGAGACCGGCTTGTAGTCCATTCCAAACCCCAACGCAAACTCCACGTCAGACAGAGAAGATAAAACGTTTGTCTAGCGCCGGCGTCGGAATAAGACGAGAGTCGACGTCGGGAAGCTTTCAACAATTGGAGAGATATCCGGTCGGCTCTAGGGCTCAAACGGGATCAAAGTAATAACTTATATTGTTCATGAACGTGTTTCCATAATGATACAATCGTAAGTGGATACAGTTAATTCAACAAGGAGAGTTCTACTACCCCCGTTTCCCCCTCACACACACATAAGTGTGTAATTTACTCAAATTCCTTTCCTTTCATATTTTTAAAATGACTTGCAGATTTATAACTTTATTACCTCTGAAGACATTGTGACTGTAACAAAAGATTTGTGCGGCTGATGCTCCTTTGGTTATGAACAGCTCCTCTGGTTGCAGTTTCGCTTGTCGCCAGAGGGGGCGTAGTTCTGCAAAAACTCATAGACTTGCGCAATGCACCTTTAATGATGAGCTTCTTTTGTATGTTTGTGTGTTTGTAGGTGATTCGGATTTTCGGGGACGCCAAACACAGTCGTTCGTTCTTGGTGTCATCTGGCGTGACGGCACGTATGGTTTGTCAGAAGTTAGCACAGAGCATCCACTGTATGGACGAGGAGAGCTGGGCCCTCATAGAACATCACTCTGCTTTGGGCCTGGGTAAGATACGAGGATGGTACTAAATGCAATTACTGATACACTTTCACTACTCTCCTGTGATCTTCCATAATTGAACTTAACATAAATACTTTCATGATGCAATGTAAAATGGCATCATTCACTTAGAAATGTTTGAATTGTAAAACAGTGGGTTGCTGCTTTGCATGCACTCTGTTGTTTGCATTCACTTGATTTTTGACCTTCTAGTGTTTTATTCATATGAATTCCCATTCACTTTCATTGCACGTTCATTGTTTGGACAAAATCCGCTAAATGCCATTTCAAATTCTAGCTTGTTTCTAAATTAAAATACTGACATGTCTAATTGTGTTTTTGAATTGATTTGATTCATCGTTGAGGGAAATCTGGCCTAGGGCTGTTGTGTGGAAAATAGCACTGAAAGCAACCCAACCAACATGTTAAACAGGCTTTTATAATTGCTTTAGTTACGCTTTTGACAGGTGTTGGGTTTGAAAAACCTTTCGTTTTAGAAATTACAGTTTGGTTTTAAGTTTATGTATGACATTTTACTTGGTAAAAATGTGTTTAATAATTAATTCATTTTTTATACTAGTATAATAATATTAGATAGTAATTATATTAATAATAATTAGCGCTGTGCAAAAATTAATCGCGATTAATCGCATCCAAAATAAAAGTCTGTTTTTACATAATATATGTGTGCTGTATATAATTATTTTGTATATATAAATAGCTATGCATTCATGTATATATTTAAGAATTATTTGCGCTTAAATTCTATATATATATATATATAAATACATAATCTATATTATATAAATATAAATATTTTATATATGAATAATACATTTTCTTAAATATATGCATCTGTGTGTATTTATATATACAAAATAATTATATACAGCACATTCAAATATATTATGTAAACACAGACTTTTATTTTGGATGCGATTAATCGCAATTAATTTTTGCACAGCCCTAATAATAATTAATTCAATAATTATAATAATTAATTCAATTTTAATTCTAATAATAATAGAATTTTAATAAAAAAATCCAAAATCCAAAAAAATTAATATTTTAATGTAATAAAATAAACCATTTAACCAATTAACCATGTTTCTTAACATTTTTTTTCTTAACAAATTTGTTTGAATTTAATTTAAGAAATGTATTGACTTTTTAAAAATCAACCATTTGTTCCTTAATATTTATTTATTTATTTGAATTAGTTTTAATTCAATTAGTTTAAATTTCATTTATTAATATTTAATATACCTTTTAAAATGAATTTGTTTGAATTTAATTCAGGAAATGTATTGATTAATTAGAAAAATTTACCATTTGTTTTTCTCACATTAAAAGCTTAAATCGTGTCCACCTTTATGAACCATCGTGTTCTAGGACCGCAGGTGATAGACAGACATGAATAAGTGTTATATGTTATTGTGAGTGTTCAGGAGCCTTTGCATTCACACTTGCAATGTGAATTTTTTTTTTTCCAGAACGCTGTCTGGAAGACCATGAGCGTGTGGTGAAGGTACAGTCATCCTGGCCCGAAGACAGCGACATTAAGATGATCTTCCGCAAAAACTACGCCAAGTACGAGTTCTTCAAAAAACCTGCGGTATGAAGAAACATTTAGCATGATGCCATTTTAATGAGTACAATCACAATCCATTTTATTTCTACGATGGTCGAGTAGAAAATGTTTGTGTTTTTAAGTGTTTGTGTCCCTATTATGCAGTCATTTTTCCCAGAGCACATGATCTCTGATAGCGCTGATGTCACTAAAGGCACGACATCATCAAAGCTGGTCCAGGTATGAGGATCTAGAGCTTTTAAAAACATCAAATCTACATAAACATATTCCTTAAAACCAGTATATGTCTGTCTCTCTTCAAGAACTTGTTGAACTGTGGTTCCTGTCCAGAGATTCAAGACTTTCTCCATGTGAGAGGGGGTTCGAAAAAATCCTGGAAGAAACTCTATTTTGTTTTACGACGGTCTGGACTGTACTGCTCCAACAAAGGGCAATCAAAGGTGCCGCACACAAACAAAATGACTTCAGTATACTGTGTATACACACAGACATGCATATCAAATTTGGATGCATGTGTGTGTTTGCAGGAACCTCGACACCTGCAGTTCGTCGGAGATCTGCAAGATCTGGATGTGTTTACAGTCTTCAATGGCCGGAAACTTTACGGCGCTCCTGAAGCACACGTCTTCTGCATTAAAGTAAGCAGGCACAGAGAATCAGTGATCAGTTTTATAGATATCAAGTTTTTGTACCTTTATATTTTTAGTGATTTTTAGTATTTTAACTTATTGTTATATTATACATTTGAATTAGCGAAAATGTTGATGTAACGAAAATGTTTTTAGTTTTAGGGAATTCACAGTGACCAATAAGATCATTGTAAAGACTGTGGGTGGATCCGATCATGGGGAATTTGCCTTTCATAAATAATAAATCTTGGTAAATAAATAAATAGTATCTTGGTAATAAACCACAAGTTGATTGCAATGAATTACACAGATCATGTTTTACAAACAGGTAAAAATTAATTTGCTCAATTGCCAGAATAATAATAGAGCCAGACCGATAAAGGATTTTGAAGGCCGATACAAATATTTGTTGGTTTTAAAATCCGATATTCCGATATATCGGCCGATATTATTATTAGTATTATTATTTCGGAAACGCACAACAAAATATTAACAGATTTCCCTAACATTAGTTATTTGTAGTTATTTATGAGTTTTAACTAAAATAATATGATAATGCATTTTAAAAAGAAACTTGTTTCTATTGTCTCAACAGAACAGAGGAACATCCAAATATGTTAAAGTTCTGATAAATAAAATAATAATTAGTCCCTACATTGTCTTATAGTTATAAGCTACTTTATAATTACAATGTCAGCTTGCTTATCCCTTTACCTGCACTTTTTGACAACACTCATGATATGGTTGAAGCGTGATTTGTCCTTTTTTATTTTATTTTTGAAATATTAATTTATCGGCCATTAGGAATTTTAGAAAATGCCTAATATCGGCCGATAATATCGGCCTGGCTCTATGCTAAAATGAAAGCTATTCATAAATAAAGAAATTATGCTATTTTAAAGATTCCTGTTTTTATTTTAGAGTCTCCTACATTAAGTTTACATGCATGCAAGGACAAAAAAACACTTGAACTTCCTCATAATATACAGTGCAGCATCAGCTCGCTTCTCAAAGTGTCTGAAATGGTCCAATAAAGGTTTTAGTCTCTCTAAACTCCTCCTTTCCAAGAGTCTGCTCTGATTGGTCAGAGCTATAATATTTATAATTAGCTTTACAGCAATAGAATTCTATACGCCTTATTCACGGAGGCGGCATCTTTGATTTTTAATGAGAATGAAAGCGAGGCTGTGAGGGATAGACTTGCATCTCTTCAATGGGCTGTACTGTTATTTAATGTGTTTTCGGATTGTTCTGCTCATGAAACACTGGAAAAATATCTTTCCAAGAAATTTTAGTTGACAAAAAACTCCTGACAATGTAAGCCGTGGAAAATTGTAAGTAATCTAGCCGCTTTATTCAGCTTTTTACAGCGGATGCCGTTGGAAACACGGTAAGTCTATCCCTCACAGCCTCACTTTCATAACCTGTCATGGCGCTGGTCTGAATAAGGTCTATAGTGTTTTCTCATGTAGACACTTCAATGAACATGTAAATGTGCATGTATTTGTCTGCTAGGCCTCAAAAGACAAGTTTCGCTGTCAGGATTTGAAGCTGATGTGTGCCGACAGTGAGCAGAGTCGGACGTGCTGGATCACAGCCTTTAGATTGTTTAAGGTACATGAACATTGAACACACACACACACAGACTCGCTAAGAATGTTCCATCTGCAACCTTTAATGAAAGACATTTGAGTGAGTGTGTGTATGTGTGTGTGTGTTTTAGCATGGGAATCATCTCCAGGAGAATTACCAGCTCGTCCAGGCCAGCGCCCGTCTTCAGAGAATTCAAGACTCAAAGGTACAGTAAACATCCCTCAATCTCCATAACTTGTGAACTATATTCTGATATCATATGTTAGCTTGCCTTTTAACAGACTGAAGTTATCCACTGATCTTCCCATCCAATCTTCATCACACGTGTTGTCTTCCTCCATGTTACGTGTTTAAAGCTGGTAAAAGGGATGATTACGTAACATAAATGTGAAGCACTGTTTTGAGGTGCGAATGCAGAAAAGAACACCAAGAAAACATCACTTAACGTTCTAGACGTTTATTTCTCAAGAATGAACAATGAAGTAAACCACACAAATGAAAATAAGAGTACTAAAAAAAGGAGTGTTGTCAAATCATTGAAATAATCAAAACATAAAAATAATATCTAATTTTTTTAGTCGTCCCTCTAAACTGACTAACAAAGAAAAATGTAGAAATAAAACCGAAATCTTCGGCGGATGCGCCGCCTTAACTAAACTATACTACCTAAAAAACAAAAATACAATCATGACAAAACACTCCACGCCTAATTAACAAAATAATTAACTCTACCTCCCGTTGATGTTAAATATGTCCCCCATGGTCAGAACTTTGAACTAATGATTAACATCTAACTCATTTACATATCAAAACTCATATCACGCCTGTTAAAGCATTAACGCAAATAAACCTATAATACATTCACAAACGTTAGGCTACTCAAACAGTGGAGCTAACGATCACCTCACCACGTCGAAATGGTACATTCTACAAATTAGCTCTGTAGAAATAAGCAAGCTGAGATCTGGCAAAAAGTTCGATGAGATCTTGCAGAGACCACCGGGATCTCGCAAGGATCTGTCTTCAGTCTCATGAATGAGCTTTTTAAGCTCAACGTCGCAGCAGCAGATTGGTGAGGCGGCTGATGTCACGTGATCCCAATAAAGACACACAGCCAACGAGCAATCCGCCACCTGAAAACAATGAATGGACACACAGAGAGAAGAAAAAAAAAAAAAAAACACAAATACACGTGGAACGTAACACTCCACTTCAGTTTACAGACATGGAGTCGTCGATGGTTGCCATGGATTTTTCAGGGAAGAGCGGCGGACGAGTGATCCAGAACCCACACGAGGCCCAGAATGCAGAGCAGGAGGAGGGACACAACTGGCGGGTGTGTATGTGTATGTGTGTTTGTGCTCGAGGGAAACTATGAAAATCCATTTTGTAAACTGAATTTATGCTAGACAGTGCTGAAACATGCTGTGAACACCTTCCAGATCAGTTGTTATGCATTTATAATAAGCAAGAGTTTGCATGATATTCGTGTGACGATGTTTAAATGATATTCTATTCTATACAGTATATTCAGTAAATAATAGAATGTGTACATATATCTCGGGTTGATTGGGTACCATTGAGATGATGGGATAAAATGTCGCAATTATCTTGAATTCACATGAATATATATATATACACTACCAGTCAAAAGTTTTAGATCAGTAAGATTTATTTTATGTTTTTAAATGAAGTCTCTTCTGCTCACCAAGGCTGCTATATTTGATGAAAAAAATGACAAACAGTAATATTGTGAAATATTATGACAATTTAAAATGACTGTTTTCTATTTCTAATATAAGCTGAATTTACAGCATCATTACTGTTGCTGATTACACATCAGTTTTCAGTGTCGCATGATCCTTCAGAAATCATTCTAATATGCTGATTTTATGCTCAAAAAACATAAATTATTATTTTCAATGCTGAAAACAGTCCCCCGAAAATTCTGAATAGATGAATAGAAAGTTCAAAAGAACAGCATTTATTTAAAATATAATTTTTCTAACATTATAAATGTCTTTACTGTAACTTTTGATCAATTTAACTCATCCTTGATGAATAAAAGTATTTTCTAATTTCTTTCCCCCCAAAATAAAAAATAAATTCTTACTGACCCCAAACTTTTGAATGGTAGTGATTAATGTTACAAAAGCTTTCCATTTCAGATCAATTGTGTTCTTTTGAACTTTCTATTCATCAAAGAATCCTGAAATAATAATGTAAAAAACTGTTTTCAACATGGATAATAATCATAAATGTTTCCACAATATTACTGTTTTTTTTGTTTGTTTGTTTTTTAGTTTTCTATCAAATAATTGCAGCCTTGGTGAGCAGCGGAGACTTCTTTTAAAAACAAAAAATCTTCCCGATTTAAAACTTTTGACGGTAGTGTATATATATATATATATATATATATATATATATATATATATATATATATATATATATATATATATATATATATATATGTATTTACTTATTTAATTACTGTTTTTGGTGAGCATAATACTTTAAATATTTCAATGTTTGAACAATAAAATATAACTTTCAAATGTTTTGGGTTGGTAAAATATTTTAATGTTTTTGAAAAAAGTCTCTTCTTCTCACTGTATAAACAGTATTGTGCACAATATTGTATATTGTGAAATATTACCATTTTAAAATAACTGTTTTCCATAATAATCTATTGCATGTGTTAAAATGTAATTTATTCCTGTGGTTAAAGTAAAATTTTTAGCATCATTACTCATTCTAATCATTCTAATATGCTGATTTGCTGCCCAAGAAACATTTCTGATTATTATTATTATTGTTGAAAAAAAAAAAAGTCGTACTGCTTTGTACTTTACTGGAAACTGTGATCATTTTTTTCCAGGTTTCTTTTGATGTATAGAAAAAAAGTACAAAGTCTTTAGTAACGTTTTAAATGTCTTTACTGTCACTTTTTACACATTTTTTAAGTTAAAATGAAATTACTCATTAAATAAATAATGTATACAATTAAAAATCAAACTAATTGATGAATGTAGATCTTTTTCTTTAATGGTGTGTTTTTGTACTTCAGAAGAGAGAAGCGCTACGCCACAATTTAACCACCAGAGGTCATATTCCACATCTCCCCGGTGCGTCTCACGTCAACATCGTGATAAATTACAACATATAAGCAACAAGAAAGAATCTCTCAATAGTCAAATCCTTCTGTGTGTGTGTGTGTGTGTGTGTGTGTGTATCTACAGAGGTTAATCGGGTTCAGCCGTGGTTCCATGGGGGCTTGTCTCGTGCTGAAGCTGAAAAGCTATTGGAGGAGCAGGGTCAGGTGGACGGGTAAGAAACATCTGGAGTTTTTTTGCTTATGTACGTTCGTACTGTAAAGTTGTATTTAAATGGTTTTTTCCGTTCTCTGCAGGATGTTTTTGATTCGTGACAGTAAGCTGCACAGTATGTGCTTTGTGTTGTCCTTGTGTTATAAAATGAAGACCAAACACTACATCATCATTCCCGTAAGTCGTTATTTCTCATTGTGCATCACGTTTGCAAACATCTGTTTTGGCAGTTGCTTACATGAGATCTCTTCATCTTGGTGTGTTTTTCTCTGTAGTTAGTGGAGGAGGAAGGAATCTTCCTCACTATGGATGATGGCCTCACGCTGTTTACAGATCTGCTGCAGTTGGTGGAGTTTCACCAGATCAACCGCGGGATCTTGCCTGTTTGTCTCAAACACCCCTGCACTCGCATTGCACTTTCTGAACCTTCAACTTTGACTTCTTCCCTAAAATTGAGACCTAACTGACCCAGAACCAGTTTCTGGACCATTCAAGTTTTCAGTTTATGACTCACAGTGGACGTCAGGACACTCCGCAGTGTTAATATTTATATTTTATATACTTATCACCTGTAGCGCACTTTTGGCTTTACGGGTCTTTAATATGGGTTATTTAACCAAAAAATACTCTAATAGTTTTTTGTACTGTTCGTTTACAAGCTATTTTGTATGCATCATTCTTTTATCCAGATCCTATATTTTTATTTTTATTTTTCTACACTGGAAAGTGCATAGGCTAGCACGACACGTGGGATTTTCCTGCTCTTCCTTCCTTCAACACTAGGTGGCGCACTGGACCTTTGAATAGCTGCACATGACGAGGCCTGTCGACTCGGAGTTCTCAATTGTTCATTTATGTCATAAACAAGCAGGGATATATTATTAATGCATCTTAGAAGTTGCAGAGGAAAGCGTCAATGTAGCAGATTTATTTTTATTCATATTTTTATGGGTTGTTTTGCTCAACACTGTAATTTATGGGTTCTTATTTTATAATACAGATATTTGAGATAATAGATGCCAGTTAATATTTGTTTTATTCTGTATTTTCTATTTGTTCACTCTTATCTTATTGTTGTTTAGTACTTTTTCCGATGGTTGACAGACAGTTGTGCTTATTTGTATGTAGTTTATGATCATGACCCCAAATTGAAGTAAACATTAATAAGTAAATGGAGTGTTTGTATTATTTGAGTAGTTTTTAATTGTGTGTGTGTGTGTGTGTGGTCCTAGTAAACCCTATGTTATGGGGAATAAATGGCCATATTTTGGTCCCCATGAGGAAAAGCTTATAAATCAAATTAAAATTATACAATACAAAGTTGTATACAAATCATTGTCTATGGAAAGTCCCCATTAAATAGCCCAGTTAGCCCAGTGTGTGTGTTTCTGTATGCTTCAGTTAACTTGACCACCAATACATCAGTTGTCAGGTCTCCACTGTGTTGTTGCCATGGAGATTATTCCTTTCATATTCATGTGAGGTCATCAGTCCATGCTAAAGTATGTATATATGTGAGTCATGCAAATATATATTTGCATGACTTGCATACAATCTAATGGAAATGTATTGAAATGTAAATGGGGTGATCACCTCGCAGTTGTTGATGAATCATATATTATAAGGGTAAATAAAGAAGACAGTGATCAGAGAAGGGCACATTATTCATCCTGACAATATTAAATATCAATATAGCGTGAAAATGAATTGAAGAGTGTAATGCATAAAGTCATTGCAGATAAAAATGGAAGAAAGTTATATTACAATTTTCATTCAAATGATATTTATCAATCAAGATAATCTTTAATATCACAAAAAATGATTTGCTATTATTTATGATAAATCCATTATAAAATGATGGCAAACAAACTGTTGCATGTATGGATGTATTTATGGAAAACAATTCAAATAGTTTCCACATTGTTCATTTTGAACAGCCATTATATTTATTTTGCTTGTGACTTTCCTCTCTGTATTTTGTCTTCTCCGTCTTGCCGTAGCGCCGCCATACCTACCGCACTCAACCGGTCAGTCACCTCTTTTATTTATTTATGAGGTATGATTTATTTAAGGTTGAACAATGTCCCCAAACTTGCATAAAAGCTTAATCTCCAAATTTTTACAATACACACTCACAAACACACACTTTTATCATACACACACATTAACAGTAACACACAGCAGGCTCTATCTCACCGTGGTGTTTACAAGGTGAAGCACTCCTAAAACTAGGCCACAGACTGAGAACAACACAGGAAGAGTTTAATCTCCGTGCACTAAATGGGTGCAAATTAATTTCACTCGAGGAAGATCAGGAGTTAGATTAATTATTCCAATTTAATTCGGAGATCTTATGATCATTCTTACCTTTCAAATTAAAATAAGCCTCAACTCAAAGGGAACTGGCCTTAGCTCTAAACTGTAGTGCTTTATCAGTAGCATAATATTATATTTCCTGTTTGTTTTAAGGATAACATCGAGTGCATTTCAGGAGAGGTTGGTATTATATGTAAATGAAATAGTTTGTCTCTCTTCTGAAGCTCATGACACTTGACTCTGAGAGTTTAGAGTGACACAAGTGGATTGAATTTCAGCTTCTGTTACGAACGTCTGTCCTGTCCAAAGTGCCTTTGCATGTCTGTGCTACTATAAATTATTTTAGCAATTAAATTATAAAATTTGTATATAAACAGGGTTCGTACGGGTGCTTGAAATCCTTGAAAATGCTTGAATTTTGATGTTGTGTTTTCAAGGTTTGAAAAGTGCTTAAATTTTGGATAAAATGCTTGAAAGTGCTTGAAATTGTAACTGTTTCTTTCACAACAAATACCTATCTGACTGAATATTTTGTTTATTAAATGGCGAAATAAATCGTTTGCTGCGGCCCGAGCGCGTTTGTTACCGGCGCCCCCCGCAGCGTTGGCCTGGTTTCACACTCAACTTGATTCTATCAAATCCTGGTGCGTTTGCGTGCAACTCACGTCATCACAAACGTGCACGACGCATGATAGAAAACAGAACACGGGTCAATATATTGTGTTATTATGCGCAGCTGAATGAACAACAGGTTTACTGTGTATCGCATTTGGCTCTCTGCTGCTTGCAAACGCAGGAGACAGTGGACTTCTAATTTGTTAGCCTAGTCCACGCGCTATATGTGTGTGCGAATACACTGTAGACTTACTCTCGCTCGTATCCAAGGTAAATCAACACTATCATCCTTTATACGTGTGTTTTTATTTTACATCATAATCAGCTAAAAGTAAAACGCATGCACAGGTCACTTTACTAAGTGCGCACCCGAGTCCGTGATTCTTTCACATTCACGCGAACCGCGGCACGGTTCGGGAGCAGCCGAACTCGGAGCACCTCCTCCAGGTAGTTTTGGATTCGGTACCTGAGGCAAAATTACTAAATATGCAGCGCCAATTATAAATTTCTAACTCTAAACAATTGGCCTCTGAACCAGCTGATAAAATCTTCATTTGAGTCGATCCGTGATACAACCTGACGCTCAAATGAACCGATCGCATTTTACTGATGCAAAGGACGCGCGCACACACACACTGAGAGGGATCTCGGTGTTTCAGTGTGTACCGCGGCTGTGGTAACATATTAAATAATGACGCAGTTATAAGGTGTGTATAATATAGGTGTGTATAACTGTCAACATTAACAGTAGCTGCTGTACGGTTTTCATACTGCTGCTCTCCTTTATAGTCACTTCTGAACTTGACACAACTGATTCTGAACGTCTCTTGAAAGCTCCAGGTACAAAAAGAGCAGAACAAGCCCCTTAAAAAACGAAGTATAATAAGCAGACATGGCAAAAAATGTACCGGGGAACACATTTAAACATAATAGTATTGCTAATATTATCCTACCAAATTAAAAGGAAGTTACTAAATTATTATGAATAGAATAGTTCAAAATAAAATATTTTGATATTATAAACTGATTGATAAGGTAAAGCAATAACATGAGATTGAAAAATGATTCAGCAACACTTTATTTAAAGTTTAATTGCACTTGCACCTATGAGTTGTATTTAATATCAGTCAGTTGGGGGAAGTTGTTCTAAAAGTTAATATGTTTTTTTCACTATATTTAGCTATCAAAATAGTTTGCCAAATAAGGAAAAGAACTTTTCATTTCTGGGTTTATTTAGTATACAAAGCCCTTTATGATGATTTTTGGAGAATAACTACATGTATAAATAACTATAACGTGAAATATATCGTTACCGTGAAATAAAATTAGTCATACCGTGAAACAGAATTTTGGTCATACCAGCCTCCCCTACTGCATGTCATTTGGATCAAATCCTCTAACAACATTTTGAAAAATAAAACCTGTGTTTTGCTTCAATATCTGATCCTTCTGCTATTACGAAACACAATTTTGCCTGTTTATTTCATACTATCTCTTTTAATGTGGAAAAACCGCAAAATAATATTTTTTTACTATGTATTGGTTTGTAATTTACGGTGAATAAGGTCCTGGAAAAAACTTTAAAATGGACCTTGAAAGTGCTTGAAAAGTGCTTGAATTTGACCTTGGAAAAGGTGTACGAACCCTGTATAAAGTATTTAATTTATTTACAAAAGATTTATTTTGCATTGCTAAAATATTAGTATTAATGTAGAATTATATAATGTTTAAACAATTTAAAAATATATTATTTTATAGAAGTAACATTACTTAGATTGTGTATCATTTGTTTAATATAATTATTTCATTTTTATTAGAATATATTTATTTTAATCTATGTATTTAATTGTATATTATTCAAATATTAGTACTATTATGTCATTCTATAATATATTTTAAATTAACCTTCAAATGGTCTTCGTTTCCTGTTTACATTTCTGGGCTTCGGGGTCTATACGACCCCAACAATTGATTGAGTAATTGTAGAAAAAAAATACATTTTTAATCATACAAATAATATATCTTTTTTGTTTTTGTTTACTTCTCATCTATTCATTAATGCTGTGTTTTTGGAGATATAAAGTACTTCTGTATCCATATATGGTACCACACAATTCCTCAACTACACCATTAGCTTGCATATGAAATATTATTATTTTTTTATGATATTGCATGTATGCTCTTTTTTTTGAAGAAAATATATTTAGTTTTTTTCACATTTCCCATTAATTTCAATGTGGAGTCATATTGACCCCGAAGACCAGAAGTGTAAACATTTTTTTTTACATACCTTCAGAACAACCGAATCAAGCCCAGTTTTTTTGTGTGTGTATAGATAGATAATGTATGAATTATGAAAAGTCACAAAATCTTATTCCGAACCTTTTTTTTATTGAGTAAAAGTCAATTGGGGCTGTATAGACCCCATGACCCACTTGAGGGTTACTAAGTAAAAATAGTGTTTATTTAAATACTATTTTAATTTTTGCAAGTATTTATGTTAATATATGAAGAGTTCAGATCCAAAAGCCTCTAAATGCCATTTGAAATTTTCTTCTTGAATGATTATTTTTATCAAACTTGTATATTTAAGTTCAGTAATTTCACTTAAATAACAATTAATGGTAATTATCATTGCCATTTAAGTGAAATCACTGAACTTAAATATACAAGCTTGATAAAAATGATCATTCTAGAAGAAAATTTCAAATGGCACTTAGAGGCTTTTGCATCTGAACTCTTCATATTGATAAGTAAAGATTAATAAACTGATACAGCAAAACAAATATTTTATATACATTACCGGAATATATTTTAGATAAATTATATACCAATTCTTCTCTCAATTTTTCTGTAGCTCTTCAGTTCATGTAATGTAGCTATCCTGCAATTATCCCTCATTTCCCCCCTCTTCCATCCATCCAACCCTCCCCCTTCTTTCCTCGTGATGGTTCAATCCGGGAACCTGCTCAGCCTATATGTGTAGTGTATTGGTTCACTGTACCTTTAAGAGGAGGAGGGGGTGCTGGTGGTGGTGTGGGGGTTTATATGAATATCAGATGAGCTCGGTTTGTGCCATGCGGACCTGCACACACACTCACACACACACACATACCACGAAGGCTAGTGCAGACAGTTCCAACTGAAGACACGGATCTGAGACAGACAGAGAGAGAGAGAGAGAGATCAGGATGGGTGTTACAGGAGAAATGAAGGAGGACGAGGCTGCGTAAGACAGCTGAGAGACACTGAAAGATAAACCGAGGGTGGAGAGGACAGACAGCACAGCAGGTATGTGGCGTTGCATCACCGTTCTCCTGTAGGCTTGAAGATCCCCATCTATTCCCATCATGAAGCACTTCATGCTCAATTTACCTTACAAACAGCAAACTGTTCTGGCTTCACACTGACAGAGAGGTTTGTGTCCATGTTTTGTTCCCCCTAAAGGCTGAAGCTCCAGTTTTGATTGCATTTAAACAATCAATATTCATCAGGCACTTTCTGCTCTAGTCGGAAAGACAGACAGGCAGAGAAAGAGAGAGAGAGACAGATAGATGCATGGATTTTAATGCACTGTAATGGACTCGCGCTATGTGAACTCCTGTAAGTGTGTGAGCGAATGCCGTCTCTCTTCATCATTTCACGGACCGCAGAGAGAGTGAGACCGCTGGAGAGACAGACGGGGAGAAAGACCCTCTTAAAGTGATCCGAGAGGGAAAAGTCCGTCCTCTGCAGGAAAATGAGATTTACGGATAGCTGACGGAACGGAGAGGCTTTTGAGGTGGAAGTGTGCAGCACTTTAAATTTGAGAGGTCAACATGGAAACATCATAGACATCAACCAATGAGATGGGAGGGGAAAACATACGATAAACTGAATAAAAAAACAGGACAGGGAAAGGATATTAAGGAAGGCGATGCCTAGTAGAGAGAACTGAGCCGTGGAGAAAGGGATGAATGGATGATGAGACTTGTGCATCGATCCATGATACATCGCCAAATAATGTCAGGTTGCGTAATCGCCCCAACTGATCATATATTGGCTTTTCCTTTGCTGTATGGCTTGATCCCAGTTAAAGGGTTAGTCCACTCAAAAATAACAAATCAGCCATCTTTTACTTCTGTTGGGCACAAGTTATTTGGAAGAAGATACATTCACAAAATTGGCTTTCACAAAAAACAAACACAGACATTTTTCTAAATATCTTTTGTGTTCCACTGAAGAAAGTCGTACAGGTTTGGAACTACATTGAGTACTAGACTTCATTTTTTGGTCAACGATCCCTTTAAATCCACGAGGAAGGAACGTTTTATTCGAATACACCATTGTTGAGATCATTTGAATCATAACTAGATGACACGTTGGACTATAGCAGGCGAGGGTCGATCAATCAATTCAGCCCTATAGTGGTTGTATCTCGCTCTCATTTTTACTTAAAGGGATAGTTCACCCAAAAATTTCAATTTTGTCATTAATCACTCACCCTCGTGTCGTTCCAAACTCACGAGACTTTCGCTCATCTTCAGGACGCAAATGAAGATTTTTTGATGAAATCTGAGAGCTTTCTGTCCCCCCATTGACAACTACGCAACTACCACTTTGGCGCTTCAAACTGTTCATGAAGAGATTGTAAAACTAATCCATATGAATTGAGTGATTGAATCCCAATTTATGACATTATTATAAGCAGGGGCGGACAGAGTTCACAGCTTTATTACTTGAGTAAAAGTACAGATACCCCTTGCTAAATTTGACTCAAGTACAAGTAAAGTACTACAGTCGGATGTCTACTTGAGGAAAAGTCCTGAAGTACTTGTTTTTAAAAGTACTTGAGAGTACAATTTCTAAATATTGCATTACTACTGCCACAGTGCTTACATTTATGTTCAGAAACGTCCTACATGGAGTTATGAAAAATGTTAATGTCAATACATTTGAGAATGGAAATGGAATTGAAAGTAAAATCAAGTCAAATTCATCTTTTTACCATGTTGCTATATTTATCATTTAAGAAAATTGAAATAGTCAGGCGAGGTGGGGCCACGGGGTCGGCACATTCCCGGGATGGACCCGCTGCGTCTTCTTTATCCATGGTTTCGTCCAAAAATGTACTCCGATACTGTCCGGCTGATTATATTTTGTATATTAAAATTTCATAACTGGATCTTCAGTGAAATGACAGACTTCTCTCTGGTGACGTATGCCGAACTTCTCTAAACATTATCTGCTTAAATCTTACAATCGACCTCCATCCAATTCATAGAACCACATTCTTTTCTTTTCCGATAACCCGTTTCACTTGGATGTTTCAATATGACAAAAACTGATCTGTCACTCAATATCCTTTATTATATTGCACCTTTAACACTCTATGAAATCAAAGAGATTTATCAAAGCAAGCTCGATTTTATTCATTGTTGTGTTCTGAAATGTTTCAGCTCGGTTCATAAAGCAACATAAGTATGTGTTGCATTCTCAGTGTTGCCACAAGGGGAGCTACAGCGAGCATTAGTGTGAAACGATCGTCTTCTTCTACTGTAGGAGAACGTTATGAAAAGAATCTTGTCAAGCATGTTAGTTAAAACTTCGTTGAACTGTTGAAATGTTTATAGCAAAATTGAGCTGAACTGATAACGCCTTTTGCCGAGTTTAAATTATATTGAGTTAAGCTTGCAAACAGGAGAGAGAATTTGAAATTAGGCTGCAGTTTGTTTCAAGGTTTATGATCTATAAATACTACAAGAGAATAAGGTAAAGAGAGTGTCATTGCTGCACTACAAGACGGCAACAAACTGAATTGTGAAAATAGGGATTGTTTCCAAACAGGTTTCTGAAAGTTGCACTGTCATTTTCACACTCTTTGGGAAAGACCATCTTACAAATTGGTATAGCATGTGGAAAATGGGATACGAGAAGCTCTTTCACATTGCACACTTTAAGATCTTCACAAACCATTAAGATGCAAATACGTGGCAGAGGCCGATGATGGAAGTCTTGGTCGACTGCCATCGTTAACATCTGTCTGAGTGTTTGCACTGTAAAATTAGATCCTTAAATGCATCAAAATCCCTGAAGACTTTGCAGCTCAATCTGTGTATTTATACTCGACGGATACCCATCACAACACGGGACTTTAACACACGAAACGCAAGTAGTTTCAGTGGCCGCTCCGCTGCGCCAGGCAAGTGTTTTCTTGCTTGATTTGTATGGTTTGTTGATTGTACATCTCGTACCTCTGAGAGTCGCGTGGCGTCTGATGGTAACGCTTCACTCATCACAACAGCGTTTGCGTCTCGATGGGATGGTGTGCGTTTGGTCTTTGAGATAAAGTGAAAGAAAAGTTGCGTTTGCGTGACGGAGCAAAAAAGAGGAATAAGGAGCAGGCGGATGTTGGGATGTCATGAACATCTGTCTCTCTCTCAATGAAGCTTCAAAAGCTGATGCTGGAAGAACAAATAGATGAGACCCAGCGGAGGAGGGTTGAGTGTGTTTGAGAGAGAGATAAAAGTGGACAAGAAAAGACTTGGAAGCAAAGAAAGCAGTTATTTTTTGGAAAATGGATGTAAGGTCTTTAGCCTACATACTGTTCTTCATGTAAAATAGGGTGACCAGATGTCCCTGTTTTTGGTGTCGTGTCCCAGGAAATGTCCCCATTTTTAGCATGATAGATAGATAGATAGATAGATAGATAGATAGATAGATCATCTGTGCATGGCGTGGACCATAAAATGTTCGTCCAATCATTGCATTCGGTCCGATTCGATATCCTGCCTGTCAACATAGGTACACTCTTAGAAGAAAAGGTTCTATATAGAACCTTAAAAGGTTCTATCAGCGCTACGTATTTGGAACCCCTAAAAGGTTCTATACACTCTTAAAAAAGGGTTCCTCTGGGTTCTATATAGAACCCTGGGGTTTCATACATGGTCAATAGAACCTTTTACCAAAAAAATTGGTTCTATATAGAACCATTTTGGAGTTCCATATATGAAGCGGGGGATGGAACCATTTCTGGTTCTAAATAGAACCATTTCTTCTAAGAGTGTATAAATGATCTTTGTGGACTGATGAGGATGTTTTGAGATCTGAAAGTACAGTATGTTTTCTTATGATGATGAAAAATATGATCCCTTTATGTACTAGACATTTGGCTGATGCTTTCATTCAAAGCGACTTCAGACTATATATCGCATCAGTGTTAGCAAAGAGAAAGATTGACTCGCTGGCAGAATGTGTGTTGAGCCTGAGAAAAAGAGTGAAGTGCTTTCTGATTAGAGCACTTAACTGTGTATTTAAACACGCTCAAACACACACAATACCTTGCAGGAAAAAGCCCTCTCCGCAGTGATTTTATTAGGTTGACACACTCAAATTTTGCTCTTGCTGACCATAGCCTCTCTCTCTTTCTCTAACACACACACACTGTAAATCTTCACACTTGATATAGCACATTTGCAAGATACCATCCAAAACATAGCATCCACACGTATGCGCTCTCGGCGGTGTTCTGTTAGCGCTGAGGTGACCGCGTACGTCCTGCTGAAGAGATGGGAATTACTCGCTCACTACTGAGGGAGGATGAAGAGGAGGGAGTCTGCTAACGAGTAAACGAGTGCCAGGAGAGATGGGGTGGAAGAGGCTGATACAGGCTCCGTTACTGTGTGTGTCCCTGTAGACTGCATGGATTAGGAAGACAGGCTCACACACACACACACACACACTGCATGTGGTTTGATGGATTACAGTGATGCATTGACTTTCAGTGCACAGACATGCTGCAATAGTGCGTTTCTTTGAGACAAATATATTATGGAAGATTACAGAATGCTAGAACTGACAGAAAAACAATGACATTACGCGATGCTATACTCTGTATGGTGCAGTGCTACAAGTGCGCAACAATTACGGCTGCTCAAAATTCAATATTTGAACAAAGTAATTTGAATTCGAGCTGGGAAAGAAGGCAACATGAATTGATGTTTAAAAGACATTTTACTTCCATAATGTAACAGGTTTTTGGAGTGAAACATGATATTCAATGAGAAAAAATGCTCTCTATCTATCTATCTATCTATCTATCTATCTATCTATCTATCTATCTATCTATCTATCTATCTATCTATCTATCTATCTATCTATCTATCTATCTATCTATCTATCTATCTATCTATCTATCTATCTATCTATCTATCTATCTATCTATCTATCTATCTATCTATCTATCTATCTACCTACCTACCTACCTACCTACCTACCTACCTACCTACCTACCTACCTACCTACCTACCTACCTACCTACCTACCCGTCCGTCCATCCATCCATCCATCCATCGTTCTGAAAAATCTATCCATCCATCCATCCATCCATCATCTATTGTTCTGATTATCTGTCTGTCTGACAATCTATCCATCCATTCATCCATCGTTCTGATTATATATCTATCTACACGTCTGTCCATCCGTCTGTCCATCCATCCATCCATCGTTCTGACAGTCTATCTCTTTGTCATTATTTATCCATCCATCCATTTATCGTTCTGATTATCTGTCTGTCTGACCATCATCCATCCATCCATCCATCCATCATTCTATCTATCTATCTATCTATCTATCTATCTATCTATCTATCTATCTATCTATCTATCTATCTATCTATCTATCTATCTATCTATCTATCTATCTATCTATCTATCTATCTATCTATCTATCTACATGTCCGTCCATCCATCCATTGTTCTGACAGTCTGTCTATCTCTCTGTCATTATTTATACATCCATCTATCCATCCATCGTTCTGATTATCTGTCTGTCTAACCATCATCCATCCATCCATCCATCATTCTGACAATCTTTCCATCCATCCATCCATCCATCCATCTATCTATCTATCTATCTATCTATCTATCTATCTATCTATCTATCTATCTATCTATCTATCTATCTATCTATCTATCTATCTATCTATCTATCTATCTATCTATCTATCTATCTATCTATCTATCTACATGTCCGTCTATCCATCGTTTTGACAGTCTGTCTATCTTTCTGTCACTATTTATCCATCCATCTATCCGTCCATCTGTCTGTCTGACCGTCATCCATCCATCCATCAATCTGACAATATCCATTCATTCATCCATCATTCTTATTATCTCTCTGTCTATCTGTCGATGCGTCTATCTGTCTGTCTGTCTGTCTGCAGGGATGCCTTCCCACTTGTGGATCCACATTTCCCCTTAACCGCGCTAACAAATCTCACGGCACCTTAGATAAAACATATCCTTCAAGTTCCCAGCCATCTTTATCTCCGTGTCCCTGGAGATCCAGTGCTACGCTGAGCTATTGCTGCTGAACGCTTCAAATGCTAAAATGTCAGGCTGTTGGTGAAGCGGTAAATATACGAAGTGATAAGATGTCAAGCAGGAGGAGAGTGTTTACACTCGTTCATTTGTGTTATGGATCTGTCCATCATTATCACTCCCTTAAAACTTAAGATTGTAAAATAGACTTTTAGATGTTGTGTTGTGGGTAATTATCAAGCTGTTGCTATGTGCTTGCAAAGATGTTAAATTTGCAACGTGCTAAAATATTCTCAGAACCACCAGTTGCTAGGGTGCTTCAGGATCATCTTAATTGGTCTAATTTTAGGGAGTTCTGAAAGGTTTCTATGTTGGTTGCTTATAGCCAAAGACGCATAAGCGGTTGCTTTGTGGTTGCTTATCTGTCCCAGCTCTATATGAAGTTCTGGTCCTTAACAGCTCCCTCCTAATGGATTTATTTTGTCTTATCATCCGTGAGGTAAAAAATTCTACTCACCAATTTGCACAATTTGAGGACGGCCGACTATTTATATTACACAACCGCTGTACTCTCGTCTTTCTGAATATTTTGTTTTGTTCAGACAATTATCTGACTCGACAGTCTCTCCTCCCGTGAGGCTTTGCATTCTTGTCAGAAAAGACAGCGACTCTCTTTCATTTTCACCCTCCCCCTCTCTCTCTCTCTCTCTCTCTCTCTCTCTCTCTCTCTCTCTCTCTCTCTCTCTCTCTCTCTCTCTCTCATTACTGTTTGGATTATGGATTTTCATATCAGGGCAGCGTTTCCTTTGAAGGCCCCTGGAGCAGTGGCGCTGTACAGTAAGTGGGTTGCGTTCTTCTCTTCTCCATCATCCTTTTCTCTCTCTCTCTCTCTCTCGCTCTTTCTCTCTCTCTCTCTTCTCTACGCTGGACATTTTTGAAGTCGCTGGCTGTTAAATGCCTCTGGAGCTGCGTATTTTTAAATGCTCAAACCTCTCGCATGTACCTCACGCAAACATTCTCAAAAATCCTGTAAATCGTCTCTTCATGCTCTGATGTCACGAAGATGGGCACTCAAATCCCTCCATTCTGACTTTTCATATGCAAGTTGCTTTCATCTTGGCTTCTCAATGTCTTCGTCTCTGTCTAACATGAACATATGAGAGATTGACTGAGGAATGGTTAGCATAGTGGCGTTTAAGTCTTCAAGGTCTTCAAGTGTTAGGTGCCAAAATGTCTCTGATTGTCTTTGATTCACCAGTCGTTCTCAGTCCACAGAGAATAAGGATATAGACACACTGAACATTGGGGAAAATAATCACTGGATTTGCCAAACTAAACAACTCTCTGTGAAATAATTAGGATTTATCACTTCTAGAAGAAGAAGAAGTGGTAAATGCTAATAAATGCTCGTTCGTGACTCTCCTGTTCAAACAATCTTTTTCCGAGTCAATGCGTTCGTTTCATTCGTTGAATGAACCAAATGACTCGGAAAAAGATTCATTCATTTTGATGAACGAGTTCGAACAGGAGACTCTTGAACGTGCGTCACAGAACAGAGCAAGGCGAGCATTTGAGCTTATAAAACTTAAACTTTGTTATTTATTTATTAAATGAGCGATCGTTTCGTTTGATAAGACCCTTATTCGTTGTCTGGAATCGTTTAAAGCCCTTTGATTGAACAGTTTGCAGTTTGCACTGAAAGTGTCTTTTGGACCTTGAACCGTTTGATTCAATTCACTGAAGTGAATTATATGGAGAAAAATGGTGGAATGTTTTCATCAAAAACCTTAATTTCTTTTCGACTGAAGAAAGAAAGACATCTTGGATGACATGGGGGTGAGTAAATTATCAGCAAGTACAGAGTAGCTAAAAATAATGGTTCCAAAAGGTTTTTTTTTTTGTTTTCACAGCAATGCCATAGAAGAACCATTTTGTGGTTCCACAAAGAACCTTTCAGTTCTGAAAAGAACTTTTCAGACTGTCATTTAAAAAATCTAAAGAACCTTTTTCCACAGTAAAAAACCTTTTGTGCGATTCCATGGATGCTAAAGGTTCTTAATGGAACCAAAGATGCCAATAAAGAACCTTTATATCGTTACTTCCAGTTTAAGTAACATAAGTCATTTTACTTCCATTTTTGATCAAACTGAACATGAATGGTGGTCTCCATACTGTTCATTTTCAGCCAAAACTGCTCTGAATGGTTACAGGTTCAGCTTTGGTCTCCTTTCACACAACATCTGTGACCCCATATGTTGTTCTTGCGATCCATATGCATGCTGACTGTTTTACATGCACGCTTAGCCTACAGATGAAAGCGTCTCCGCTGTCCTAAGTAGCCATTAAATCTGTTTTCCAGTATCGCTAGATGACATTGAGGTCATCGAAACATGTTTTACTGCTGATGAACCATGCAGATAGGATTGGTTATTCATTTAAAACACGTCCTCTGACACTCCGCGGGGCTCCTCAGGAGGATACTGACCCTGAGAACAGCTACATTAGTGTCAATCCTCAATCTCCGACCGCTTAGAGCCTCCACTGGGCGGTCTGTCACAAGGTCAAAGGTTAAACAGGATCCGAGAGACCCCTGAGAGAGGGAGAGATATTAATTAAAATCTAGTGGCGTGGGGTCAGACTTTGTGCCTCATTTAAATCTACTGGTGTGAAATCTCAGTCCACTGACGATTTCCGTGATATGGGCTTCTCCTCGTGGCGAAATTAATTAACATTCAGTCGTCGCTGCGATGATTTAATGCTGATACTTATAATTAGATAGTTTCTTCGTTATTTTCCCAGAGCAACCTGTCTCTTCAGTGTGTGCGTAATAAGTTGTGTGCTGCATTAACAAGTAGAATTAGTTCAACTTTTATTCCACCCTCCACTTTAGCAAGTGTGTGTTTATGTCCCGCTGTTTTTTTTTTCAGCTAATGCTGATTACAATCTAATCAGACTTTCACTTTCCAGCAGGTGCTTCATGTACTCTGAAATATCAGCTGCAAGTTATGATTGCTTCTTAATCTCCTCGATGACATCATCACTTCAGTATCATGATATCTTTAATTTAGGATCAGGCATATCTTCCTGTGAGGGACTTGTGAACTGCACTGCAAATTAATGTCTTGTTTTCCAGTACACATATCTAAACATTCTTAAAGGAGTAGTTCACTTTTGAGAAAACTTTTGCTGATAATTTACTCACCCCCATGTCATCCAAGATGTCCATGTCATTCTTTCTTCAGCCGAAAAGAAATTAAGGTTTTTGATGAAAACATTCCAGCATTTTTCTCCATATAATGGACTTCAATGGGAACCAAACGGTTTAAGGTCCAAGAAACACTTTCGATAACAAAGTTTAAGTTTTATAAGCTCAAATGGTCGCCTTGCTCTGTTCTGTGATGCGCGTTTTTGACTCTACTGTTCGAACTCGTTCATCAAAATGAGCGAATCTTTTTCCGAGTCATTTGGTTCATTCAACAAATGAAACGAACGAATTGACTTGAACGAAAAGATTCGTTCATTTTGATGAACGAGTTCAAACAGGAGAGTCACGAACGTGCATCGCAGAACAGAGCAATGCGACCATTTGAGCTTATAAAACTTTATTTTTATTTTTTAAATGAGTGAACGTTTAGCTTGATAAGACCCTTATTCGTCGTCTGGACTCGTTTAAAGCCCTTTGAACTGTTTGCCGTTTATACTGAAGTGTCTTTTGGACCATTTAAGTCCATTTTATGAAGAAAAATGCTGCAATTATCAGCAAAAGTGTACTCCTTTAAAACAAGAAACATTTGCTTGAAAATAAAAATCACATAGAATATTAAGTCTACATTTTTTTTTACTTGGGTAATGATGCTGAAAATTCAGTTTTGACATGATCAAATATAAATATATTCAAATGGAACATTTGATTTGAACTGTGATTATATTTTTGTTTGTAATTAAATTAATGCAGTCTTGGTGAGCAGAAGAGACTTTTTTCAAAAACGTTCAAATATCTTGCGGACCCCGAAATTTTGTATGGTAGTGCAGAATCAAATCTAATCGCACAACTTTTTCTTGTGATTTCATCTGTTCCTCGTCTAATGGAAATCCCTTAATAACACAACATGAGCTTCACTGCTGGGGTGCAGTTGTTGTAACAGCATTTATCAGTTTCTCATATATTCTCATATTTTCATTCATTTTCATTATCTTGATGAACTTCACTATTACTGTGTCCTGTTAGATTGGTTATTGGTGTCCAGCACAGTCTAGGCTGCTTTATTAAACACCTGTAGATGATGGACTCTTTCAGATTTCCATTTTACAGTATTACATTATTAAACTCAGCATGACTAATCTTTTTTCTTTTTTTACTTTGTTTCTTTCTCTCTATTGCTCTCGCTCTCTCTCACAGAGACACACACACACAGCAAACACAGCCTGTTTGCACACTCTATGACATACAATGTTTGTACGGTGTCCATGACAGCGTTTAATAGCGATGTCACCGTCAGGAGTGATGACCCATTGTGATGTCATAATCAGAACTACTTGACAGGGTCAAGGATTCATGGGGCGTTTCTTATTACACTCTCAGGCCAGAAACAGGACAAGAAAATAAATCAAAACAGGTCTCTCTCATATGTAATATAATCTTTTTCATTTCTCAAAATGGATGTATTTTTTATTTATTTGTTTTTTTATTTATATTTTATAATAGTTTTTTTTGATTTAGTTATTTTTCTAACAAAATAAAATTATATTAAATTACAGAAAGAAAGACATGGACATCTTGGGTGACATGGGGGTGAGCAAATTATCAGCAAAAGTTTTTTTTTAAAGTGAACTACTCCTTTAATAGCTCTGGTGTAGTGGAGGTGTAAAAGCTCTTAGATCAGCATCCCCTGATTTTCTGAAACGCTTTATCCATCTTCCCTGCGGTATGCTAATATAATGGTTCCTCCTTTGATCTCGCACCTCCTCAGTGGGTTTTGTTGTTTTGGGTGTCTTTATTAGTTTGAGCCTCTATTTTGGGCTCTTTGTGGTGGGTGTTGAGTCTTCACAACACCACTGAGAAAAACATTCTTCTTATGAGATGTTGTCTTTGGAGTTTTTCTCCTACTTATTTTCATGTTCGACCTGCTAGAATGTCTTGAGTGCAGGTTGCTACACATTATTTTAAAGTACGGTGATTAAATATATATATATATTTAAAAATAGTATTTAATTATTTATTCGGTTAGTTGGCTATTTGTTTAGTTAGTTTTTTAAGTGTGACAAAAATTTTGTTTATTGTTTTGTGTCCAAAAATGATTAATTAATAATTAAAAAAATTAATTAAATCAATTAATTTAATTAATTAATCGATAGATTCATCTGTTGGGGAAAAAAGCACTAATTCCAGCACTAATTAGCTAAAACTGTATGTATAATAATTATAAAAGCTGTCACTTGAAATGTTATGTTAACCACACATTTACATGTGAATTGTCTGCAATACTGTAAGACACATTTCAACAAATCATTTTCTTGATCTGTGCTCCTTTTTATTATTTGAGAGCTCAGATTCTGGCTGTAGCGTCAATATAAGGATCTCACTTTTGGTTGTATAGTACATTTCAAAGAAACATTTGCAGTATGTGTGCATAACATTGTTCTCAGCTTAAAGGGATAGTTCACTTTGAAATCAATTTTTGATATGTTTTAGCTTCAAGGGCATCCAAGATAGGTGTCATTGTTTCCACAGCATTTTCAAGTTTGACATTTTTTGGTCAAACCGTTGTTGTCTGTCAGTCATATAAATCAGGTCTATGGTCACCACCTTAAAGAGCATGCACAAAGACGTCCAAATTAAACATGATTTAATGACTCGTAACACTGATGGCCTAAGAAACGAAACGAGCGGTTTGTGTGAGAAAACGAACAGCATTTATATCGTTTTTACCTCTTGTCAAAGGGTTCATCCCCATTGACTCATTCCCCATTGACTACCATAGTATGTATTTTTTCCTACTATGGTAGTCAATGGGGAATGAGATCTGTTTGATTAAAACATTCTTCCAAATATCTTCCTTTGTGTTCAGCAGAACAAATAAACACATAGAGGTTTGGAACAACATGAGGGTGAGTAAATACTGACAGAATTTTAATTTTTGGGTGAACTAACCCTTTAACAGCCGTCGAACTGATCTGAATCAGATGTTCAACTGAACCGAACTGAACCGTCTCCAAATTAAGTTACACCTGATCTCTCGCGCGTCTGTCACGCATTGTTTACACGGAGATTTCGGAAGTTTTACCTTTCACTAAACATATTTAGATATTAGGGGAAATCGCAATGGAAGACGATTTCGATATATTTAAATATGTTTAGTGTTAGGCAAAACTTCCGAAATCTCGGTGTAAACAAAACAATGCGTGACGTAGACGCGCGAGAGATCACTTCAGGCGTAACGTCTGGAGACGGTTCAATCAGTTCGGTTCAGTTGGACATCTGATTCAGATTAGTTCAACGGCTGTTAACAAGAGGCAAAAACGATATAAATAGGCTACTGTACGTTTTCTCACACAAACCGCTCGTTTGGTCATTAAATCATGTTTAATTTGGACTTCTCTGTGCAAGCTCATTTAGGAGATCCCCTAGACCTGCATAATATTGATAGACAACAACGCGGTCTTGACCAAAAAATGTCAAAATTGAAAATGCTGTGGAAACAAAGACAGTCACCTACATCTTGGATGCCCTTGAGGTAAGCTAAAACATATCAAAAATTAATTTCAAAGTGAACTATCCCTTTTAATAGCGGTATGGTGAGAGAGTCCAGAGGTTGTAGGCTGTGAGTTTCTGACAGCATAAGTGTTGGCTGACGTGTGCTAGAGCTCACCGTGTCGAATCCTCCTGCAAACACACAGAAATCATAATTCTCCCATCAGCACAGGCGAGGTGGGTATGACAACCTGTCTGTTTTATCATGTTTAGCCTTTATTATCACATCAGGAGACAATTTCCGACTCACCATCTCCCAGTCTTATCTACATCCATGATTTCCTCTTCCATGTTGAACACGGCAGTTTTCCCTCCCGTCGAGCTTGAGAGATATGACTGTATCGTTCACACTGCATGTGTGAAGAGTGAAGACCTCAGGGTTTAACTTTAGTATGTGAATGTCACGTCTTTTACTGTCACATTACACTGTTGCTTCATTCATTTCTTTATTGGATCAGTTAATTCAGACATTTTAGCTATACTTTTTTAATTAATAATATTTGCTATTTATGTTTGCAATACTACCATTGCCCATATTTCAGGTTAGGGATTTGAACAAACATGGTGCATCATTTATGCTACGACGTGAACGGACATACAATCTAGGGATTGGAATAATTTGGGTCAATTAATCAATTTGGGTTTATTCAATGCAAATAAAATATGAATTTAAATGTTCGTGGGTCATATGCCAGTGTGATTTTAGTATTATATACACTATAATAATATTTATGAATATTTGTTAAAGAACTTTTTATTTTTATATTTTCAGTTTTTTTTTATTTTAGTTAAGTGGTTGTGGGTAATATTAGGCTAAAAAGCATGCACCAAGAAAATTAATAATGTTACAAATTATTTTAAGGTGACGTACTTATACTTATTGAGTAATATTAACTAACTACATGTACTTACCATATAGATACGGTTAGGGATTGGTTTAGGGTTAGTTACTTGTAATAATGCATGTAGGAACATAAAACTATGTCAAAAATAAAATACAGCAGAAATGCCGTGCCATCCTGGCATTTTAGACATCGTATTTTCAAGTACAATGCTCTTATCCTAATCTCGCACACCGGTTAGTGTGTGTATTATCGAATGGCCCCATCTGACATACCAGATATCCAGCTCTTAACCTTTTGCTTTTACTTTTTTACCTCACAGTTTTGTGTCAGAGAAGGAGAGAGGGAGAACTGGAAGAAAAACAGCAGATAAAGTGCTTGTGATGTTGCGTGGGGAAGATGCAGATTATCAGCGGCGCTATCACACTCTGGGCAGTAACACACGCCGCCTCTCCAACCCCGACATGGAGGCCTTCGCTAAACTCCACAAGAGCAGCGACATGGAGCATCAGAGGAACAAATACCCTCCGCAACACGCAGCTACGCTGGTCAACACCAACTGTGCTCGGCAGCAGCAGGTAATCTGTGTGTGTGTGTACAGAGTTAGTGCTCCAGATATGTTGAGCCTTGACGATTGTACCTGTGAGTCGGGTCTGTGTTGACACAGTTCTCTTCCACTTGTTTAGAGTCAATGTTGTAAGAATGTTTTATGTTCTATCATCATGATGTGTAAATGTTGTAAAGGGCTTTGATTAGTGTTTTTCAGCTTTTTCTGTTCCTCTCTCCTCTGTCTGTCATACTTCCTCCCACCTCTAATCATCTCTTTCAACATTTTCCTCCTCCTCTTTGATGTCATTCTTTTCTTTTTTAGTAGTGGAGTGGTTCTTGTTAAGTCAACCATCGCTACTGTTATTGCTCGTACTGTGGTTGGATCGATGTGTCAGTGTTTTTATTGTTAATTAAAACGAAAGGTACGGTCACTTAGAGAAATTTCAGCAAATGTTGTGGGCAAAAAAGGTCCATTGTTTATTGTCAATAAACTTCTATCTAATTTCTATTTCTATCCATCCATCCATCCATCCATCCACCCACCCACCTATCCATCCTCCATCCATCCATCCATCCATCCATCCATCCATCCATCCATCCACCCACCCTTCCACCCATCCATCCATCCATCCATCCTCCATCCATCCATCCATCCATCCATCCATCCATCCATCCATCCACCCACCCTTCCACCCATCCACCCATCCATTCATCCATCCATCCACCCATCCATCCATCCATCCATCCATCCACCCATCCACCATCCATTCATCCGCCCACCCTTCCATCCATCCATCCATCCATCCATCCATCCATCCACCCATCCATCCATCCATCCATCCATCCATCCATCCATCCATCCACCCACCCTTCCATCCACCCATCCACCCATCCATCCATCCATCCATCCATCCATCCATCCATCCATCCATCCATCCATCCACCCATCCACCCACTCATCCATCCATCCATCCATCCATTCATCTATCCACCCATCCACCCATTAATATATATAAATATAAATATATATACGTTAATATATATACTTATATGTTTGCAAAATAATTTTAAATCTGCTTATATTTTATTATATATATATATATATATATTATATATGTAATTATATATAATAATAATAATAATAATAATAATAATGACATTAATTAATAAAATAATTAATAAATAATTAATTAATTAATTAATTAATTACTTTTTGTTTTTGGACAAATATTTCTAGATAGTTTTCATCTATTTTTTAAATTCAGTTTTAGTGTTATTTCTGTTAGTAATGTTATTACTTAAACTAATTCCGGTTGATTGGCAAAGTTTAAACAAATGTTTTCATTTAAGTTTTTCATGCAATATTTTTATTTTATTTCAGCTTCTTAAGATGTGATCACATTTTCCGTTAATTGACAAGAGCAAAAAAGCTAATTTCCGCTCATTTTCAAGTTGGTCAATAGAAGCTTCTTAGTGTGAAAGTGACTCCTGTGTGAGCAGTGCTTTTTACATTGCACTATTGACAACAGACAATTGATCTTTTTTTTTTACACACAAAATGTCACTTAACCTTTTGTTTTATTTAACATCAACATTCTTAAATACCATAGAAACCGCATAGCAACACCCTGGCAACCACCTGACATCATGAATGTGGAACTTTTGAATGCTCAAGCACTGAAATTCTCTTCACAAAAGCAAATAGCTTATATTTGCAGTTATATGTAAACCCATATGGTCATTTCCTCCTTTCTTTTATCTCTCTCTCTCTCTCTCTCTCTCTTTTTCGTGATCTATTCCCTCTTTCTTTTTCCTCCTTGGAATCTATCAATCCTTCCTTGTATTTGCTCTGTGTATTTGCCCATTTGGCTGCATCCACCGTCTCCAGTCCAAACACCACTGGAATGAGAAAGAGAGAAAAGGGAGTCTACCGTTACCATGGCAACCGAGCCCATGTAGGGAAATCGATGATATCACATAGCTAGCTGGCACATAGCAGTACTGAGACACGGAGAGAGAAAAACCACTGAAGGACAGAGGCGACATGAAACGCCATCCGCTTTTTACCTCCATAATGTGACGCGTTTGTGCATGAAACGAGAGAACATGAAGGGCAGGACCTGGCTTTATCATTCAGGAGGCGATTTTACGTACTGTATCAGAATGTGAGTTTGCAGTGGATTGTGGGAGTCTGATCCCCTCCTCAAACTCCACCGGCACACACTTTTGAGGAGGCTTTTTGACTGGGACGTCAAAAAGCCTGAAGGTCAAGTTCACCCTCCCGAGCGTCTTCAGGTATCCCAATGGTAATGCTTCTTAAAATGTATTGTTATTCGGTCTTATTGCAATAACCTTAATGTTAACAGGCATTCAAATAGTGCTTTAATATTGGCAGATTTCATTACAACAGGACAATGACTAAATAGTTATTTGGCTGTTAGTTAGTCTAATAACATTTAACAATTAGCCAACAGGGAAAGTTGTTTTGCTCAGGCAATTAAGATGACAAAGCGTTTTCTGTGGAAGAACGTTCACCGTAAGACCAGGAGCGTGTATTAAAGAAAATAGAGTCAATTATGATTTCATTGTTGGCTTTGTAGAGTGAGAGGATCTAAGAGGTTATTCGAGTCCATAGATGGAGAAAGTGCAGAAGAGGAGCGGAGAACTAGCAGGAGAGATTCGAGCCACAATAGAGCGAATTAATTAGTGATGCTATCATACCTTCATCAGTCCATGAGGACATTAGAAACACACAGAGAACGGAAAGAGAGAGGGAGAGAGAGACTGACAGCCGGATGTTTCAGGAAGTAATCAGGTGGCAGGAGTGTGTGTGTGAACATGTATTATGGTGGGACCTGAAAGTATGATCATTCACATACCGTTTGACTTCTATATTTTGACATACTTCTTAATGAAAATGAATATTCAAAAGAAAAAAATAGTTTTTGAACTAGAAAATATTGAAAAAGTTGGACTTTAAGATGCAATTCTATTTCTAAATATTTTGATTTAATAATAATAATGATTAATGATACCAATAATAATAGTAATAATAATAATAACTAGTCCTGTCAAATCGATTAATCGTGATTAATCGCGTCTAACATAAAAGTTTGAAAATATATAATATTATAATGTGTACATATAGATATATATATATATATATATACACACATGTATATATATATATATATATATATATATAAAGAGAGAGAGAGAGAGAGAGAGAGAGAGAGAGAGAGAGATACATACATACAGTATATATTTATTATCTTTTATGGTAAATGCGATTAATGGCTTTGGCTATTAATGGCTATTATTTTGAGAGGTTTTTGAATTTTTTTAATCTAGAATAATATGCACTGATGAATTTTGCACATAAAGTCAGGAATGTGTTTTACAAAAGTAAAGTGGAAAGTCACATTTACATACCATTTTAATTTGATCATTACTTTATTATATATATATATAAATATAAAACTTATTATTATTATTATTTCTTTTTTTAAATAGTTTTAATCAGTTCCAAAGTCATTTTATTTTATGCTTTGCATTCATTTTTATTTTAATAACAATAATAATTCTTGGTCATCTTTTTAGTTTTACACCTTTTTTGTTTTCTTCATGTAGAATAGCTTGCACCTGGAATGTGTTTTATGAAAGTAAATAGGGACGATTTTGATTTCACATTGAATTTAATGTATGCTAAATTGTGGGGATGTTGTAGAGGTCTGTGTCGTCATAGCAACGGTGTAGGTGGTTGTATGACATGCAAGTATAGAAGCAGGTGTGGCCTGCCGCAGTGTCTGTGTGTGTGTCTGAGAGAGAAACAGAGACACACACACACACACACACAGAGAGAGAGAGAATGATGTCTGTGTGGGTATGTTTGCAAACCTAAAGACATAAACCATGAGAGACAGGAATGTGACGAGAGGAAGGTGGGCTTGCTTGTGTTGGTCAGGGTGGGTCTTCATCTCATTTCTGAGCTACAGTTACTGTAACTAAAAGCCTTCTGCTGCTGTATATGTGTTCTGACGTGTGAATTAGTGTATTAAAAAGTGGCTTCTGGCATTTGCGTTATGCTCTGATGCACACACTTCTGCTGGTCTTAGCGATTAGCTAAATAGTATCTCAGAACGTAGTGACCTAGACAGCATTTTAGGACATTTAAATCGAACAATTGAACTTGTCTGGGCAGAAATGTTTTGTAGGCACGTAATTATGTTTTGAGATGCCACCAGTAAGAGATGTTAAAGGGGTGGTATAATGCCCTTTTCACAAGATTTTCACCAGATTGTGTATGTGAAGTTTTAGCCTCACAGATATTTTTATATAGCATGTTAAAGTTGTCACTTTTTAAGGGTTAGCAAAAATGCACCGTTTTGTGTCTGGTCCTTTAAATGCAAATGAGCTGCAGCTCCCGACACAGTGGGCGGAGCTTCAAGATTGTGCGTGTTAGCAGCTCATTACCTCACGCAGACACACCTATGAGACACACGCTAAAATATCAGAAACTGTTCTGCCTTTTATGTTTAAACCGGAGTCAGACAAAGATGGAGAGACTAAGAGGAAGTGACGACATGTAGAATGCAACAGGACGTCTCTGAATGGTCAGTTGATGAATTTATGTTGCTGATGTGGAGTTATCTTCAATTAGCATATTCTGTCAGGATAACTTTATAAATCGCACAGTTTGAGCTGCTCGACTACAACAACTCTTCCTCTTTTCAACATGGACTGTGTGTTCCCGAGGGCGGGAACAGCATCATTAAAAGTCTTCATTGTCACATGATCCTTCAGAAATAATTTTAATATTCTTATTATTATCACTTGAACACATTATTGCTGCTTAACACGTTTGTAGAAACTGGTAGTTTTTTTCAGGAATCTTTGATGAATAGAAAGATTTTATCTTTTGTAACATTATAAATGACTTTACTGTCAGTTTTGATCAATTTAAAGCATTCTTTACTCCAAACTTATACATTCTAGTGTGTGTGTGTGTTTAAATTAATGTAAGTTGATGCCTTAAATTTTTAAGTACAATCAACTTTGGATGTTTAATTCATGTCAACTTAAATGACATTAAACTGACTTAAAATTGCTTATTTTGATGAGTTAAAGCAATGTAAAAACACATGTCATAAATTATTGATCAGTATAACTCATTACTCTTTCCCTTCTCTGTCCCTCTTTAATTCTTTTAGCAACCACATTACTGGAGTTTCAAGGTAAGATGTCTCTCCCTCTCCACATGCATGTGTATCCGTGTTTCTGCATGTACGTCTGTCAAGGAAAAATTCAGATGCAAAGCATCACAATATATGCGCACAGTGCACTAAAACTAAACGATGCATGACACAAAATGCCACTGAATGAATGAAATATATGAATACTTCAGCTGGTCCATCATTCCTCACTGGGAGTAACATTTAGCTTTAAAGCGTGCACACGATGGTTCCCCAATCAGTGCATACTGCGATAAGACAGCAGCTCTTTTGATTGTGGAAACCGTATGGCAAATGATTTATTTATAGACTCTATGCATTTCCTGGAAATCCACCGTCAAGACAAACTCCTCCACAAGGCCTCCACTGGAAATGCAACCTATGACACCGGAGTCATTGGGGACTTGTGCAGGTCTTCAAGATGTGAGAAGTGAAAGACGCTTTTTATCTCCTATCTTTGGCATTGAAACACAGCTGATCATTTTAAGGCAACGGGTTTACTAAAAGCGAACTGAGCACTTTTTTACAGTGTGTGTACATGTATATTTTTTGTATACACATTTCCATTATTGAATGAGGTTTCAGTTCTGTATATTAAATCAAGTCCCTACAGCTCTGACACACTGCACACAACTACAGTGCCTAAGATGTCAGTCCTGGATTAACATTTTCCTCCATGATCAATCGATCAGCAGCCTTTGACTGAGGTGAACAATTTTGCATCCGTATGACAGCTGGATCAATATAACAAGGACTGAGTTCCTCGACTTCCCACCAGATGCTGTCTGTAAATCTCAGTTTGTGGGAAAAGTCAAGACGTGAACCTCAGTGAACCTCGGTTTTCTGTCTGTCGGCTACTTTGTTGTGTGTCTGGTGTGGGATCGTGCGGAGGTTAGTTGTCAGGAGCGAGAAAGCTTCATATCATACTCTTATTTAAGCCATAAATGTATCAAAATATGATCGAATCGGTCTATTATTTGATATTTTACAGGATCAAACACTCCCTTTTTGTTGTCAAGTCAATAGCAAACCTCCCTCTCCGTCTCCGGCCACATAATCACACAGCCGGACTTCTCAATCAATGAGCGCTGTCATGTTGATGCTGTCATGCTAATTAATGTGTTTATTAAAGGGAAATGAGGTTAATTCACACTTATTGTGAAGCTATTAACCTGTTGCCCATAGGGATAGATGAGGAGGGAATCAATGATGCTGAGACTTTTGCATGGTGCAGTCTCACCAGAATCATGTCTTAAACCATATATCGCCACACTGGTACGTTTATTAGGTTTGTAAATAGATGTTGGGAACACATTCCTGATTACATCTCTCAGAAGAATGGCATTTCAGGACCGTTAACACGTGGAATTTGGCATGGAGCGGCACAGCTGCAAACATCTGTCCTGTCAGTCAAGATTTCACACATTCTGATTGGGCAGAATACTGATAGCCAATCAGAGGCGCAGGAAGAGTGTGGCCAAGAAGGTTTCTTACGACTGAAAACTTTCACTGTTATGTCCAGCCACATCTCTGACCTCCACGTGTGCTTTACTGAGATTTAGAAAGCAGATATTGGTGTGAGTAGAAACATTTCCTCTTGAAAATGTGTGTGTTTGCAGTTGTCCGTCTGTTAAACTGTTTGACAATTAGTTTGAATTATATTATTTCAATTTTAGCTCTAGTTTTATGTTTATAATTTGTAAATTGAAATATATTTTTTTTATTTTAAATGTTTTCAAATGGATATTTTAAATGGATTTTTTTCTGTTTCAATACGTACACTGCTGTTCAAAAATTTGGGGATCACTTTTCTTTCTTTCTTTTTTTAAGAAATTAATCATTTTATTCAGCGAGGGTGCATTAAATTAATCAAAAGTGGCTGTAAAGACATTTATAGTGTACACAATTTTAAATACATGCTGTTTTCTAAAGAATTTTCAGCAAATCGGCATATTATAATGATTTCTGAAGGATCATGTGACACTGAAGACTGGATTAATGATGCTGAAAATTCTTAAAATATCTTAATATCAATTTGATATTTGATATTTTGATATTTTTCAATTTGATATTTCATTGATATCAAGAAATATCTTAATATCAATGTTGTAATTTATTGTTTCTTGAGCAGCAAATCGGCATATTATAATGATTTCTGAAGGATCATGTGACACTGAAGACTGGATTAATGATGCTGAAAATTCTTAAAATATCTTAATATCAATTTGATATCAAGATTTGATATTTTGATATTTCAATTTGATATTTCATTAATATCAAGAAATATCTTAATATCAATCTTGAAATTTATTGTTTCTTGAGCAGCAAATCGGCATATTATAATGATTTCTGAAGGATCATGTGACACTGATGACTGGATTAATGATGCTGAAAATTCAGCTTTGACCACAGGATATAAATAACATTTTAAAATATATTCAAATAGAAAACAGCTATTTTAAAATGTAATAATATTCCACAATATTATTACTATATGTTTGATCAAATAAATGCAGCCTTGTTGAGCATAAGAGACTTATGTAAATAATACAACAGTGTAAATCTATATGAATCTGAGTGAACATCTATGAATTTGAGTTGTTTTCATATTTGGTTTGTGTGCTTTTGGTTCAGTGACAGCATCAGTCGAGCCGACATGATCATGTCATCAGCATGATTTAAGAATGATTTTGCCTGTATGGGTTTTCTTTCACTGCACGACTCCACACAGGCACACACACATCCTAATTTTCCCTAGATGGGCTTTTGCCTTCCCAACACAGGTAACCTATCATTACCCTCACTGTTCCTCCCTCTCCTGCAGGCCAGGACTCCACGGGGCCCGGCGGGGCTCCAGCAACAGTCGCTGGGCGAGCAAGCAGGAGGGCGACTCTGTTACGCGTCTGCGGAGAGTTTGGAAAGCATGGCCGACGCTGAGCTTCCGCTGGGCTTCAGTCGCTCCAACATCCTCAGGCAGAGTCTTCCACTGGCTCGATCGCCCAGCCAAGCCAAACTGAGAGCACCAGGTATGATGCAGTCAGTGCCACATGCACACTTTTATAGCATTTAAAGGGATACTTCACCTCTGGAAAGATGAATGTGCATTTAAAATGGGTCAGTTATGTAGAAGAAATGTGAAATTATTTTTGAGTTTGGAGCTTTCTAGACTGAGAAAAGCCATAAAATGTATTTTTGGCTTATGTGGATGAAAGACAACTCCCAGAATGCCCTAGGAGGCCACGCCTACCGGTAACAGAGCGCAGTAGTTAAACAACAAGTCTACAATTTAAAATAGCTGTTTTCTATTTTAATATAAGTCAGTCTTTAGTGTCACATGATCCTTCAGAAACATTTCTGATTATCATCAATGTTGAAAACAGTTGTGATGCTTATTTTTTTATGGAAACTGTAACATTATAAATGATGTAAACCTGATCAATGTCTTTACTGTAAATTTATTTAATCTTTGCTGTATAAAAGTATTAATTCATTTAAAAAAAATTACAAATGATGATAGTTTTTCTTAAAATTGAAATGCATAAATCTTAAACAGACTGAAATATTGGTAAAAATATAGCGCATGGTGCCATAGCAATATCAGTGTCGTGGGTTTGATTATCAGGGAATGCATAAACTGTAATTTGAATGCAATGAAAAAAGCCATTTTTGCTGTTTATGTTCTGGCTGGATTGAAGAGGGAGTTTAATTAACTGTCACCGTCCCACAGGTGGGACGTTTGCCACTATATTTTTAAAACAATAATATCTTAGTAAATACCTTAAATAATATTGACAAACTATATATCATTTGAAAGCTTACAATCTCTAGTTTCCATATTTGGTGACTGATTTTCAAAATATATTACAGAGGAGCCATAATTTATCAATATAAAACAAGAATATTTTCATACTCATAAGGCGTGTTCAGACCTTTGTTTTAAAATAGCAGTAAACATGAAAAATCATGAAAAAATGGTAGATACCTCAGTTTGTTTTCATGCCAAAAGTTTAAAAGATAGAATCCATTCAATTATTTTGGAAAAAAAAGGTCTGAAAAGTTTAAAATATCAAGAAAAAAAATAATAAATTCACCATTTGTGACGTGGCAGCTAGCTATGACTTACATGCGTGTTCTTTGTATGTGTTTCTTAGAGGTTCAATTCATATAAAAATCTGCCAAACTTCCCATGCTACTCCTGAATAGGATCTCTACTTCAGAAATTGTATGAAAATTGTGAAAATAATGGTTCATATCACTCCAAACACGAATGGAAATGCAGGCGCCCTTATATGGGCAGTAATGGAGTCTGATTGTGCCCTAGTGAAAAAGTTTGGTACTGCGCTCAAACAAAATCTTACTGAAAGCTCATTTTTTGAGATATCAACCTAAAATTTGAAACACAACTTGTTCAGATTTTTGGCTTTGATCTTTCTGCCATTTTAGAGTAGCCCAGGTTTTGAAAATATATATTTTATGTAAAATATGAATAATTAATATTTTTACATTGTACATTTCCATAAACTCAAACTTCTATAACTTTTTTTATGTTTCACTTTATTAATTTATTTCACTTCTACAAAAATCTGCCAAATGTCTTCTTTAAAACAAGACCAGTCATATGTCTATATTCCAAAGCATTCATGAATTACAACCATTTAAGTTCGAAATGTGCATTTTCATGTCTATTCAAAAAAGGGGGGGTGACAGTTAACAGGTTATACACTCTTAGCAGTTATGCAACTATCCAGCCTGAGTCTGACAAAATCAATTACATTCAGTTAGTTTGACTAATATGACTGGACGAGTGGCATTCAATATTTTGTGTAGCAGAGCGTTTCACTCTTGTATCACTGCAGTTGTCTATTGTTTGTAACAGAGACTTGCAGTTATGTGATAGTGTTCATCACCGCTGTCCATATTGTTTTTTAAATGTCAGTTAGTCAATATTAAAGTCGGCATCAAACGGAAGTTGTGATGTGACGTATATCCAAGTGAAACGGCTTCTGGAACAAGAACAAATGTAAAAAAAAAACATGAAAAGAAACAAAGCAGTGACAAACTTAAGTTAAACAAAAATGTGAAAATGTTTACATATAGATACACATTTTGCAGCTTTCTTATTTTTCAAACCCAGTATTGTTTTTAGGTATTGTTGAATTTCTGCTCTTAAAATTAAAGCTTGTTTCCTCCAAATTTACATTTATGGATACTAAATTTAGCTAACAGAAGAAGAAGATTAATTAGGTAGTATTCCTTACGATAATTGTAATTCTTGAAATTAAAAAAAAAAAACAAGAACAAATGTAGGGCGGGACTTGTCAACGGGGAATTGATTGGATGGTTGTGGTTTGCTATTGGTCAATGTCATGTGAGTGACAGGTTGCCCCGCCCTCACACCAGTAAACACACCATCAGAAAAGAAAAGAGATGTCGCTGCAAGAGAGAAGGGAAGTTATTTTAATTCAAGATTACAAGGCACGTGAACAAAACAGATAAATCACTTGTTTATTAAAGCAACATAGACTCACAGTTGTGCTGTTGTACGGAATATAAAATTTAAGCTTAATCGATTTTTTTTTTTCCTGTCTTTTTTCTAGCGGTGTTGTTTTTGCAGTTTGGTGACGAGACGCGGCGGGTGCACATCACTCACGAGCTGACGAGCATGGAGACGCTTCACGCGCTCATCGTGCACATGTTCCCTCAGAAACTGACGATGGGCGCGTTGCGTTCGCCCGGCACGGCTCTCCTCATCAAGGACGAGGCGCGCAACATCTTCTACGAGCTGGAGGACCCTCGTGACATTCACGACCGCTGCCTCATCAAGATCTACTGCAGAGAAGCTCCGATACGAGACACACACTACAACGCACCGCACGCACAGCACGCAGCCCACCCCGTACACCACGCACACATCGCCAACGGAGACCTGCGGGTGAGTGTGTGGGACACAGCGGTTAGGAACAAACATTTCATCATTTATTTGATGTCAAAAATGTAGGTAGCTAATAACAAAAACATAACTATATTTTTCAAAAGATTAAATAATTATTCATAAATTAATGAATATAAATTAATTAATTTTCACCTTAAATTATATAGTAATTCATACATTATTTACATGAAACTTAATTTTACTGTAAAAGCGCATGTATTTTTATTTTAGAAGGACATTTTCTTCATAAATTGTTATTTATACTAAGGTAATTCATGCTTTTTACCTTAAAACACAAAATGTTATATATGCATACCATTAAAACTTGATAGTACTATTCAAGATTGGGGTCATTAAAAAAAATGGAAAGAAATTAAGACTTTTGTTCAGCTAGAAATTATTAAATTGATTTAAAAAAATGTGACTAGATTTCTATTTTCAATAAATGCTGTTCGTTTGAACTCTATTCATCAAAAATATCACGCTTTCCACAAACATATTGAGTGGCACACCTGTTTTCAACATTGATACTGATAATAAATGTTTCTTGAGCAGCAAATCAGCCTATTAGAATGATTTGTGAAAGATCATGTGACCCTGAAGACTGGAGTAATGAGGCTGAAAATTCCGCTTTGATCACAGGAATACATTTTTAAATATATTCAAATAGAAAATATTTTTTTAACAATGCCTTGTTGAGCATAAGAGACTTCTTTCACAAACATTTTTACATCGTTTTCACAGTATAGTGATGATGAAGAAGAATCTATTGTGTGTGTGTGTGTGTGACAGAGAAAACATGCAGTAGCATGGAATTTATCTTGTCATATGTCATATGCATTTACTTCCTCCTGTCTTCCCCTTTTCCATTCTGTCTCTCTCTCCAGAGAGAACTGGTGTACACCTCGAGGGAGTCGTCTCCCACGCGTCGTTTAAACACACTCCCGTCTTCCTCTTCTCCCTCTGGTTCCCCGTCGCGCTCCCAATCCCGTCTTTCTTACACCGGTGGGCGTCCGTCCTCTTACGCGGGTCCCCATCAGTCGCCACAGCTCCACCCCTATCAACACCAACACCACACCCACCAAGGAGGCCACGCCCCCCAGCAGGCCCACCCTGCATTTTGCTCCTCCCCAAGTGCAATTCTGGAACGACGTGATGTGAAACCGGATGAGGAAATGACATCGTCATCGAGGAGCGTGGTGTTGCTAAAAAACGAAGCGATATACGCAGACCCGTACACGCTGGTCCAGGATCCTCGGCTCAGCGTGGCCTCACAGCAAGCTTTGGCTTACCGCCGTGGATCCGTACGCTCAATTGCTGGATACCCTGCCGCGGCATTACAGTGTGAGCTCGAGGGCGCCCTCTACAGGGCCGGTGGTCCCATATACGCAGATCCGTATGCCACCATGGGTTTCCGCACCCTACCTCCAGCCTCGCCTCAAAAACTGTCTGACGGCAGGGATCCGTACGGGAGTCACCCAGGACGAGGGTCCCCTGGGAGGCACGGGTTTCGGAAAGATGGCACTGTGTACATAGAGAGCCCCAAGAATCGTCCTGGAGGACCACCTCTGGAGCAGATATGTATGCTTGGGGGCCCCGGAGGAGACGGGGGGCCGATGCCAGTGTACGGTTCAACATTATCTGGAAACGAAGAAACCAGGTAAGAGTCAATTCTACTCTCCTGAAACATCCAAAAATAGCTGGCAAACTAGTCATGCAACTTTAACGGGACAGCAAAATTCACTTTTACATGATGTATGAACATAAATGTGTGTCGGCAGTGTGTGGACACAACCACCCTATAATGGTAAATATTAGAGCCAGACCGATAAAGGATTTTGAAGGCCGATACCGATACAAATATTTGTTGGTTTTAAAATCCAATATTCCGATATATCGGCCGATATATATATTTTTTTTCTGAAACGCGCAACAAAACATTAACAGATTTCCCTAACATTAGTTATTTGTAGTTATTAATGAGTTTTAACTAAAATAATATGATAACGCCTTTTAAAAAGAAACTTGTTCTTTTATGGTCACAACAGAACAGACTGATGATAGTGGCATTTGCTAGCTTTGTGGTTAGCTAGTCTATGATGAGCCATAATTTAGCAATGGATAACGTCATACTGCAAATTGTAAAATATACGGCTTATTTAACAGCAGCAAAACTGGACATGATATTTTGTCATGCTTATTTGAGTTAAGAGAGCTGATGGGGATGTTCTTTTAATTGTTATTCAAGCAATGTATGTCTCGTAATCAACTCAACGTGTGTTGCCAACAGGGACGGTGTAGAGTGCCCTCTGGTGGACAAACTATACAACTCCAACACTTATGACATGGTTCAAGCGTGTTTCGTCCATTTTTATTTTATTTTTTAAATATTAATTTATTGGCCATTGTAACTGCCGATACCGATAGTTTGGAAAATGCCTAATATCGGCCGATAATATCGGCCAGCCGATATATCGGTCTTGCTCTATACACCCACTCGTTTTATTTAATAGGGTTTTCTGGGAATGTACACTCTAAAAAATGCTGGGTTGTTTTAACCCAAATTTGGGTCAAATATGGACGAACCCAGCCGTTGGGTTACATTTTTAAATGACATTTTTAACCCAATGGCTGGGTTCGTCCATATTGGGTTAAAACAACCCGGCATTTTTTAGAGAGTAAACAGTTTTGCAAAGTTTTGTGAGCAAATGCAACAAAACTTCCCATTTCTCTCTCTTTTTTCCCCCATTACCATGTCCCTTTAGGGCTCCATATTTCAGCATGGTTTGCTTTAACTTTAATTTTTACCAATTTTGTATGTGCATAATGGTATTTGATATTTGTAGAGATCGTATGGAGGCCATGGAGAAGCAGATAGCCAGTCTAACCGGACTGGTTCAGAGTGTTTTGACCCGTGGACCAGACAGCCCGTAAGAAATCCGATCTTCAGTTCAATAATACCATTGAATATCACTATCAAACCTGAAACTTTTGAATGATGGTCAAAGCAGTCAACACTCATTTTAATGTGCATGTAATGAGCATGTAAATGGTGTGTGTGTGCGCTCCATGAAGATGTGTTTATTATGTTTGTCTTGCAGTGAGAAGGCAGAAACAGCAAGCGACTGCTCTGCACCAGAGAGTGAGTACTATACTGTTTGAATGTGTGTGAATATGGCTTTGTGGCAAACTCTCTTACAATAGTGTAAAAATCCTAAGATGATCCAGAAGATAGAAACATCTATTCTGACAGATAAATAATGTAAATAAATAATGAATCTGTGTTGTCGTCGCCTGTAGTTTTCCTCTTCTTAGTGCATGATTTACACAATACCACACTAACAAACGCCATCAAAATGAAAACAATGACACATAAGCCTATCTTATTAATGCATGAGCACTGTTCAGTTTATAATAGTTTATTAATAAATAAATCTTATTGACATCAGTAGGTGACTGCAATGTCTCAACAAGGCTTGAACTGTTTGTGCTTTAGAATAGCTGCTACTAAACTAATTATGTTCGCAAGAACATTTAAGTGATGCGGAATAGGCGTATCAATTAACAGGTCATTAAATGAGTGAATCATGCATGATGTTAATAAGGCACAACTGTGCGAGGCACTGAAGAATGCTTATCTAAACGATAGAAGCGGGCAGGCCTAGTCCTCGAGGACCGCAGTATGATCAGTAATGATGCTCGTTTGGATTGGTTTACATTAGCTAATGATTATTTGTGTTCATGCCAGTAGTCCATGACTTCATGAGTTCATGATTTGAGTGTCAGTAATGTAAATTAATTAGAAAAATGTGTTTGTTCATGTCAGGTCTTCTAACATTTTAAACCTGATTGAATACTGAATAAGACACTGAATATTATTTTATTGTATTTGTATTATATATTGCTAATGTATATTTATTTAGATTTTTTTATTTAATATTTATTATATAATTTATGGTCTTTATTTTGTGTATGCATTATAATTTAGAATAAATCTGACTAGTATTTAATACTGGCAATAATTTTAACTGACTTCCATTTATATTAAATATGAAGTCCGATTCATTATAAATTATAATAATTATTATTTTTAATTATATATTTTTATATTTTTTATTATTTGTTATATAATGTAATATAATTATAATTTATAATTAATCGGACTTCATATTTAATATAAATGGAAGTCAGTTAAAATTATTGCCAGTATTAAATACTATATATAGTCAGATTTATTACAAATTATAATACTGACAATAATTTTAACTGACTTTAATTTATATTAAATATGAAGTCCGATTAATTATAAATTATAATAAATGCATTATTATTTTTAATTATATATTTTTATGTGTTTTTTTATTATTTGTTATATAATGTAATATAATTATAATTTATAATTATATTGTCATAATATTTATATGTATATATATTATATTTTTTTATTATACTTTATTGTACACTAGAATATATTATTTTGGGACAGTTAACTGGTTATATTTTATTTATTTCAGCTGGAAGGTTTAGAAAGAAAAAAGGTATATTTCTGTATGTTTGGTTGTCTGTCATTTTCTCGGTTTCCCCTACATCTGTTGCATTACAGATTGTGTTGCATTGCGATTTGTGCATTGCAATCTTGCGTCAGGAGTGTGTAAAGAATGTCTGTTTTCAGGGATCCCAGATCCTGGAGTTTGGAAACCCTCTGTGTATGTATATACAGTGTCTATAAAAAGTATTCACCTCCTTTGACTTTTATGTTTAATTCATTTCACTTAGAATTATAAAGTGACAAAATTCTCAATTAAATGCATAATGATGATTAGTATTATTATGTTGCACAAAAAGTCCAGTGAGGTGAGGTGTACACTTTTATAGGCTCTGCATATATGTCTGTCTAATGGATTATCCCGGAATGTTTTTGTTGTTTGTGGAAACTCCCACTAACACTCTTGAATGTCTGTGTAATGTTTTCTCTTCCTTTCCCAGTTCTTAAAATGATCTAATAAATACATCAGAGACTGTTTCAGAGATTATATGACGGTGTGAATGTATATGCAAACATAAGGATCTGAATTTGAATGTATGTTGCATGAATATAAAAGTATCGTAGATGGCTTGTTTTTTGGATGTGACTCGTATTGTACAAATCAAGACAAAGAATCAGATGTCTTTTGTTGTTCTGTTGTGGTTGATATGAAAATCGGATATTTTGAGAAACAGAGAATGACTTATAGGTTGATAGATGATCAAATTTCACCATTACAGTACCTTTTATGTTTGATGTATGCCTTTTGCTGCTGTGGATTGGTAGTGTCGTCACCGTCGGCGCCTCTGGCCCTGATGCCCCCCCCGCCCACTGGAGTCAGTCAGCCAATAGCAATGTCCCGTTCACAGATGCAGCTGCACCTTACTGACCTGCAGCAACACACATTTGAACTGCGCAAACAGCTCACACAACTACGACAGTTACAGGTCTGTGCTTTTTTGTGTATTTGTCTTTTCTCAAAACTTTGGTGTGTATTTAATCTGATTTTATTTTTTAAATATTTAATATATTCAATATTTTTTTAATAATATATGTTTATTCAGTCAGTTTTTTATTTATTAATAGTAAATAGTGAATATATATATATATATATAGTATACTGTCTGATTTATTTATTTTAATTTTTAAATATATTTATTTTATATATAGTATATGTATTTATTTAGATATTATACTTTTTAAATAATATTTTTGTGCACTAGTGTGTATTATATATGGGGACATTTGGTGTTATTTTATATAAAAAAATTTACTTTTTTGCTGTGTATATAATGTTGTGCGCATTGTGAGGATAAAATTTCCTTCTAGATGAATGGCAAAACTTCTAACTTACAACAACATCTTCATTGTGTTTAAATGATTATGAATAATGTCTTAAGTAATAAAATCTTGTCATCAGTTTTAGACTGGAAAAATGTTGCCTGGTCTGATGAGTCTCGATTTTTGTTGAGACATTCAGATGATTTGCCGTAAACAGAATGAGAACATGGATCCATCATGCTTTGTTACCACTGTGCAGGCTGGTGGTGGTGGTGTAATGGTTGGGGATGTTTTCTTGGCACACTCTCGCCTCTTAGTGCCAATTGGGCATCGTTTAAATGCCACGGCCTACCTCAGCATCGTTTCTGACCATATCCATCCCTTTATGGCCATAATGTCCCCATCCTCTAATGGCTACTTCCAGCAGGATAATGCACCATCTCACAAAGCTCGAATCATTTCAAATTGGTTTCTTGAACACGTCAATGAGTTGACTGTACTAAAATGGCCGCCACAGTCACCAGATCTCAACCCAATAGAGCATCTTTGGGATGTGGTGGAACAGGAGCTTCGTGCCCTCGATGTGCATCCCACAAATCTCCATCAACAAGATGCGATCCTCTCAATATGGGCCAACATTTCTAAAGAATGCTTTCAGCACCTTGTTGAATCAATGCCACGTAGAATTAAGAAAGGGGGTCAAACACAGTATTAGTATGGTGTTCCTAATAATCCTTTAGGTGAGTGTATACTGTATAAAGTGTGTAATTTTACAAGCTTGCATGTCTGTGTATGTCTTGCAGCTGCAAAACCAGGATTCAGTTCAGGCGTTACTGAGGCAGACGGAGTCTGATTTGGGAATGTGTCTGATCGAGGCATCTCGGACACAAGAAGATCCATTACAGCGTCAACGACTTCTTGTTGAAGAAGAGAGGCTACGTTATCTTAACGAAGAAGAGCTTATTATACAACAGCTACAGTGAGTACCTCGAAATGCTGCACTCATGCTGAAAAACATGATTTATTTCCCCTGATGCGACGTGTTCCTCTGTGCTTGCAGCGATCTGGAGCGCTCTGTGGAGGAGATGAGGCTGGGGGCGGGGCTTAACCATCATCTGGTGACAGAACAGGAAATAGAACAGAAGAGTCTGGAACTCAGGAGACTGGGAGAGACCGTCACTGACCTCAAGAGTGAGTGAGCGATGAAAAGGAGGACTCATAAGCATACAGAACCACACATTATGTCATTATCCTGGTGTCATGTTTATCATAGAGACTCAAAAGAATCATTCACTCTGGAGTCAGACTACATTTGGTTTTGCTGCATGTTTTTGAGACAAAAAAACAAAAAGATTCATAAGAGTCATCTCGGACTAAACTGGTTGAGCTGTATGTTTTTGATTCACTAAAAAGAGCTGATTCAAGAATCAGTTGTTCAGGACTCAGACCAAACTGGTCACGCTGGATGTTTTTGATTCACTAAAAAAAAAAAACGTTTCATAGCTGTAAATTGGATTACTCTGGTTGTGAAGTATGTTTTTGATTGACTTAAACGAATCAACTCAAGAGTCATTCTTCCAGGAATCGTAGTACACTGGTTCCGCTGCATGTGTTTGATTCACTAAAACATGGCGTTTAAAAGTAATTACTTCAGGAATCATAATAACTCATTCTTCGCACATCGCTCGTGCAATATGTTTTTTAATTCACTGAACAGAACATTCATTCAGGAGTCAGAATACATTGGTGGTGAACCATGTTTTTGATTGAATAAAAAGAGTCATCAAGGATTCAGCAATGGGACTGCACTGGTTGCACTGCACAGTATGCTTTTGATTCATCATTTGTTTGGAAGTCTGACTACACTGGTTAAGCTCAATCTTTTTGATTTACTAAAAAGATTTGGATCTCAAGTATGAGTCTCTCAGGAATCAGAGTTTTTTATTCACTAAAAAAAACCGACTCATAAAAGTCATTCATTTGGGAACCAGATTACTTTGTTAACGCCATAAAATCTTGATTCGCTTGAAACCGGCTGAAACTACACTGGTCTCGATATATATATATGAAGAGTTCAGATGCAAAAGCCTCTAAGTGCCATTTGCCATTATCATTTTTATCAAGCTTGTATATTTAAGTTCAGTAATTTCACTTAAATGGCAATGAAGATTACCCATTAATTGTCATTTAAGTGAAATTACTGAACTTAAATACACAGGCTTGATAAAAATGGTCATTCTAGAACAAAATTTCAAATGGCAATTTAGAGGCTTTTGCATCTGAACTCTTCATATATATATCCCACTGTATCTGTGATGTTCTACAATTTCTGTGTTTAGATCAATTCCCCAATTTACAAAGTAAGATGCGTGTGGTGTTGAGGGTGGAGGTGGAAGCCGTCAAGTTTCTGAAGGAGGAACCGCTCAGACTGGAGGCCCTGTTGAAACGCTGCAGAAACATCACCAACACCCTAAGCCTTCTACGAAGGTAAAACACACACACATAAACACTCACTCCTGCTCAGTTCCATATCTGAAGAATTCCTCAGTGTGTGTTTGTGTGCAGGCAGGTATCAGAAGGTGTGTGGAGGACACCCGATGACTTCAGTAGTTCAGTTTCCAGCGCGAGTGATGCTGACTTCAGCAGGAGCTCTGATCTAGATCTTCTCAACAGCCCCTCTCTAAATCTGCCCGACCTAGGGTGCACCTTATCAGGCACTGCCACTCTGACCGCCTCCATGGGCACCAATACCACAAACCCCGGGCTAACGAGTGCCTCTAGTATAGGTGAACACCACTTTCACATTCTCTTTGATGAACTGATTTACAGACAGTGCTGGGTAGAACTAATCTGGATTACGTAATCAGATTCCCAAAATAGCATTTTAAAATACTCTTTATCAGACTACAGTTGATTACAATTGATTAAAAATACATGATTAAAATGTACACAAAATAGTTTAAATCATTCAGAATTTATTGATTTTCCAGAATTTTTCTTTTTTTATCTTTTATATGTTCAGAAAGTCTTACAGTTTTGTGGAATTGCAAACACAGACTGGCCACAAGTCAGGTGACCATATTAAAATGGAAAATTGAGAAGCCACACAGCATACTGTACATGTTTTTCCCCCCCACATTTTTTCAAGTTTATTTTTATTTTCACCCCTGTAGTTCCAACCCTAACATAATGTTGTTGATAAACAAAAAACTAAAAAAAAAAAAAAAATCCAATCAGAATGGATCAGGATTATATTATTTAAACGAATGTGATAAAAAAGTAAGGTAATCAAAAAGTAGTCAGATTATGTTCCCTAAATTGTGTAATATAATAGATGCGTTACTAATTACAGTTTTTATCATGTAATTTGTATTCAGTAATCAACCCAGCACTGTTGATTTATTTAATTAACTGATATATTTAGAGAATATGGAACATTTATAAGTTGATGGATACAGGGTGTGTTATTTAGTTAGATGATTGACTGATTGATTATTTATTTTTAAATTTAATTTAATTTTTTTTATTTGATTTTATGAGGTACCTCAAGTTTTTCTAACGTGCTGGGCTCCGGCGTCGGTGCCAGTCTGAGCAGCAGTGGTATTCCTGGCAGCACCACGTTGGGAAACTGGCTGGCCGGGGCCGGGGCAACAGATCCCCTCATGCCTGAACTGGACGGCACTTCCACTGGGGCGGTAAAGACCAGCGGCCTGGAAGATCTGCCCGTGCGCAGAGAATCTGATAAAGGAGTGTCCGTGGAGGTCCGACTGGTAATGAACGCGCTTAGATTTTATATTAATGCTGGCATGGATGTCAGAAAGGAGATGAATATTTACAGAAGGCTGTTTTTGAGGGTTGAAAGATTTATAGTTGATGTTTTAAAGGAGTAGTTCACTTTAAAAAAAATGTTTGCTGATAATTTAGTCACCCAAGATGTCCATGTTTTTCTTTCTTCAGTCGAAAAGAAATTAAGGTTTTTGATGAAAACATTTCAGGATTTATCTTCATATAATGGACTTCATTGGGTACCAAACGGTTCAAGGTAGGGCTGGGTATTGAGACAAATTTCACAATTTGATTCGATTTCGATTCACAAGCTTGCAATTCGATTCGATTTCGATTACGATTCGATTAGATTCAATATCGATTATTTTGGATATCAGTTACAATAAATGGCAATTTTACTCAAGGGAATCAAATCTCTTAACTAATGCTGTAAACTATGGTCTATATATATAGTCTAGTTGTAGCCTACTAGGCTTCATTAACCTCATATGAAGGTAATAATTAACTGTTTTGTAGCTAAACAAACACTTAAATTACACTTTTATTTATTTTTATAATAAGAAGATTGTATTAAATATAAACATTTAAATGGTGGCTGTCATAAAAACTTGCCAGATTTATTCAAATACGCATTAAATATTGAAGAACACTAACGAGTGTGGACTAACGAGTTTATGTGGGTTTTCTGAGGTAAATATGACGATAGATGACATTGATTACAAGCTGTTTAATTGACGTCTTTCCACGGTTGAAACACAGATTGAGCGAATCAATGTGACATGACACGGATTTAGATAAGTTGTTGTACTCTATCTTTTAACACACTTTCAGACGCTCATTCATGTTTATTTCGCGCTGTGACTGGTATTATTAACCCGCAAGAGAGATCAGCGCCGCTGCTTCTCTGGAGCTGTGCCAGAGCGATCTCACGCCACAGCGCCAAAACGGCAAAACGCTATTTATGTTTTTGAATTTCTAAAGAAAATGGACGTAATTTGAAAATTTAGACTTTGTTTCATATCAATAGTAACAAAGCAGGACAAAGATTAGTGCGATTTGTTGGATGTGCGCAGCCGCGATACAATGTCTCATTCACAGATATCATTCATTCAAATGAAACAGGATGACTAATCGATTCTTGAGATTTAAGAATCGATATCGCTTTGTAAAAATGAGAATCGATTAATATCGAGAAATCGATATTTATTACCCAGCCCTAGTTCAAGGTCCAAATGAGAGTTTCAGTGCAGCTTCAAAGGGCTTTAAACGACACCTGACGATGAATAAGGGTCTTATCTAGCGAAACGATCGCTCATTTAAAAAATAAATTAAAAAGTTCAAGTTTTATAAGCTCAAATGCTTGCCTTGCTCTCTTCTGTGATGCGCGTTCGTGACTCTCCTGTTCGAACAAATCTTTTTTCGAGTCATTTCTTTCATTTTGTTCGTTGAATGAACGAATGACTCAAAAAAAGATTTGTTCATTTTGATGAACTAGTTCGAACAGGAGAGTGAAACTGAAACTCTCATTTGGACCTTGAACCGTTTGGTTCCCATTGAAGTCCATTATATGGAGAAAATCCTGGAATGTTTTCATCAAAAATCTTAATTTCTTTTTGACTGAAGAAAGAAAGACGTGGACATCTTGGATAACATGGGAGTGAGTAAATTATCAGCAAAAGTAAAAAAAAAGAAAAAAAGTGAACTACTCCTTAAAAGGCTCTTATTTATTTTTGTTGTTATTCTTAACGACATCCCTCTGGATGGGACTAATTTGAAGTTGCTGATCAATGTGAATCTGTGTATCACGTGTGGGTGTGTGTCTTTAGGCTGCGGAGCGAGACTGGGAGGAAAAGAGAGCCAGTTTGACTCAGTTCAGCGCTCAGGACATCAACCGTCTACTGGAGGAAACTCAAGCTGAGCTGATGAAGGCCATTCCAGATCTGGACTTCGCTGCCAAGCAGATCACCAAACCGGCCGTCCCGCCAAAACCCCAACTATCCTCCCTCCCAGCGCCCGGTTCAGCATCCTCCACCCCCAGTTTAACACCCGAACATCAGCCCATCAAAATCCCACCAAAACCACCCAGCAAAGACGGCATCCCACGCAGGGGATCGGGTGAGATTACATTATTAACCGCACCATAAACTACAACAACTGCCGTATGATTTTGAATTACAGTCTAATTATTATTTTTCAAGCTTTTAAGTTTTTCTTGACTCGTTATAGATTCTCACAATTGCAAATATATCGCTTGATTGCTTTATTAAAGACAAAAACTGGCTTATTTTGATTTGGCTGATCAATAGACAGATGATTAGGTTTATTGATTGAGTTGACTGTTTGATCAGGGGAGCTGTCCGTGCCACGGTATCGTACAGAGAAGCCATCCAAGTCTCCGCCTCCTCCTCCTCCACGACGAAGTTTCCCATCAGGCCTTGGGCTAACTACCAACAGCAGCGGCGAAGTGATCACCATAACCAAGAGTGTGAAGGTGAACAATAATTTTCAGTGTTTTTGTATAAAGCCTTACATCTTCTTAACATTAGGTGGTGCTGTCTTTGAAATTTTTAGCCTCTTTAATGGCATGCTGTCTATTATGGGTAGCAAATTTTTAGCCAACAAGTCAAAGTGTTTAAAGAAAGTAGCAATATATGACAAATTTCAAAATGGCAGACAGGTGATTCATCTGATCCTGGCTTGTCCTAAGGAATAGGGCTGTCCGATTAATCGCATCCAAAATAAAAGTTTGTTTTTACATAATATATGTGAGTGCACTGTGTATAATTATTTTGTATATATAAAAATACACACACTTGCATGTATATTTAAGAAAAAAAATATTATTTATATATAAAATATTTACATTTCTATATAATATAAATTATATATAAATCTGTATACAGTATATACATGAAAATATGTCTTAAATATGTACAAGCATGAGTGTGTATTTATATATATAAAATAATTATACACAGTGCACCAACATATATTATGTAAACACAAACTTTTATTTTGGATTCGATTAATCGCGATTAATCGTTTGACAGCCCTACTAAGGAATCTGTAAAAAATAGTATTTTTTTCAAATCTCATGACCTGTAGGTGGCACAGTTCCCAAATTTGGCAGGTCCCATCAAATCATGGAGCTGATGAAGTGCACCAATTTTTGTTTTGATAGATTCAAGTTTTGCAGAGATATAGCATCTAATCTATTTTGGGTCAAGATTGTTAGTTTCACATCATCATAACTTTTGAACAGAAACGAGTATTAAAATTCTGTTCAGTCATTTCTGTCCAGCTCAGTCCAGTATACTCATTTTGGTAAGAATTGAACAAAATTTGAAGGAGTAGCAGCGTAGTTAGGCAGATGCCAAATAATGAATGTGTACTTTGGCTTTGCTTGATCAGCTGTTTATTAGATTGCCCTATTAATGCACATGTTGTTTTTGTAGAAGATTGAGAACAGAGAGGAGGCTGAAGTACCGACCCAATCCCAGACGCCACCCGTCAAACTGAGACGCCCATCGACCTCGGACGGGCCCCGACCTTCATCCACACCTCCGGTCATCGCCGCTTCTGGGAGGAAAGAGGATGAGGATGAAGATGAGAAGATAATGGCAGAGCTGGAGGTAAAAAGCTTCGAAATAGTGTCCTTGTCACCATTTAGTGTGTGCATCTACATTTAGGAGCTACTTAGAGAGATACTGAGGTATAGAAACTCACTCCTGATTGGTCGGTTATTCCGTAAATGCATATATAGATTGTTAGCTTTGCAAATAATGTTTTTTTTTTTTTCATTCTTATCCAAACCCAAACACGTCAATGCGGTAATCCACACACACCAACACGACAGGCGTTTCAGAGAGCCCCAGTGAGACTGAGGGTCACTGCTCAGGCCAATACCCCTGCCGAGGTCACTCCTAACAGTGTTGACAGGGCAGGCCGGTGGATCAGCAACTCTCTGTGGAGAGAGGTAATGTGTTAACTGCCAAACCTCTCTCTCAGGCCTTCCTATAACCTTCTGAGGTTATTCCTGAAGCTTACTAATGCACTCTGACACCAAACCTATTAATCTGTCATTTTTCAAGTCTTTAACCAGCTGTGCTGCTGCATGTTATTACACAGCTTGAATGAAGTTTAAAATCAAACTGGGAACTAAGTGGGATTTTTTTAATACTTAACTTGTTTCTTGACTCATTATATCAAATATGTGAAAGTCTGTTTCCACCCCAGAGACTTATTTCTCTTAATTGCTTTATTTTAATAGAATAGATTATAATATTAAATACTATACAATAATAATATCATTTCACTTAATAATAATAATAATAATAATAATTAGGGCTGGGCAACGATTAATCACGATTAATCGCATCCAAAATAAAAGTTTGTGTTTACGTAATATATGTGTGTGTAGTGTGTATAATTATTTAGTATATATAAATACGTACACATACATGTGTGTATATATAAGAAATATTTGCATGTATATACTTTACATATATTTATTTATAATTAATAATATGTATAAATATAAATTTTTGATACATTAAGAACACATTTTTCTTAAATATATACATGTACGTGTGTGTATTTATATATACACAATATATACAATAATTATTCACATTATGCATACATATATTATGTAAACACAAACTTTTATTTTGGATGCCAATAATCGTAATTAATCTTTTATATATATATATATAAAAATATATATTTTTTTAAATTGCACATTTCTCTTAATTGTTTTATATTACTAATTAAAGCAAGTATGTATTAAGCAATTAAATATTATAAAATAGTATTTTATTTAATAATATTATACAAATAATAATGATGATGATTATGATTGACTATTAAGCAATTAAGTATTTACATATTTTATGATAATAATAATTTATTGCATCATTTTATTGATGTCATTTATTCAAATTTTTTTATATATTATATTTAAAATATTAAGAGTAATTCATTATATTTAAACAAAATCACATATTTCCTCAAAGCAATCGATAAAAACATGCTGTAAAAAAAACATAAATTCTGTAACTGCAAATAATTATTATTCAAGAAATAACATTCTTTTCTTTCTAAGCTAAGCTGATGGAATAAACAGCTTGATATCAGTCAAGGTCATCTCTCTTCCTCTCTCTCTATCTTTTGTTATGTCAAACTGCCTCTTCTGCACAGTGACAGTAATGTTGTGACAGTGTAGTAGCGAAATCAATTTTAACAAGCTTAAAGTCTTTAAAGCAAAACTTTCAAGAGCCAAGAACACACAGGCAACACGAAAACATGTCAGTAACTGCAGTCTAAATGAACCGTACCGGCTCATCTGTCTCCACAGCTTCTCTAGACAGTATGTCTTTCTTACCCTCAATGTCACTCATTCCTTTTACTGCATCCACAAGCCATTTGTTACAGAAAGCAGTAGTGACCAATAAATTCAGAACCTCTGAAGAAAACGTCAGGTCTATTAGACAGTGTCATTAGTGTCACCTGAGATATCTGGACAGCCTGTGTTTGTGTGTGTACTGTATGTGTGTATCTTGCTGCATTGTGAGGAGTACTACTAATCTCTCACAATGAAAGAAAGAGTGTAGAAGTGCGAAACTGTGCTAATATCAGCTTCTTTGCACACATGCAGGGTGTCAGTCAACACTACTACTGCTGCATGCTGGTTTATAGAGATTCCCTGTGCCTCTTTCTTTCATTCAATTAGTGTTTCTATTTCTATTCCTTCGGCTCAGTTCCAAAACCTAGCGAACTGCGTCCACATATGCAGCAACCGAACCGGTCGCTAATGGATCAGTGACTGATTGAAACGCTCATGGTTAGCGTTCCGTTCACACAATTAATGCACCTCGCGACTAATGCTCAGTATGAAGTTATTAAAGTAGATATAGTACCATATAAAACAGAGAATGGATGGATCATCATTATTATTATTATACCCTCTGGTACTGCTCTCGTGTTGGTCAAAAATTACAATTTTTTTTTTTTTTTACAAAAATTCAACTTTTATTTCAGTGACAAATGATTGTACTGTATTTTAGTTTGATAACATATTTTTATTTCATATTTTATATTTTAATAAGTTATATTTATGCAGTGGATATAATACATATATATTTACTTTTTTGAGCATAGACCTAAAAATGCAATTTCCAACTTAAACGGTCATAAATCTTGAATGCTTTGGAGCACAGACTACGTAAGTTTGCTCTCTTTTTAAAGACGACACTTTGCAGATTATTGCTGAAGTGCAAAAAAAAATTGTAAAAAGGTGAACTTGAAAAAAGTTGCATTTATTGTTATGAAAAAATGCACAAAAATAAAATTTTAAATGAAATATACATCACGTAAAACTGTGAGAAAATTAAAGCCATAAATATAAACAAGTTATGTTCCAAATTCGAGGTTTATATCTCAAAAAATGAGCTTTTATTTAGACGCAGTACCAAACATTTCCACTATATGAAATTAGTCATTTCGTCTCCCGTTTATTTTCCAATGCACTCATTTTTTTTAAGGCCCATTTAACCTTTTCGATTCATGTCCATCATGTGTGTGTGTGTTTACACAGCAAGTGCCAAAACCTTTACCAAATTTTGTACCATACCGATGAAAAAACAAAAAAACGTAACATTTTTCCGGTCAGCACCAGAGACATTATTTCTCACATTGTGTCTACATTTATTATTTTAAACTTTCTCAAGACAGAGAGGCTTCCATTCCACTACTAGCTTACCATCTTAGCAATCAAAAACCTAATGCAACTCACATATTCTTCGTAAAAAAAAATGATGTGGAACAGCCTTCACATCAGAAGCAGACGTGTTGCGTTGGTGGTTAGCGCACTGGGTTTTGGAGCAGAGCTTTCATCGTGACACTCTTCCAACAAACGTGAATTATTCAAACTCAGTCCCATGGCTTAAAAAAAACACGGTCATTTTCCAACCTGCTGTTGTTCTCTCTGGTCGTCAGCCTGTAGGCACTCCTCCGGGCTCGGGGAAACTGGTTCAGTCGTCTGCAGCGTCTCGTCTTCGACACCTACAGCAGAGCAGTCTGGAGCGCAGGAGCAGAAAACAGGAGGAGTTCCCTAAACTACAGCAGGGTCAGCAGCAGGTATTCCACTTCTAACAATCGCTGCGCCCTGCTCTCCCGCAGACTGACGCTCTCGCTCTGAAAGGCACGAGTCAGAACTGTCGACTCCCATGACTGTAACACATGCAGCCGAGCACGCGCGTCCAGATTAGCGGCTCCATCTCCCGTTGCTGCACAGATGTTATGGTTGGGGTTCAGTATGCACAAGTTCCTCTGATTTCCCCCCGTACGCTCACAGATTACGTCTTTTTCTCTTCCATGCGACATGAACTGCTCTTCCAGGAAAACCTGACAGCACAATATAGTGTATCACAACGCCAAAAGACATAGTATCTCTGTTTGTGGTTTGTTTCAGCTCTTGGAGAAAAAAGTAGAAATATATGGTGCGCAAGTGCACAAGCGTGGAATAAAAACGCACACGTGAAGCGCCTACATCAGCGGTCAAAATTATGGGGTCGGTAAGTCTCTTATGCTCACTAAGGCTGATCAAAAAATGCAGTAATATTGTGAAATATTATTACAATTTAAAATAACTTTTCTACGTATTTTCAGCATCATTACTCCATCCTTCAGAAATCATTCAAATATGCAGATTTGAAGCATTTCTTGTTATTATCAAGTCGTGCTGCTTCATGTTATTGTGAAGTATGTATTTACTGCCACTTTTGATCAATTTAACGCTAAAAAACGAATCTTACTGACCCCAAACTTTTAAACTGTAGTGCACTTGTGTATTTAATGTCCTTAAATGTTTCCGAGATGGTGGTTGGCATCTCAGCGGTGTTACACATGCCAATGAAGTCGTAATGATGCCAGCTAATCGGGCAAATTGATGTCCCTGTCCTTGTGCCATCTTTCAGTTTTCTTTGTGAATCCTTTTTAAGTAAATATACTGGTCTGAAGCAGTGTTTTGATGAGTACTCAAGCTGTCAGGTCCCAGTCGAAAAAACCTTGTGTACCGTTCTTGTGACAGGACAGGTCAAGGTGATATGGCATACGTGACCCAGATAATTTCTGACATTGTCACTGTGATGCTTTAATGTGTCAAAGCTTTTGACAGATTGGTCAGAAAAGAGAAGGAATTGGAGATGAGACATGTGTTTTGATCATGTTCAGTTTTGGCTAGCTACCGACCTGGAAAAAGGGGGTTTAGTTTAGGATGTTAAAGTGAACATAAAAGTGCGTTTGCAATTTCTTAATCTGAGTTTGGTGAGGAAAAAAAATATCAGGAATTGATTGGATTGTAAAAAATATATATAAATTAATTTGTTTGGTTTTTTAAGTAATGGACAAAAAGACCACGACACATATATTAGGAAAGTAAATAGATTCTTAGTAGAAGAGGTTCTATGTAGATCCTTAACCCTCTGGGGTTGTTCGGCCCAAAATGGACCTGAAGAATTTAAATTTTTTTTTTTTTAAATCACAGCTTCCTCGGAATGGTCCGAAATTTGGTGACTTTGTTGGTATTTGAACACCCAAAAAAATTGGGGACAGGATGTGAATAGTCTAAGTGGTTGTAAAAAAATAGTCACACTCGGGGTGTTGGGGTCCAAATGGACCCGCATGGAAAATGAACGGGAAATTGGCAAAAGTGTGAAAATACTGAGTTTTTTTGTGCGTACAATCTACAAATCAGCCACGAGCTTGAAAAAAGCACACAACAGTGAAGGGGTGAATCTATAAAACATCAAGAGTGCAAAACATACACACACACACAAACATACTTTTATACACAAACACACCAAAAAAATTCAGATTATACATGTGTTTTACATTTTTAAAATGCTCAGTTTGTCCATCAGATGGCATCCATCTCATTTCAAAAATTGAATTTTGAAATGAAAATTGAAAATTGCTTTTTTGAGGCCTAGGCTTGACTCTAAAATGAAATACAGCTTAAAAAAAATTTAAAAAAATATATATATTTTTAAATATTTTTTTCTATTATGGTCAATGGGGGGAAATTTTGTCATAATTATTGCATTACTACTAATTATAAAATTTTTTTATTTTTGAAATTTTCTCAAAACACCAAAAAAGAAAAGAAAAAATATGAATTTTAAATATGAATCCCGGCCTTTGGGTCCATTTGGACCCGAACACCCCGAGTGTGACTTTTGAAACAAACAACCCCAGAGGGTTAAAAAGTTGACTCTAAAATGAAAATCAAGTCATCATTTACTCACCCTGGTGTTGTTCTTATGCCCTTCTTTCTTTAATGGAGAATTACACAAAAGGAGAATTGAAAAAAAAAGTCCTATATAATGCCAGTGAATAGAAATAGGCATTAAAATAGTATAACAAAATGATCCCATGCGACGTGCCGTATATTCTGGGTTTATACGATAGGCTTTAGTGAAAAACAAAGTGAAATTTAATGTATTAATTTAACGAAATCCTTGACCTTGGCTGCACAACATGCATGTTCATTTGACTCTATTAGTTTACTCTGTATTGCCCAGAAAAAACACAAATGTGAGAAATCAAGATTAACAAAAATATGACATCGTATACAATACCTAGAAATCCCAAAAGAGTATCCGTGTACTTCCTTCACTGAGTCAAATATCACCGGACACCAGATGACTTTGGTAACGCTTCCTTTTACAGTCCAGTTACCCATGTAAATACAATGTACTTATTTTAGTAACTACAATTACTGGGTAATAACTAGCCAGTACTTTCTAGGTAAGTACACTGTAAGTACTGTACTGTAAAAGGAAGCGTTGCCAACTTTTTGTTACAACGATGAACAAGGTACATAAGTTGTGTTTCATGTTGTGTTTTTGTTAATCTTGATTTCTCATAACTTGTGTGCTTTTTCTGGGATTTTTTTTCTAAGAGTGTAGGACAAAACAAAACGGCTTTTAATTTCGAATCGCACAACGTCAAGAGGAAAATATGATGAATATGAGCGTGAAGGGGAAAAGTTAACACTGCTGTGTTCCTGTACTCTTGAAGTCTCTATCTATCAGAGCAACTCGCAAAGTCAGCGTTCCCCAAAATCCATCCCGAAAGAACGAGAGATTGCATGCAAACCCTGAGGGAATGAAGTGAAAAATGGGATGGAAAGACAAGAGAAAAGGATGAGATAAGTTTCTGTCCTCCATCTTCTGTCATCTCTCTCTCATCCTGCAGACTGTTAGCTAACTGTGCGCTTGCAGTTACCCAGCCTGCTGCAGTCGCTTTAATTCACTTTAGGGGGAAATTAATGTCTCCAAAATAAAAATTGTGAATCTTTTAATTGGAAGTGACATGACTGCAAGATAAGATATTTTACAGACAAGCCAGTTAAATGAACAGATCACCTAAAAATGCTAATTGTCATTTTCTCATCCTTATGTCATGCATGACTTTCTTTCTTTTGTTGCAGGAAAAAAAAAAGTATGTAAGCTGTTGTTTTTGTTGTGTGTAAAGGTGATTTTTATGGAAGCTTGTTTCCGCCACAGAATGAAAAATAAAAAAGGTAATTGCGACTTTTTATCTCACAATTATGATTTTTTCTCGCAATTTTGACTTTAGTTCTCAGAATTGTGAGATATGAAGTCAGAATTGCAAGGTATAAATTCCCAATTATGTGTTATAATGTCAGAAATGCGAGGTATTAAGTCGAAATTGCATGTTGTAAAGTCAGAAATGTGAGATATAAACTATTCTGAGGGGAAAAAAAGTTAGTCTTATTTTTTTTCCTTAGAATTTGCCTGATAACTCGCAGTTGCAAGTTTATATCTCACAGTTCTGAGAAAAGATGTCAGAATTGCAAGATGTAAACTTGCAATTGTGAGAATTGTGATAAAAAGTCGCAATTGTGTCTTTTTTCTCAAAATTGCAACTTTATATCTCTCAATTGCGACTTTATTTCTCAGAATTGCGACTTTATTTCTCAGAATTGCGACTTACTATCTCACGAATGTGACTATTTTTCAGAATTGCAACTTTATATCGCAATTGCGACTTTATTTCTTCCGACTGTTTCTCAGAATTGCAACTTTATATCTCGCAATTGCGATTTTATTTCTCAGAATTGCGACTTTATTTCTCAGAATTGCGATTTTATGTCTCGCAATTGCGACTTTATTTCTCAGAAATGCGACTATTTCACAGAAATGCGACTTTATATCGCAATTGCGACTTTATTTCTCAGAATTGCGACTATTTCTCAGAATTGCGACTTTATATCTCGCAATTGCGACTTTATTTTTTTAGAATTGCAGCTTTATTTCTCCGAATTGCGACTTGACATCTCGCAATTGTGACTTTATTTCTCGGAATAGCGACTTTATTTCTCAGAATTGCGACTTTATTTCTCAGAATTGCGACTTTATATCACAATTGTGAGATAAAAATTCGCTATTATTATTATATTTTTTATTCAGTGGCAGAAATAAGCTTCCATAAATTTTTATGTTTTATCTTTATACAAAAAAGCACCATAAAAGCATTGGAAATGTAGTCCATACAACAAAGAAAGGAAGTCAAACAGGTTTGGTTGTATAAATGACAGAGATCCCATTTGTGTGTGAATTTCACACAGAAAGAGATTGGTTGTGTCTGTCTGCGGTTCCTCTGTGTGATTGGATGGATTCCTATCCATGTGTTGTTGTCAGGGATACCTGTGGCTGTCACCAAGAAGTGTTTCTAAGGCACAGACTGAGGGAATTAAACATGGATTGAGGCAAACAGCCCCGCTACAGGCCAATTCTCATCATGCCAACAGACGGAAACAGAAACTTTGTGGGGTTTTGTCGGATCAGTGTCCCTGTTGGCGTTTGTCTGCGTATTTGTTTGGTCGTGGAATGCCTGATAAGTGACTGTAATCTAGTGATTGGTTGCAGTGTGAATTGGCCTTATAGCAACCAGTCTGTGATTCCTGCATTCCACACAGTTTATAAACTGCGACTGCTCGCTTGGTTAGATTTAATTAGATAGATCTAAATAACAGGAAGGTTTATAGAGTGGTATGCTATCATACTGTAGCTTAAACAACATGGCACTATATAAAAACACAAAGGTCATGATTCCCAGGGAATGCATGAACTGATAAAAAAAAAGTGTCTACCACAAGCATCAATGTAATAATATACTGTACAGTATGCTGATTATGCGTATGGATGTGATCCAAGTTTGAAACTCAATATGAAAACTGGCAAAAAAAAAAAAAAAACACTATTTTTCGTCAGTCAAAATGAGTGCATTGCATAATGGGATGTATTGCTTTATATTATTTACATATTGTACACAGTATACTTGGTGCCAGTATTATTTATATACTACTACAGTATTTATTCATATTTTTAATGAGCTTTTATTTATATATTTTTGATATTCATTTTAATTATATGTTTCAATTAATGGAAAGATTTTTAATATAGTTTTACTACAACATCGCTTGATGCATACTAAAATAACAAATACTGTAAGTGCATATGCCATTATCAAACATACCCTAAAATGTAGTCATGCCAGGCTTTAAACTCAAGAAAAACCTTGTGAATTTAGTTAATGCACACGTTAAATCAGTGGTTTGTGTTTTTTTTTTTTGACTTGATAGTGCTTGGGCCGCATTTACACTATGGTCTTAATGCCTAATTACGATATCCGTCGTCAGGCTTACATCTTCTTTTAAAAGTGACCCATATCCGATATGTGCATTTACACTACACTCTAAAAATGCTCGTTTGTTTTAACCCAATTTTGGGTCAAATATGGAAATATTTGACCCAAAATTGGGTTAAAATCAGTGTTTGGTAAGTTACTCTAAAAAAGTAATTAATTACTAGTTACTAATTTTACCTCTTCAACAGTGTAATTAGATTACTGTACGAATTACTCTCTTTAAAAAGTATTTAATTACTTTTAATTGCTAATTACTTTCAAAATCCCATATCAATCTCAACCAGCTGAATAATACAAGGATAGACATGAATCTGTTTTAATTCTTTCAAATAAATACTATAAAATTGCATGAATTATCCTTAAACTGACCAAGGTGGAGAAGGTTACATTATACACAAGACAATACATTTAGATGTTAAAACCACTATTGTTTTATATCTGATCTCATGACATTTCACACTTTTTTCATACATATTTGTACGAGTGCGGTCGTACGATTTAGACACCTCATAAAATGCATACGAACCGCTGTGAGATCGGATTGATCTATACACAGTATTTACCTCAATTACATCAGAACTGTAATTAAATTACAGATAAATGAAGAGTAATCCCTTACTTTACATTTTCAATGGAAAAGTAATTAAATTACAGTAACTAATTACTTAGTAATTAGTTACACCCAACACTGGTTAAAATATTTCCATATTTGACCCAAAATTGGGTTAAAACAACCCAGCATTTTTTTTAGAGTGTATACACTTGGCGAAACAACCCAAGGTAGGCGTACTGACCTGGAAAAGGAAGTAAAAACGGTGCTATTTGCAATAGACTCGGACGAATGTTAATACAGGCTCTCTTGAGATAAAGGCTCAAAGACATCAAACTTCAGCATTAATTTACTGGGTTGAGCCTTCATCCTCCTTTGCACAATTTAAAAGAGTCATGCGAGTCATGATGTACGACTCGCATTGATGGGAATATACACATAAGAACGAGGCCTGAAACACCATTGAACCCATGTGTTTGTTTCCTGCTTGCATAATCGAGTCATATTTGTGCCACATAGGAGGAATAAATCTGATTTTGGTCACTTAAACAATGTAATGCAAATGCAGCCTCGATGTACTCGCTTTAAACTCGGTATACTAACTGAAAGCGAGCGAGTGATTAAAACGCTGCAATACTGCACAAGACTTTGTTTGTTCTCTAAGGCGCCGTTCACATCGTTTGATTGTAATCCCCTTCAGGATTGGCCTGAATGTGTGTGTGCAGGCACCGACAGCAGATCAGTCTTGTGTGTGTTCAGTGCAGTTAAGCACTGCGGTCTCGACCTCAACGGGACTCGATTCACAGTCAACAGTCAATGAGCAACAGCTCCGGCTTTGTTCCCAGGCAAGGATCTGGCTAATTTGGCACGGCACAAACTGCGGCACCGGAAAGAGGCTTCGCTCGGGTTTAATGGGAGGTCTGTGCCGCGCATCGGACACAACAGACTGTCTGGACTGTGAAGGCTGTGAAGAAGGGAAGATTCATTCTTGAAAGGTCAAATTGTTTGTTGACCCTGTTTGTTTGTGCCATTTTCAGTGGTGTGTGTGTTTGAAGGACCTCGCTGACTGTAGATGTTTAATACGGTGTAGAGACGCTCGCTGAGTGCCCTTAAACTAACTGAGCGGTGATGTGGAAAAATTATTCAGCCGGATTTTCTTCTGAGGCTTAGCTTGCTCATTTGTTAGCCAATACTTTATGTACATATATTCCCAAGCTGCTCTGGTAAATAATTATTTTATCAGAAAGAGAGAGAGAGAGAGAAACGAAAGATTAAAAAGTGCCACAAAGTGAGAGAAATAAATGCTGCTAGTCAGACACAAAGATTTCCAGCTAATTTGTCAGTCCACAGTTATGTCACTCAGCCACAGCCAATCAGAACATACTTGATGTTGAGTGTACAGTTGGAATGGCATTTTGGACCAATGAGATTTCGCTAGGGGTGTGGCTTTTTTTGATTTTTGGCTCAAATTAAAATCGTTTTAGCTTCTTTCTTTTTTTATGTCATCAGCCTAGGTAGGTTGGTAGGTTTAGACATTTTCACCTGTGAATTTGGTTGCTCTTCTGTTGGTGGCATAGTTGAAAATATCTCTCTTCACTTCATATTTCAAATCGCAATATGAATATGAATGTGATTACAGACAGAGCTGAGCTAAGCACACTGATAACATCTTGTACGACAGTTATTTTAGTATTATTTATATACTATTATAGTGTTTATTAATAATTAAATTTAGCTTTATTTTTACATTTTATTTTCTAACATTGTAATTGAATGTGCTTTAGCCTATTTTTATTTTAGTTTTAGTAATTTTACTTCAATTAGTTGCCAAGGCAAGGTATTTTCACTTCAAGTTTATCATGTAATATTTCAATTGTATTTTATTTCAACTAACACGTTTTTAATAGTTTTAGCTTTAGTGTGAAAGTCCATGTATTAGGCTGAATAGCTTTGATAACCTCAAAATGATCTTTTAACGTCGACTATCACAGAAACTATGAAGAAAGACTGCCTCCTAGTGACCATTGTATGTATGACAAAAAGGAGGAAGGCAAAATCACTGATCTCTCTCAGTCTATGCATTGCTGAACGTTTAGTGGACACAGAAAGATTGCACTGGAAATGACAATGTATTGATCATTTCTTTCTTTTCTCTTCTTTTATCCACTCACCTGTCCTAACTTGCTTGTATTTTATCCCCAGTCCATCCTTTCCTGACCTCTTCTCATTATGCTGAGGTTATAAGTCTTTAAGCCCTGTATCTATTCCTTTAGCCTTTAGTCTTCCTTTATAAGGAAAGTTGAAATAAAAAGCAAGAAATTTTCAATTCTATTTAGGATAATGAATAAGAATTCAATTGACTTTATCCAACGCAGTCAGTTTTTGGTTTCATAAAGGAGCGAACATTTAAAATTTTTTGGTCAAACCTCCATTTCCTTTTCTGTCTCACGGCCTCAGACTATCCTAGCTTTGCCAATCATTTCTTTTTGCACTGGCATGTTGACTATCAGCCTCCGAGTGGTCCTACATTGCCCCCGTTTTACCCTGAGATCTGATCCTATCCAAGGTGAACGCTTCATGGCGACGATGACCCTAGAAACCAGGGGAGCACAGGTGACCTCTGAGCCTAAATCACACATGGAAGTAAAGCATCTCCTCCGCTAAAGCAAGCACAACACATCAGTACTGAGGAGCTTTGACCAAGGTACGAGTCTAATTGTAATTTTATAGTTAAAAAAAGCTGGTCGTATGGTTACAAATAAGAGCCAGTATATGTACACTGAATAAGCGATGTAAATTATATGGTATACTAAACATGAAGCAGTTGCAATCCACTAATGTACAGTAAACAAACTAATGTGATCGTGAAACATTGTAGGGTGAATCTCATGAAAATATGCCCATATCTTGATATCATGAAAACATGCCCATATCATATTTTATCCCAAAGCTTCTATTAGGACTTTTAATGCCTTCTTTTTAGGACTATTGAAGTGCTTTGCGTTTATTTTCACCCCAAAATGCATCCTCATTACAGTAATGCATTTTAAACACCTTTTTAGGTAATTCCCATTATTTGAAATTTTTATTTTTATATTGGATGCACAATATTGCTATATATGAAGAGTTCAGATGCAAAAGCCTCTAAATGCCATTTGAAATTTTCTTCTTTAATGATGATTTTTATCAAACTTGTATATTTAAGTTCAGTAATTTCACTTAAATAACAATTAATAGGTAATTATAATTGCCATTTAAGTGAAATCACTGAACTTAAATATACAAGCTTGATAAAAATTATCATTCTAGAAGAAAATTTCAAGTGGCACTTAGAGGCTTTTGCATCTGAACTCTTCATATATAACATATAAGCATGTTTTAATGATATAAAAATCTCTTATATGTCAAAAGATTATGGAAAACTTGATTTCTGACCCCTTTAAGCGAAATATATTTTTTTATTTCTTTCCTGTTATTTTGAGGTGAAATATGACTACGAAATTATTGTTCTTGACAGGTTTCATGAGATTCGCCCTTTAACTGATGGTCAGTTTTAGATATTAGCTTAAAGGGATACTCCACTTTTTTTGGAAATAGGTTTATCAGAGTTAAACAGTTTAGTTTTACCGTTTTCGAATCCATTCAGATGATTTTCTGATATTTAGAAGAATATCAGTAATCAGACAGTTTCTGGTCTCATTGACTTCTCTTTTCCTATGGAAGTCAATGGGACCAGAAACTGTCGGGTGACTGATATTCTTCTAAATATCAGAAAATCACCTGAATGGATTCGCAAACGGTAAAATAAACTGTTTAGCTCTGGGGGAGTGGTAAAATGAACCTATTTCCAAAAAAAAAAAAAAAAAAAAAAAGTGGAGTATTCCTTTAAGTGCAAATCAGACTGTCTAATTAATCTTTCTATAAATAATATTCTCTATTCAACTAGAAAATAAATGTTACCTTACAGTTAAATACAGTAGTGAACATCTTCAAGCTATTGACAATATTTATCAAGAATAAGCTAGATATTTTATATAAGATGAACTTTTGTATTTTTATACTAAAAAGGGAGAATGTGTAAACATTAAGAAGATAACTCGAGGTACATGCCTTATCCAAATTCATATCGTATGAGTTCTTGAAAAGCGTATGATGAAGAATGAAACCTGCAATCTTAATACTATATGAATCAAATACATTTTGTGTATGTTTCCCCCAGTGGATTTGAAGTGTGAGAGCAAAAAAAATAAGCGTTATATTTTGTTATTTGACAGCATATTTAAATGTTATGCGTGAAGCACTTTGTGTGTCACTGGGACGTATTCGCATGATGAATAACCAGTTGACGGTGAATAATAAATTGCTATAGACTGTTTAGATCAGTATTCCGATAAATCGAAATTACATTCATATTTGATGAATGCCAAGGGTTTGTAAACAACTGCCTCACTGCCATTGTTTCTCCATTTTATGCTTAGTATATATATATATATATATATATATATTTAAAAGATGCTATAGTTTGGCTTGGTGGTCGTGTCCATCAGATACCTAATACATACCTCATTACTTTCTTTTTTTGTGTCTTAAAATGACTTCACTGAAGTAGAATAGACCCAAACTCTGATGCGACACACACCCGAGCACCATATGCTGTGTTAACACACTGATAAATGTGCAAAATACATGTACGAAACAACAGAAGAACTGTGTAACTGTATATAAACTGTATGATCATGGATATGTTTAATTTAGGGTATTTTTTGTAAACTTTTTTTTTCTACCAAAAGATTTTGAGAGTTCTGAACTGCATGTAGATGTAGATATCTTCTCAAAGTCTGCATGCAGAATCCTCTCTCTGTAAGTTCTGTTTACTAGTGTATGATAGATGGATTTCCGAATGAATCAAGAGACACTTTTTTTTAAAGAATAAACATAGTTCTATGTGAGTAGACGGGTCAATCTGATCCTTTTCACTGTTGTCTAATCTGTAACAAACCATTCAAGCATTCCAAACCACTTTTGGTGATTTAACATGTCTAAAAAAAAAGAAACCCCCATTTTTCATTAAAGGGATAGTTCACTTTGAAATTGATTTTTGTTATGTTTTAGCTTACCTCATAGGCATCCAAGATTTCTCTTTGTTTCCACAGTATTTTCAATTTTGATATTTTTATGTCAAACCGTTGTTGTCTGTCAGTCATATAATGGAGGTCTATGGTCACCACCTCAAAGAGCATGCACAGAGAAGTCAAGATTAAACATGATTTAATGACTCGTAAATGTAAGTACACACTGATGGCCTAAGACACGAAACGAGCGGTTTGTGTGAGAAAAAAAACAGTATTTATAGCGTTTTTACCTCTCGTTATCACAGCCACGTCCAAGTGATCTGAGGGCGCGGGTGCTTTGTGGCTTTGAGGTAAAAACAATATAAATACTGTTCATTTTCTCACAAAACCGCTCGTTTCTTGTCTTAGGCCATCAATGTGTACTTACATTTACGAGTCATTAAATCATGTTTAATCTGGACTTCTCTGTGCATGCTCTTTGAGGTGGTGACCATAGACGTCCATTATATGACTGACAGAAAAGAACGGTTTGACATAAAAATATCAAAATTTTAAATACTGCGGAAACAAAGACACCTACATCTTGGATGCCCTTGAGGTAAGCTAAAACACCAAAAATTTATTTCAAAATGAACTATCCCTTTAATGCAACACATAGAATGTACATAAATCTATCGACAACTACTTGTGATAAAACAAAAACAAAGTGTGAATGCAATGTTGACCAATAGAAATATATCTATATGGAAATGTTATAATGCAAAAGTTGTTTTAATGTTGATAAAACCTCGTCTGGTTCTGTATGTACAAGAGACTGTTGGTCTAGAAATGTTCTCGTGCTGTTTTTGTGACTATTAAAGTGAATATCTTCTACTACATGTGCTTGTGCACTAATTGTTATCCAGAAATGCTGTACTTTTATACGTGTAAACTGCCACTTTGCCCAGTATAAAATCATTATGATGTAATACATACTGCATGTAGAAAGAAAAAGACTGATTTGTATGACAAAAAATATATTTACACATATTAGACGCAGCTAGTTTTCAGTAGTTGGTGTGAGCGTACAGTAAGCATTTCGTGGGAAAATCGATTAAGTGTCTAAATGTAAAATGTAGCTGAAAATCCAGTTGTTCAAGGGTTAATATTATAAAACCTTTCAAGAATGTGCCATATTTCACCCCAAAATCAAAATAAAACTGTATATAACTCAAATTCTTTCAATTATATTATCCAAATATAATTAATTTTTTTTATAATTTACATTTTTCTTTAAATTTTCGGCTACATATGAAATATAAAAGCACATGATCTTTGATAAGTGTTTTCCCTAAAAGTGTTCTGAATTTAAAATAAATATTTGAAGTTAATTTAGAGCTTTTTATAGCTGTTTAAATATCTCTTGTAAACTGTTTTTGGCTTCAGTAGTTGAGTCCGTTCCTCTGGGAATCCTTCGAGCTGCGCGTGTTTCACAGAGAGATGTCTGACGACACGAGAAGCTGCTGAGCCGGTTTCCATTTGGCGCTTCGTCTACCTCCGTCGGCTCTGATATACGGCTGGTTCCTCAAATCTGCAAATACACACAGTCAGAATCCTCCCCTGATGAAGAGTTTTTGAAAGAAAGGGAAACATCAGATCTATAAGGCAGAGCTGAGGGAGGCACTAGCTGGAAGTTCAGTGTTACAGAAGAGCAAAGCTGACATGGATAGCAGTGTCTAGATGAAGAGCGATACCTTCAGAGAGAGAAGAGAGAAAGCAAGAGACGGTTATACACAAGTCCCATCGCAGAGCAGACGAGAGGAACGCTTCCCAGAACGGGCCGTGAACGGCACCGCCTGCAGAGCTGGGAACCAGACCGAACAAGAGATGTTAGAGGAAGCCAGAAATAAGACAAATTGAACTAAATACACAATATACTCTGAATATCAAAAGCAGAAAAATAACTGGCAAAGTGACGAGTGAAGAGAGAATTAGACTTGGCAAAGAATCCCGAGACACCACGAGGAACGGAGAACAAACGCTCTGTGTTCAATTCTCGTGAAAATATCTGCTTAAACAGACCGTTCGGGACAAATTTAATTCTATATCAGTGTATAGTTAGGCTTATAAATACATTTCAATATATTTATGGTTTATAAATATATATTTACATCTGTAATATAAAAAAAGTATACAAATGTATATATTAAATAATTATATTTGTGAATCTTGAATCATGTATATTATATAAATGTCTTTCAAAATATAGTTTATGAATATATTTACATTTTTTATAGAGTTAATGGGTCTTTTCAAATGTATGTAAACTAAACATCTAATTTTACATGTATAGTATTACATTTATATAGAAATGTATTTATTAAAATGAATATTTATACATATATAATATTTATAATGTATACATTATATTTATACATTATAAATATTATATTTTTATAGTAATGTAGATAGGAGTATTTATACATGTGTATATTATATAAATGTTTAAATATACAGTATTTATAGTAAATATATTTACATTTTTATAATATATATTAGTCTGTACCAATCTATAGTATATAACTATATTTCAATATATTCTATATGTCTATAATTCTATATTATAACCTCTAAATATATACATAATTATACATTAAAATATTTTAAAATGGGTCTTTACACAAATTTACATATTTTTCCAATAATTTAGTATACATTTATATTGTAAAAAACATTTGTATTAAGAACCATTTATGCTATAAAAAATAAATATACATGGAAATACAATTTATATTTTTTCTATAAATAACCATTTATTATATATCAATTTTAATTATAAATGTGCATTATTTATATATATATATATATATATATTTTATTTTTTATTTTTTTCTTCCTATGCATCATTATAGTACTATGCATAATATTATGGCTGTCAGTAGAATCATTTTTGGTAGCAATCGACCTTTCTTTAGAAAGCAGAATGAAACAGCGGATTTCATTTTATTGTTTTAAATAATGTTTTCCCTGAATTTTTCTGGGACCCCCTACTTTAAGCACAAAGTACAGTATGTGTCAGGTTTTATTTGTGCCATTTATGTAATGAAACCACTAACTAAAATCACTCATCCTTATTGTAATAAGTTAGGGTGGTGGTTTTATCCACCCTTTGAACCCTGACCCCATTCTGACCTGTGATGATGTCCTCGATGGCTCCGTCTTTGCCCTCTCGCACGAGCGGTGTCATCTGCCGGCGCTTCAGCTCTGCGATCAGATCCACCTGTGGCAATCGTGGAAGCGCTGGCATCTGTGGACATCAACACACCGGTAAGATGTCTTTATATCTCACCTCCTGTTCCTCAAGTGTTTCGGTCTCTGTCTATCACGCATTACCTTATGACTCACTGATGTGATGGGAGGGTCAGAGATGGATAAGCATACGCTGTCATCATTCTCAGAGAATTTCTTCCGCTGTTCGTTCTCCTGTTCGGCCAGCTATAGAGAAAGAAAGATTCATCAGTAAATCAACACTGCCTAATATTGTGCTATAACCCCTTGCTCTACAGAAGAGGAGTTTATGATGAGTCTTTATCCATTTTTATTTATCAATATTTATTAAGGAAAAATTGTGAGGAACTGCCATAATGAATAAATGAATGATCCAAAAAGTCTTATGAAGTTTAAGGTAATTAATTCAGCTGACACTTCGAATGCAAACAGCACTTGAAAAGGGTGTATCAAATACTGTTTAATGACAAATTTATGTAGTCATAACCGCTATTTTATGTAAGGGCGAGATGTCTAAGTTGCAATATTTAGCTACTGGGGTGCCTCAGGGCTCGGTGTTTGGACCACTTCTCTTCATCTACTGTCATCATTAGGATGTTATATTTTAAAAAAATTATATATAAACAATTATTGGAATATGTTTTTGGATAAAATGCTCATTCAGTCTTTTTTGATGTTTAATTAATTGTGTACTTGGCATTTCTTTGTAATTATTTGTGAAATTTACAAGCAATTTACTGAGTGAAAAGAGTTAAATCTTACGCCAAACGTTTTTGTTTTTTTCAATGTATCTTGGTGGTTTTAATCTCTCATAATAACTAGTATGATATAAGCTGATATGTAGTGGCACTCTGTAATAATTTCATCACCTTATATGCTTTAATGAACCTGGCGAAAACAGGGAAGAACACAGAAGGAGGTGTGGATTTGGGATTCTCTCCGAAATACTCCACCACTGAGTGATACATCTCCTGTAGAGAGACAAACACAGCTGATCAAGCTCTTCTGATTTCAAATTCAATGTGATTTCTATGTAGCGCAGGACTAAATTAATCTCCACCTGTGCAGTTTTGCTGTCTTTTACAATAGTGTCCAGCAGACTGCCATTATTGGACATAAAATTTATGAGGACAGCGCTGTCTTTCTGTTGCTGGAACTCCTTACGGACCACCTCCATCCCCTTCTCCAGAGACCGCACGTCTGCAAGGATGCTGTCCAGAGAGACTGAGAGAACGATACGTTAACATACAGCTCTATACAGGTAAAAAAGTACAATATCGTGCAAAAGTTCATTTATTTCAGTAATTCAACTTTTAAATGGTGAAACTAATATATTATATATACTGTAAAAAATATTTTCTTTTGTCAAATCAAATTTATTTAGTTGAGAGAACCTATTATTTTGAGTTTCTGATGGTTAAATTAATCTACTTCATTGTATTAACTCACTTTTTCCAGTTCAATCAACTTAAAATTTTAAGGCAACCCAGGTTACTTACTTTTTTAAGTTAAACCAACAATATTTTTTTTACAGTGTAGCAATCACAACATTTTTTCTTTTGTCAAATCAACTTAAATCATTTATTTAGTTCAGATAACATATACTTTTGAGTTTCTGATGGTTAAATTAATCTCCTTCATTGTATTAACTCACATTTTACAGTTCAATGAACTTAAAAGTTTAAGGCAACCAGGTTACTTACTTTTTTAAGTTAAACCATCAATATTTTTTTACAGTGTAGGCCCATTACATGCAAAGTGAGATATTTCAAGCCTTTATTTGTTATCATTTTGATGATTATAAGCCATAATCATCAAAATTATAAGAAATAAAGGCTTGAAATATCTCAACATTTAAACGTAGGTCACCAGCCCAAATGTTTAGCTTTGATCATTACTTCCAATTTGAAAATATACAGTCAAAAGTTTGGAATAAATAAGATTTTCTCATGTTTATGATATGATGATGTGTATTTCTTGAGCAGCAAATCATCATATTAGAATGATTTCTGAAGGACTGAAGGAGTAATGATGCTGAAAATTCAGCTTTGATCACAGGAATAAATTACATTTTAAAATATAATCAAATATCATTTTTTTCTTGTAACTTTAATTACCAATGTTACAGTTGAACTGTATGTTTTATTAAAAAAAAGAAAAGAATGAGTGAGCATAAGCGGCTTCTTTCGAAAAATTTGAAAAAAGAAAAAAAAATTGACTGTCTTGGTGTATTTCTTAAATTCATTTTGTCTAAAAAGTCCAAAAGTTTGACATTTTGAACATTCAGATTTTCTTTAAGCAACTAAATCCCCCAGCATCCCCTTCAAGAAGTGGTTAAAGTCATGCAAGGACAGTCCCTGCATTCACACTTAGAGCTGGACTGGAGAGTGGATGTGTGTGTGTGAACACTCACCCAGCGCAGCTTTGTCCAGAAAGTGTAGTTCAGAGTGAAAGTTGTGCAGCTGAGGGTATTTTTCTCGTATGATCATGACGATGAAATGCAGGAGTGTCTGTTTTCTATCTGTGGATTTCAAGTCCAGAAGCTGAAAGTGAAAATGTGTGTTAAATTAATAAACGTGCCAAAAAATTCAGGAAACTCCAAGGCACTCTCTTCAGAAAGATTTAAAAAGCCTTTATTGTTATGGCTTGGTCATCTTAAACCTTTAAAACACGACGCGTTTCGACATACGAGCCTTCGCCAGGGAGTCGACGTGTAATAAACGTGCCCACTTGGCATGAACTGATCAAATATATTGCTTGAATGCAAGAATGTAATGTAAATAGCCTAGTTTCAGTCAAATCCTTTATTTTCAGTGTGTACTTGTAAATAAAATGAGCTATTTATTTCAATTGAATAATCACTTATATATCCAAAAAGTACAATTGATGAGGTATTTATTTTACCCTGACACGTAATGATCTAAATGAACTGAAACTATATGAAAGCACGATATGTGAATTATCTATTGCGCAGACTGTTGGAAGTGACACAAATTTTTAATCTGCTTTATATGCCAATAATCTCAAAATGGCCAGCTATCGATGTTTTCTCACCAAATCAAGACTTTGGAGTCGAAATCCATATGCTGATCCTCTCTTCCCACTGTTCATGTAATTCCCGAATGCAAGAATGATCTAGAAAACAGAGAAAGATCAGTTTTCTTTCCACTATTTCAGATATTATTTGACAGTGTATTCTCTTTACCTCTAGAATCTTCTTCATTTTGCTGGAGGATTTGATGGACATGGAAGCAGCGATGATGGCATTTAATTGCTACAAAATAAGGTAAACAAGTAAAGAAAGCAAATAGATTTAATTTTATGTTGACAAAAAAATTGGTGTATTAATAACAATTATTTGCATGTGACATTGAATTAAATTAGATTTTTTTAAGTAGAAAGACTGAAATAGTATTTTCTTGTAAAACGTATTCCACTAATCTTTCTGCAAAAAAAAAAATCATTTTTCAGTGTATATTGCATATATACTCACAGGTTTTAATAGCAGGATGCTATCGCTAAAGTTTCCCATGAATGTTAGCGTGCTGATTCTTTGTGACAGCCGTGGGATTTTGCTGAAGGCCACCATGAATCTGTCCTCCTCTGAGAGCTCCAGCAGGGGGCGTCCTTCACGCTCGAAATTATCAATCAACTTCAACTCATAATCAGACGGGATGAAGCGCTCCAGCAGCTCTAGAAAATCTGAGTTTAGCAAATCCAGATTATACCTACACACACACACAGAGAGGAGCAGTGTTAGTCTAGTTTGTGTGACGTGAAAGATAAGAAATGGCTACCTTTCATTTTTTACGTACAATCAGCTTGGATGTTTAAGTCATTTCAGCTTAAATGACATTAAACTGACTTAAAAAATGAGTTGAATCTTTTTCTTAAAAGTTGAAAATTGAGTTAAAGTAATGTAAAAATGTATGTTGTCATTGTATGACAGTGTGTGTAAGTGATCGTGGGTGTTGAACGTACGTTTGGATGGCAGTGCAGATCTGAGCGGTGCTCATGCCTCCTTTGCGCAGTGTGATGGCGAGCTTTTTGGCCCTGTTGGGCTCCAGTAGTGAGATTTTACTAGATGCTTTATTGGCCACTTTCACCTTCAGAGTGCCTACGTTCACAGTAGCGGACTGAGCTTTAGTTTTAAACAACTCCTCAAAGACGTCCATATTCAACTCCTTCAGAGACAGGAAGAGGACAAAGACATGGAGGTGAGTGACATCGTCTTTAGTCAGTCACTTAAAATCAATTCTGATGATGATAAATGTTTAGATAATTCGGCTTGTAAGTCGATAAATATAAAACGGCGTATGAGTACTCCTATGCATTTTTTATTGAAATAAATAGTAAGAATTATGTTTCACTTAAAAAACTATTTAATAATTATAATAATTAAATTAAAAAATATATTTCAAGAAAAAACGACATTTTTAAACATTAAAACTAAATCGTTTCATTTTTAAATATATTTCATAATAAAATATATTTTAAAAAAGGCAGCAAGCAGCAAATGTTTTAGCATTTCTATTTCCAGGTGGCCCTTTCATGCATTTCTATAAGCCCAGTTAGAAACACAGACACTTATTTTATATTAAAATTAAATTGATAAAGATTAAAACAATTATATATATATATATATATATACACCGTATATATATCTTACTAATTAAAACATATTTCAAGAAGTAAAAACATTTCAGGAATGACTACCCCAAAAATACATTTTTTAATTACAACAAAAATGATTTAAAAAAAATAAAATAATTTTTTTATATATTACATAAAATTATTTTAAAAAGTATTACTAACATGTAAAAAAATATATTTTATTTTCAAATATTTTATAAATAATTAATACATATAATAAATATATATACTGTACTTTAAGAAGAAAAAAAGCAACAGTTTGCCATTTCATGCGTTTCTGTGAGCCGAGTTATCAACACACTGAACTGACCCCAAGCACACTTTCATCATCCAGCTCTGTGAAGACCGTGCCAGCCACCTGTTCCTCCTGTAGAGCCTGCCAGTTCAGCAGGGGCATTCGATACTTTGTCTTGATTGGCTTCTTACCTTTTACACCTTACACACACACACACACACACACAGAGGGGAAGAAATACACTTTCAGTGTTTTGTACAGCTCCACTTTTCATTGAAAATCATTTAAAATCATAATTTTTTGTACTATGACTGTCATCATTTCTCTTACCTGTCTTTAGGGTTCCTGCCCTTCCATGTGACAGCGAAGGGGGCGGAGCTTCACTCATAAGGGGCGGGGGAGGAGGTGGGGGAGGGGCGGGGACAGGAGGAGGGGGCGGAGATTGCATCACAGGAGAGGCCTTCATTTCTGTTGTACTCTTATCTTGGGATTAAAAGAGAAATGTTTGATTTATTATTTACAGACACCACAATTCGCATCACTATATGGAAAGAAACGTAAATGGATGGAGAAACATAGGTTACTGTAAAGCTACGTCTTAGTTTGTGCTTATCTTGGCGAAAGCCGAGTACAAATCAGCATGAAGTTTTAACATCTACTCTCGTGTAATGGAAATCGAAATATGTAACAGTGCTTTGCTTTTATCATTTATTATTTGCATTGAACATTATATTATGTTCTATTATTATTTATGAATTTAGTTCACTGATTAGGCTAGAGTTATAATATATATATATATATATATATATATACATTTTGTATAATTTTCAGGGTTTAATCTGTTATAAAAATTAAGTTATAATACATTAATAAATCAGATAACACTATAATTAAAATCTAAGTAGTATAGATGTATAATACAATTATAATATAATAGATACTATTATGTATAATATGTATAATACTATTATAATAGAATAGAATGTAATTAGAATAAGTGATTATATAATTACAGCACTGGTTGTGTGTATATTTGATCTTCACCTGTTGTGTTAGCGACTGGTATAATGTGTAAATCCAGAGAGCCGGATTGGGATTTCTCCATGCGGATCAGACCTCGATCCACTAGAACCTGAAGCTTCTCCTCCAACTGACGTTGCTGTCTGTCTCTCTCTCTCTCCTTCTCCTTCTCACTCTGTGTCTCTCTCTCTTTCTCCTTCTGCTGCAGCTGAGAGACCTGAGCGTGCGCCTCCTTCAGACTGCCCTGGAAACACACACCAATGCTACACAGGCTGGAAACACCAGTAAAAGTGAGTATTAGTATACTGTAGAGTGTTACCTTCAGAAGCTCCACCTCTTTCATACCCTCTATGAGCTGCTTCTCGAGTTCAGACGTCTTCTCCACAGCTTCACTCTCACACTGCTGCAGTCTAGCATTTAGCTGATATACACAATTTATGATAAATAACTACACTTATATATATTTATCCATTGTACTTTCTCTCTCGATAATGCATTTATCTACTTTATCTCTGTGTTTGATTCAAAGCGGGCAGAATGATATATATAACGAGCCGGCAATGTTACCATTCCAGTCAAATATTGCGCTGCAAACATCAATAATAGTTTACTTTGAAATTAATTTTTAATATGTTTTAGCTTACCTCAAGGGCATCCAAGATGTAGGTGTCTTTGTTTCTGCAGTAGTTCCAATTTTGATATTTTTAGGTCAAACCGTTCTTGTCTATTAGTCTTATAATGGAGGTCTATGGTCACCACCTCAAAGAGCATGCACAGAGAAGTGCAGATTAAACATGATTTAATGACTCGTAAATGTAAGTACACATTGATGGCCTAAGACACGAAACGAGCGGTTTGTGTGAGAAAACAAACAGTATTTATACCGTTTTACCACTTGTAATCAGTCACGTCCAAGTGATCTGAAGGCGCGGGCGCTTTGTGGCTGTGGTAACAAGAGGTTAAAACGATATAAATACTGTACGTTTTCTCACACAAACCGCTCGTTTCGTGTCTTAGGTCATCAATGTGTACTTACATTTACGAGTCATTAAATCATGTTTAATTTGGACTTCTCTGTGCATGCTCTTTGAGGTGGTGACCATAGACCTCCATTATAAGACTGACAGACAAGAACGGTTTGATACTGTGGAAAAAAAGACACCTACATCTTGGATGCCCTTGAGGTAAGCTAAAACATATAAAAAATTAAATTCAAAGTGAACTATCCCTTTAAGTTGACAATGATGGCTAATGATCAGGGTATAAGTGGGATAATCCACGACTAGCTGTGCATTAAACAATTTTAATGCAGTCATTAAATAAAAGCTAGCTGTGGATTATCCCTTTTTTATTTATTTTTTTTCATTTTTTTTAGTTGTTATTGATTCAAAAAGCAGAAATATGTGCATTTGACTATCAAACAGATTTATGTCAAGTAATTGTGTGTGTGTACCTGTGTGTTTTGTTCTTGTTGCTCCTCTAGATGTTCCATTATTGTATTTTTGGCCTCGGCATCTTCTAGCATCGCTCCAACATCAAACACATTATCCAGGTACGCTTGAATCTGCATCTGCAGCCTCTCACTCTCAGTGACCTTTAACCTCTTCACACACACACATTATATGATTATGTAACACTAAAAATGTCTTTAGTGTCACTTTTGACCAATTTAATGCATCCGTGTTGAATAAAACACTAAAGAAACACAGGCACCCCAAGCTTTTAAACAGTGGTGTAGGTTACTTGCTCACCTCTAGATAGCTGTCTATTCCCAGTTGTGTAAACTCATACTGTAAGTACACTCGGAAGTTCATGTCCTCCACTGAATGCACTATAATGTTGATAAACTGCATACAAGCCACCTAAAGGTAAAAAAGGAAAACATTTATTGATCAGTTTCCACACACTGATGATCCTACATTAGGAAAAACCTTAATCTATGTCTAGAAACCTAATGCATTATGTATGTGATCCACTCTGAGATCAGTCATTGGTTAACATAAACTAACAGTGAACAATATTTAGCATTTATTACTTTTACTTAATGTTCATCTAAACATTTACCGACACTTTTGTAAGGTCAAAAGTTGTATCCGTAAGTGCTGTAAAATATGCTTATTGTTAGTTTATGTGTATTCATGCATTAACTAATCCTAACAAATGAGACCTTATTGTAAAGTGTTACCAAGTGGACTAAAATACAAACTTAATGCTAGTCCTAAATTGGAAAAGTTATATCAAGATTCACTGATAAATTTAGTCAATGATCAAATATACATTATATATAAATATGGTATATAGAGATGTTGAACTAAATACCTTAGTTAAAGTAAGAATATTATTAAATAGGAAAATTAATAGAGACAAAATCAAACAATTAAGATTTCTGTGTCCTCACCATGAAATCAATGTTGCTGTCTTCATTTCTGAAGTATTCCATTAGTTTTTCGAATCTGTTCTTCTCTCCAGACACCTTCACACACACACACACACACACACACACACTTGTCTCAGAGGGGATTGTTAGCTGTACGTGAGTTTACTGTATTTTGCTTTTGACTCAATTTTCTGCTGATATTTTATGTGATAATTTTAAGTGATAATGCCAGTAAATAAAAGCAAAAGGGTTCAAAAGAACCGACTGTGACATTTTTAGAAAATGTGTGTATGGTATAATATCTTGGTTACACACTTTTCATAAGGATAGTTTATCATCTGACAGTGTATTATTGCTTTAAAGCAGTGGTTGATTATGATTTCACTTTTCTAACTATAGTTAGTGTGTAATGTTGCTGTTTGAGCATAAACCACATCTGCAAAGTTACGAAACTCAAAAGTTCAAAGCAAAGGGAGATATTTGCTTTTAAAGAAATCGTTTTTTAAAGAACTACAACACACGGCTGGTAGGGACTACACGAGCTTCCTCCTGGGTTAGTGACATCACCAACCCTAAAATTGACATAAACCCCGCCCCGCACACAGTCCATGTTGAAAACTCAGTGTGCATCTCACAACAGTTCCTATACAAGCGATTTATAGATTATCCTGACAGAATATGCTAATTGAAGATAACTCCACATCAGCAACATAAATTCATCAACTGACCATTCAGAGACGTCCTGTTGCATTCTACATGTCGTCACTTCCGCTTAGTCTCTCCATCTTTGTCTGACTCCGGTTTAAACATAAAAGGCAGAACAGTTTCTGACATTTTAGCGTGTGTCTGCGTGAGGTAATGAGCTGCTAACGCGCACACTCTTGAAGCTCCGCCCACTGTGTCGGGAGCTGCAGTTCATTTGCATTTAAAGGGCCAGGCACAAAACGGTGCGTTTTTGCTAACCCTCATAAAGTGACAATTTTAACATGCTATATAAAAATATCTATTTTTGATTTATTTTGAGCTAAAACTTCACATACACACTTTGGGGACATCACAGATTTATTTTACATCTTGTGAAAAGGGCATTATACCACCCCTTAAATGTTCCATCCAACATCTTATTACTTAGCTCTCACTACAGAAAGACTGTGTTACACTTTTATGCAAATTTCACAGACATAAAGAAGAAATATGGGTGGGAAACCTCCAAGCAAGTATAACCAATAGTTGTTCGGGTTTTCCCAGGAAACAAATTTAGGTTCTGGGAACGTTCTGGGAACGTTAGTTAAGGTCAAGGGAAAGTTCCCGTAACATTCTCCTTACGTTATAAAAATGGAACCTATATATAACCTACATGGAACGTTCCTATAACATTCTTGTTTGATTCCCAAAAAAATAACCTCATGGGACCATTCGGGAACGTTAGGGGAATGTTCTGATTTTGCTCTCAGAGATAGGCATCTGAATCATCACCCACACAAATGTCTTTGAGACAAAACCGACGTCCGTGTGAGTGTGTGAGGTTGCAAGATATCTCCTATACACACGAGCGTCGCGCTCAGACAGGGTGTAACAGCTGATATCATCATAGCTGAAGGTTCAGCAGTTCAACAGCCGATCAGACACTTGAATTTAATCTCATCAGGTGTCTGTGTGAATAACTTAAGATCAGGTTTTTGATCTCTGAAATAACGACATTGATTGATGAAAAGTGAATATTATTAGTCACATATTGTATTAGAATATATGAAATTATTCACATGTGGGCCTAAAACTATTTGGACACTTAATGAATATCCTTTTTTTTATTTGATTATATTGTTTTATATGTTATTAATTCAAACTTTTTTTCTTTTACTATTTTTATAATACATATTTAATATAATAATAATTTTTCTTTTTGTTCTTTTTATATTTTTATTTGACTATATTATGTTTTGGTATGTGTGATTTATATTTTATTATAACCAACTTTTTAGTATTTTTATAATATGTATTACATATTTAATAACATAATACAATGGTATAATACATAATCATTTTTTTCTTTTTATTATTATTTGTAATTATATTTTATTTTATATTATTTTATATTTTATGTTTGATTATATTTTATTAAACTTTTTATAGACATTTTATAATGTCTATTATATGAAATTATATTTTTGATTATATTATGTTTTGGTATGTTTGTTTGAATTATTATTATTTATGATGAGTGATGAATTGTGCACAATAAGATGAACAGAAAAAGAAAGGTTTTCTTTTCTTACCTCTTTGAAATTATTAAAGGCTGCAATAATGATTTCATGACCTCCTCGAACCAGACACACAGCAGCAAGGAGCTCCAGAACCAGTGCTTTAGTCCTAAACACACACACACACACACACATGTAAGGACAGAAGTGTAGAAACAAAAACATTCAAAACCAAAACACACTGTCCTCTCACCTGGCACTCTTGTTGTTGAGACTAAGAGTGATTTCATTGACACAGCTGGGATGAGCCATCACCTGATTAAACCCTAACTAACACACACACACACAGACGCATTAGTCAAGTGAAGAGATGAGACGAGGCGAGGCGAGAGTGAGAAGTACCTGGTAGTTCATGATGGTGCGAAGGCACATGATGCAGAGATGCAGGTGGTTCTTCTGGCCGAGCAGACGCGAGTATCTCAGAGCTTTCCTGAGGAGAAGATAGATCGTTTTAAAAGCAGTTTTATACAGAAACACACTGATTCAAAGCAGAACTTTATTACTGTGTAATCTCAAAATCATTAAAAGTAAAACCAGATGCACACAAACACACTCTTTCTGAATCAGGAATGCAGCTGATCCTGATAGAAGCGATTGGACGGGTGTGTGTTTGTGTCACGCTATGATCTCAAAAGGACGCTGAAGTGATCGTGTTTGGCATGTATGCATGATGGTTTGTGTGATTTGGTTTTTGGACTGACCTCGCGGCGAACGACCGTCCTGAGCGTGGGGAATTGTGGGTGGGGGAGTTTGTCGCGCTCGTGGTCAGATCTTCCGTAGACTTCTCCTCAAAGCTTCCATTATCGGAGCTTTCCATGTCATATCTGTAAAAGCACAGTCTGTCTTATGAATGCATGTTCGTTTTTATGTTCACCTCTGTATATTAGTTTATTAGTTGTGTCTTTTTGTTAATACAGTTGATCTAATGAACTGAAAAGTTGGCTTGCGATTTACACTACCTTTGGGGTCAATAATATATCTTTTTAATAAATAAATAAATACTTTTTTTCAGCAAGGATGCATTAAATTTATCAAAAGACTGTAAATACTTAATAATAAATGCTGTTCTTTTGAACTTTCTATTCATCTAAGAATCCTGAAAAAAAACCCATGGTTTCCATAAAAATATAAAGCAGCACAACTGTTGTCAACATTAATATTAAGAAATGTTTCTTGAGCATCAAATGATCATATTAGAGTGATTTCTGAAGGATCGGGTGACACTGAAGACTGGAGTAATGATGCTGAAAATTCAGCTTTGATCACAGAATACAATTATTCAATAAATTACAATAAATTTGACAAATTTTGATGTGATAAATGCAGCCTTGGTGAGCAGAAGAGACCTATTTCAAATACATTTTTAAAATAATGCCATTTTACAGATGCCAAACATTTGAACGGTACACTCTCAGGAAAAAAAGGTACAAAAGCTGTCACTGGGGCTGTACCTTTTCAAAAGTTAAACTTTTGTCCATTTTAGGTGCTAATATGTACATTTCAGGTGCTAATATGTACATTTTAGGTGTTAATATGTACATTTTAGGTGCTAATAAGTACATTTTAGGTGTTAATATGTACATTTTAGGTGCTAATATGTGCATTTTAGGTGCTAATATGTACATTTTTAGTGTTAATATGTACATTTCAGGAGCTAATATGTCCATTTTAGGTGCTCATATGTACATTTTTTTGTTTTAATATGTACATTTCAGGAGCTAATATGTCTATTTTAGGTGCTAATATGTACATTTTAGGTACTAATATGTAAATTTTAGGTGTTAATATGTACATTTTAGGTGCTAATATGTACCACTAAGGTACCAATATGCAGCTTTTGGGTACAAAAGTGTACCTTTTGAAAAGGTACAGCCCCAATTACAGCTTTTGTACCTTTTTTCTGAGAGTGTACTTGGTGCATACAGTCTTTTGATTGCCTTACAGTGTTTTTGTTTAGTTGTTGATTTGTTTGGTACCTCAGACTAGTCTAGTGAATATAACACCAGTGTTAGCTGGCATCAGAGTTTGGTTTGAGACACTGGATGGTCAGAGAGCACATTATTTTCCCAGACGCCTCGTCACATTAAGAATTTAGTTTCCTCTTTTGTGTCTTTGTGTGACTGTGTGTGTGTGTGTACTGTACATACGTGACTGCACGTTGAGCGAAAGAGAGGTAGTCCACTAGCACTTCTAAACCCTTGTTTTCTTCATTTAGAAACTCCTCAGCCCACCTGAACAGACACAGAGAACATCACAAAAGACAACCCAGTGTTGACACAGACATTCCCAAAGCTCCAGATCATGTCATGTCTCATTTAATAATCTTTCAGTAGTTAAAAAGTCCCATGCCAGAAACATGCATGTTTTGCGGCAGTCATGTGATGGCTCTTACCCGATGTGATTGGTGCGCAACGAGATCTCCAACTCTCTCAGAACTTGTGTGGATTCTTGGACTCGCCGTTTAAACTAAAAATCAAATTTTATGCATTAAAATCACATTTACAAACTTATTTCAGTTTGATTATAATTGGATGAGTTCTACATCACACTCTCAGATTCAAACACACACACACTAGTACCTTTCTGCCTCCTCCCTGCTCTAATACACTCTTGAGTTTCTGAATGTACACTGATGGAGGATTCTTCACCTCAAATCGCTCCTGAAGACAGAAACCAGAAGGAATGGTAAACTCCCCTAAATCCACATTTAATTTTAGTCATGTTTCTTGCATAAATAAAATAATCTTTCATTACCTTTTTTCACCCTTTGAATTAAGTGGGCTGTTATTTTGATGTGTAATATGATCGCTAACCTTTGTTTGGACATATCTTAAAAGGGTCATGTTTGTGACATCAAAACCATCATATCTTCTGAACCAATTTTTGAATTTAGTTTCTATAAATGCTCTGGGTGAACTGGAGAGGAAGTTTTTACTTTAAAAGAGCAAGGATAATTGTGTTTTATACCCCCTTTAAAGGTGTGCTATGTGCTTTAGGGTTGTAACATTATGGTAAATTAGTACTGTATGTGTGTTTTTGCTCTGAACTCACCTGGTCACAGACTAACTCCCATTTCTTCTCATTGTCGTACTGACAGAGCAGCTTCACTTTATCAGGGGGGAGATTCATTGAATTCTACAATCACAGAGCAAGAGACAACATAAAACCTTTGAGTAAGTCTCATTTTTTTACATTAATTCAACAGAACTGTTAGATCTGTTCCACTGAGGTACACTCTTAAAAAGGCTTTCTTATTGTTTATTGCGGCACCCTTCGATTAAGCAAAGGACTTTATTGAAAACTATTTTTCATTGCATAATGTTTTTCAGAGAAAATGTTTTGATGTTTTATTATACACTTGTGTTTTATTATACACTGCCATTTAAAAAATGTTATGATTTTGAAAGAAGCCTCTTCTGCTCACCAAGGCTTTATTTATTTGATCATAAATAGAGTAAAAGAGTAATATTGTGAATATTATTGCAATTAAACTGTTTTCTATTGTAATATATTGTAGAATGTAATTTATTCCTGTGATCAAAGCTGAATTTTCAGCATTATTACTCTTCAGTGTCACATGATCCTTCAGAAATCACTCTAATATTTGCTGTTCAGGAATATGTATTATACTTATAAATGTTTAAAACAGTTTTGCTTTTTTTGTGTGTGTGGAAACTGATAATTTTTTTTTTCAGGATACTTTGATGAATGGAAAGTTGAAAATAATAGCATTTATTTGAAATATAAATCTTTTGTAATATTATAAATGCCTTTACTGTCCGCTTTGATCAATTTAATGTATCCTTGTTGAATGAAATGCTAAATGAAAGTATTCATTTCTTTAAGAAAAAAAGCGGGGGGAACCCATTAAATTGCATGGAAGGAGGAATCTGAGGAAGAAACTATCACCGAATCACCTTGACATCCGCATAGCAACACCCTGACAATTACCCACAACACCCCATTGTCACATTTTCTTGCAGTCAAAGACCATATCTAGCTATAATATGTTCTAGATAACTGCAGTGTGTAAATGTTGAGCTACTGTGAGTCCAATAGCACTCAACAGTCGTTGACACATGGACACGGACACTAATAAACTGATGCGTCTTGTGAGACGGTTTACGAGCAGCAGACAGATCACATGGATAATAAGTATATGCTGACTCGAAGAATGCCCTTTTTGAACCGGTAGATTAGTGCTGTGTGAATGTCCTGTTTCTATGACGATCTCCTAAATTATTTATGAACAGCATGAGTGTTTACACGCACACACCGACAGACAGACACACACATTGTTATGGTCCCCGCAGAATTACCTCAATGACTCATCTGAGCATGATACCGAACACACACACGCTTGCAGACTGCGTGTAAATCTCCTAAAACATTATGCAAATCGTCTTAAAGGTCGCAGAGTGAAAGCTAATGGTCTGTGCACTTGCACGGATCTATACTATACGGCCCCACCATAGACAGCAAAAGAAGTGAACACAGCGAGTCAGCGACCCCATAGATTTCAACGGAGAGAAGTGAAGCCAATTAGAGTGTGTGTTTCCGAAATCTCCCACTACTCACTATATAGTGGACTATATAGTGAGCTCGCCATTGCTGTCTGAATGTATAGTGATGATATAGTCCACTCAATGTATCCCAGAATGCATTTTGAAAAGTAGTGTACAACCGATGGTCACCATAGATATCTATATAAAGGCTAGATGTCTCACGGCGGAGTATTTATCGTTATCACCGGCGGCCATCTTGTCACAGACAGGCTTTCTGGCGGGCTCTGTGGTATCTGATGTAAGAAATACTCTTATCTCTTTGAAATCTCGACGGATTTACAAACGGTTTGGTTTCTTACAAACGTTATTAACGTGGCTATAATTCTGGATGATTATTTGAAGAGTTCAGATGCAAAAGCCTCTAAATGCCATTTGAAATTTTCTTCTAAAATGACCATTTTTTATCAAGCTTGTATATTTAAGTTCAGTAATTTCACTTAAATGACAATTAATAGGTAATCTTCATTGCCATTTAAGTGAAATTACTGAACTTAAATATACAAGCTTGATAAAAAATTTCAAATGGCACTTAGAGGCTTTTGCATCTGAACTCTTCATTTATTTATACACTTATTATTCATAAGTATGCAGTATCATAACTACATCTCTGCCGTTTATAACAAACCAGACCGTTTGAAAATCGGTAGAAAATTGACCAAGTTACGGTGATTTAAAAAGTACATGCACCATCAAAACAATGTTACCAGTGAGCGAGCTGCCTGTGACAAGATGGCCGCCAGGTGCCGACTTCGACCTCCATTGGCCAGCAGCGTGGACGAGATTTCTAGCCTTTATATAGATATCTATGATGGTCACTACCACAAGCTCTACATACCATCATGCATTGCACTGATCCTAAAAAAAAAACGGATGGACGACAGCAATGACGAAATCAACAGCGCCGAGAGACGATCGACTAGTGTCCGAAAGTGGTGTTTCTATTATGCTGGTGAGCTCGCTATATAGTGCTCTACTCCCTACCCCCTACATAGGAGGTAGGGAGTAGTGGTTTGAGTGGAGATTTCGGACACAGCCACCGTCTTTTGCCGGGCGTCGCCGTCGCGCATGCGTGACACGGCATAGTAAAAAGCGCGGTGCACAATTTAAAAGAAGTTCAACTTTTAAAAAACGCATTTCTACCTTGCGCTTTTTTTCCCCCGTTCCTCTGACCTGCGTCTCACTTTTTAAACGGCAACACTTTTAAAACACATTCTATACTTAGTGGTGTTTTTCCATGCAAAACCCACCACAGCTATGCTAGGGCGTTGCCAGGGCGTTACTATGCAGTTGCTAAGGAGTACTCTAACCGGTGGTTTTCTGGTCTTTCCATATGGTTTGATAAAAAATACATTTAGAATAACTTTAAATAGTTTTTTTTTTAAGTTTTAAATTGTAATTTATTCCTGTGATCAAAGCTGAAATTTCAGCATCATTAGGCTACTACATAAATCATTCTAACATGATGATTTGCTGCTCAAGAAACATTTCAGATTATCATCAATCTTTAAAACAGTTGTACTGCTTAATATTTTTGTGGCAAATGTGATATTGTATTCTTTTATTTTATTTTTTTCATTCTTTGACGAATACGTTTAAAAGAGTTTAATGCATCCTTGCTGAATAAAAGTATTATTTTCTGGAGAGGTGATAGATAGATAGATGGTTCTGGGATGGGTTTCATGCCTTTTATACATATGAATTGTTTGTTCAAATCTCTAATTATGAACACAAATAATGCTTGCTTTAGCAAACACCGTTAATGAAATCATTATTTACTTTCTCTCTCAGTCTTACTTCTCATTTGGACGTTCCCTGGAGGGTTCAGGTGTTGCTATTCACTTGGGGGCATTTTGGGAAATGACTCAATAAGAATATCAAAACACTCTGTATTTCCACACCCCCTTCCGCCAGTTTGTGGAGTTGTCTCTTTTGCATACAGCAGGTGAGATTGCATTTCTTGCTTTAGGAACAGACTGTTTGCTTTAAAGGTGATAGGAATTCATTTGTTTTGTGCCCAGTTCCTTGGCTGTATCTTTCAGCTGATAGCTCAGGAATGTTATCATTTGTTTTGGGAACATTGTAAAAGATCTCAATGAACTAATTTGGCCTTTTTTGTGACCCGCTTATGATCCCAAGACTGACCGAAGACTAAAGAACTGTACAGTAGATGTCAAAGCAAAAATGCTAAACAGTCTAAACATCTATGTATCCGCGTCAGACCTGGGAAATCAAGTTTACTGTGAAAAGTGAAAGGAAAACTTTTGCACTTCTTACTGTAATATTGGATGTCATGTCTTGCTTAAAAATTGTCAGAAGTCGATGAAACAACATGATGTAAGATCATTGGATGAACACTGTTATAAAAGATTTCTATATTTCAAATAAATGCTGTTTTTCTTTTACCTTTTATTCATCAAAGAATCCGGAAAAATATGTTACAGTTTCCACAAAAATATTAGGCAGCGCAACTGTTTTCCTCATTGATAATAATCAGGAATATTTCTTGAGCAGCAAATCATCATATTAGAGTGATTTCTGAAAGATCATGTGACCCTGAAGACTGTAATGATGCTGAAAATTCAACTTTGATCACAGGAATAAATTACATTTTAAAATATATTCAAATAGAAAACGGTTCTCTTAAATTGTAAAAAATATTTCACAATATTATACTGTTATATTACTGTATTTTTACCCGTGAGACTTCTTCTTACCCATCCTAATCTTTTGAATGGTATGACGTAAAAGTTACATCCACAACATCATGTTTTACTTTTGCTTTGTCATTTAATTTCATTTATTTATTTATTTTATTTTTTTGCAGCATATTGAATTCCTGTTCTTTGCGATGCGTGGCACATTAGTATGGCACTGTGTCCTAATTTATAAAACAGGTCAAGGGGAGGAACACCAATCTGCAGAAATAATGCTTTAGGGCAAACACACACACATACACACAGTCTCACTCTCAAAAAATCTTCCTCTATGGAAAGCCTGCAGTGCAGACAGCACCATTGATTTATAATTGCCAATCTTATAATAGTGGCATTGGGTCTGCTGTTTAGACACAGTGATTTCTTAATTCAGACCGCATAGTTTCCTTTTTGTCTCTCTCTTTATAATTATAGTTCCCCTTTTCTGCCTATAAAATGAGGAAAGGAGGCTGGAAAAATATAGAATAAAAGACCAAACACATCCAACTTTTCCACCATCGTCTTTTTGCTTATATTTCTCTCCCTTCTGAGTGGAACGTCTGCCCTTTCTTTGTCTTTTTTTACATCTTCCATCTTTTTTAGTCCTCCTCTAAAAATAAAAACAGTTTTCAGGACAAGGTCGGCTAACGTTTTCTAACTTCATCACATGTTGTGACACCATTTATTTTGAATCCTTTACGATGGGTTCTATTTGAATATACAAGATTATATATTCTAGGATTATAAATTAATCTTAGGATATTTGAGTCCTTTATAAAGTACACACATGTATGTTCACATATAATTGTTGCATCAAAGATCAATGCAGTGAAGCAGCGTATACTGCAATACACATAATGTCATCGTTCAGAGCCGTCATTTGCAGAATTACACTAGAAGATGATACTGAATATTAAATACAATTAATATTTCCATATATTGGAGTATTTTGTATATTTATAAGCCAAATCTGGTACTTTTTATAATATCACCTCAAGGATTTTGTAATAGTTTGATAATAGTAATAATTTCACATTTCTCAAGAGCTCAGCTTGATGTTTTTGTGTACTGTTATTATTTATAAAGGTACACTGTGTAACGTTTTTGTTTAAAATGAGCAAAATTGAAATAAAGAGCCAAAAACATGCCCTGATTCTCTATGGTAAGCTCTGAAATATGTAACGCCTCGGCTACTTAACGTGTCTGTATTTGAGGTTAGTTGTTACAACGAGCGAGAAGGGTTGACACAGAGCCACTTAATCTCAAACTTTCGAAGAATTGCCTGTTTTAAACAAATGCCGAACAGTCCCGCTGGCAAAAAGTAACACAGTCTCATCCCAAAAAGTCATATAACTGACGTTTTGGGACGTATTTTGACCATACGTCAATATCAGCCTTTTTAGGGCCCCCTTAAACGTCGGTAGATGGCGATCCCGGGCCGTCATACAACTGACGCTTTACCTTTAACGTCAGTTAGGTGACGGGTTAGGTTTAGGTATGGGGTAGAGTTAGGATCCCATAACCTCATCTACCGACGTTTAAGGGGGCCCTAAAAAGGCGAATATTGACGTATGGTCAAAAGACGTCCCAAAACGTCAGTTATATGACGTCTTGGGGTGAGACCGGGTTGCAAAAAGAGAGCGTGACAGAGCTCGTAATAAAACAAGAATCAACATTGCTTTGGCTTTTCGGAGATAGTGAGAACTGAGGGATTTGAAATGTTGTAAAAGCAACAGAGATGGCGTTTTTATGACTCAACAGGTCAAAGATTGAACCGATAAATTGCCATATAGCTCTGTTGTAAAACATCTATTGTTAAGGGTCATATTCATCCGCACAAATGTTCTTTCCCAAAATGTGATTTAACCGCCAGAGGGCCAAATGTTACATCAGTAATATATTTTATTCAGTAATACAATCAGTTTCTGCAGTAATAAGCATATTGAAATCCATCCAGTACTGACTTTGATTCATTGCCATATATTTTCTAGATCAGCTGAGGGGTGGACTACTGCTGAAGATGGATGGTCCTTTCAGTAAGTAGCCTCATGCAAAATATCAATAAGTGAACGGGCCATTTGTATAATTACAGGACTGGTTTTGCAGACGTCTTGCGCTCCTCTCCTCGGCAGGGCGATGTAGAAAGCATCAGCTTGTGTGTTTAAAAAGCCTCACAAAAAAAATAATGCAGAATTCTCTGTACATTTGCATGAGTTTGCATGTGTACATGGACACTTTTATGTGAGACTTGTTGTGTATTTTATGCAAGACTTTGTTTCATAATTTAATACTTATTACTTTGATTCTTACAGGTTATTGTACTGATGCTTTGTATTGTAATATTTACATTTAGTACCCGACTGTGTGTGTTTTTGACTGATTCCCATTTTAACTCAGTTTGTTTTATCATTAACATGCTGCCGGTGCTACTTGGATTATTTGCATCGTATTTCCATATACAAACATGTCCCAAACTCTCTTTCTCAGTTGGCATTATAGATGACAAAGTTGTTTAGGTTTGATGGAGAGCCTGCATGTGCACTTTAAAACTTGTTCGTAGATTAGATGGCCTTTCACTGCTGCATGATGGGAGATTGTGGAGTGTTTATCTGATTTAGGAGACGCATCAAGGATATTGGCAGAGTAGATTAATTAACATGGAATAAGGGTGCGTTCACGTGCTATGGAAAGATATTTACCAGTGTGTTGCGTGTTCAAGTGCTTTTATTGTCGTAATGTGGTAAAGAGATGGAGATCCAGACTAAAATTATTAAGTCATTTGCTACAGCAAGAAAAAAATATTCATCAAAACTTAAACGGTAAATAATCTAGATCATGAATAGTACATATTTTTACCATTCACGGTGCTCTCTGCCATTTTGAAAAGGTCAAAGGTTATCTCATCTCGGCAACTCGTGCATTAAAATATTCTACGAGCTGCCCAGTGGAAAACACCACATGAGGGGGTGTTCATGTGCCTTTTCCACATCAGCTTTAGGTATTTACATAATTACCATATTACGTGAATGCACCATAAATGACAGCTGACATTACTAACACACACCAGAGCCTGACCGATTTACAGTATATAGGTAAAGGTGGGCTAAATATCCCTTTTAAACACAGGTATACATGTGAGTGGTTGGATTTGGTCTGTTCAGATGTCCAATATTCATTGACTATATTATAGATGATCATTCCAGGTCCAACTCTAACCTCATCATATTACCATTCTGTTCTCAAATTATATTATATCTATGAACTATTTTTTTTGCTCTTCCATTGGACAAGAAGATATTTAAAATAGCTTTTTTTTCATATAGTGAAGGACAAACTGTCAAAGAAGATTTTAGGTTAATAGTGACTTAATTTTCAGTCTGTTCATGTTCACAAATCTATTCAAATGTAGTGCTGATAGACTACTTTTATAATACTTTAATGGTGCATTTTGCTCTTTTGGGGATTTTTACAGATTTTTAATGTATGAAAAGAAAGTCTCAAGATTGGAACGTAAGGAAGGTAGCGAGTAAGTAGCAGATCAAAGTTTAAAAAAAAAGATATTTCAAGATATTTAAAACATTTTACACTCATAAATAAGTATAAATCCTACATCATGCATACATATAGATAAAGCACTTGAAATGTTGAACACCTAAAGACTCATTAGAGTTTCCCACCTGCACAATTATAGTCTCACGTCTGCATAACACTCATACTCTGAGAGATCTTACAGATTTCACAAATGAATGCAATCACTTCAGTTCATATCCGCATAACATTCCAACACAGTCGGTGGTATGTCATTTGAACTGTTTAAATCATTCATAACCGCACAGAGAGAGTTTCACCATGCATGTCAGACATATTTATGGTAATGCCCTTCGACATGCCGTTTTTCAGCAAATCATTTAACAAAAATGATGAAAATGAGCTGAGCTGAAACTCACTGTTAGTGTGTGTTTAGCCTTCTGCTTATGGGATGTTTTGTTCTGTACGTACCAACACAGTGCTGAACCTCTCCTCTAATTCGTCCTCAGGCGGCGGGGGCAGTTTGGGGGCCGGTGGCTGTTTCTGGCCGTAGGTGCTGAGGGGCCGTTTGATGTCCCGCGCCGGGGTCATCTCCAGACTTCCAGCTGCGTTTCCCATGGCTGAATGTAGAGGTACACATATACAGTCCAGAGAATCTGAGTCTCGCTCAGTGAACTTCTAGGACTACAACTTTATGTTTCTAAACCCTTCTTGTTGAGTCCCTGTGTAGAAGTTGTTTAGGTCCGATGGTTGGATAAAATCCAGCAATCCTAGAACGTGGTTCTGTGGAGGGTACCATGTAAAAGCTTGCGGTTTTTACATAGTTGATGACTTATTCAGGAATTTTGTAGTCTTCTGATGGTGTTGTCCATTTGCAGAATGTGAATCCTAAAGAAAATGACACTTAGTAGGCAAGACTATGTTCTGTCTGGATGTGTTTGGTCTCTGACCTGCTTCTGCGTGTGCTTCTGGTCTCTGTGACATCTCTCTGCTCCATCCTGGACTGAGTGATCGAGGAGAGGAGGCAGGAACAGGGATGATCCTGGGTCCTAGTGCCGGATCTGTAGACTCACACCTGACTGTGTGTGTGTCTCATATGAACACCTGATACTTACTCAGATGTCCATCTACAACCGGTGTCTCGTGTTTCCTGTTGGTGTTTGCTGCTAGGAGACTAAAGACAACCAAAACCACACCTGACACACAGACTGATTACTCCTGCTCTTCTTTATATAAATATGCACTGTAAAAAATATTGTTGGTTTATCTTAAAAAAGTAAGTAACCTGGTTGCCTTAAAATTTTAAGTTCATTGAACTGGAAAAAGTGAGTTAATACAATGAAGGAGAATGATTTAATCATCAGAAACTCAAAATGATATGTTATCTGAACTAAATCAATTATTTAAGTTGATTTGACAAAAGAAAAAATGTTGTGATTACTACACTGTAAAAAAATATTGTTGGTTTAACTTAAAAAAGTAAGTTGCCTTAAAATTTTAAGTTGATTGAACTGGAAAAAGTTCATACAATGAAGGAGATTAATTTAATCACCAGAAACTCAAAATAATAAGTTATCTCAACTAAATAAATTATTATAAAGTTGATTTGACATAAGAAAATATGTTGCGATAACAAATCTTGAAAATATTTTTCACAGTGTGGTAACACTTTAGTTTAGGGTCAAATTCTCACTACTAATTTGCTTATTAACATGCATATTATTAGGATACTGGTTGTTTATTAGTACTTATAAGGCACATATTAATGCCTTATTCTGCATCCTGAATCCACTCTTAAAAAATATTTTCAAGATTTGTTATCACAACATATTTTCTTTTGTCAGATCAACTTTATAATAATTTATTTAGTTGCGATAACTTATTATTTTGAGTTTCTGATGGTTAAATTAATCTCCTTCATTGTATTAACTCACTTTTTCCAGTTCAATCAACTTAAAATTTTAAGGCAACCAGGTTACTTACTTTTTTAAGTTAAACCAACAATATTTTTTTTTACAGTGTAGTAATCACAACATTTTTTTCTTTTGTCAATTCAACTTAAATAATTTATTTAGTTCAGATAACTTATAATTTTGAGTTTCTGATGGTTAAATTAATCTCCTTCATTGTATTAACTCACTTTTTCCAGTTCAATGAACTTAAAATTTTAAGGCAACCCAGGTTACTTACTTTTTTAAGTTAAACCATCAATATTTTTTTACAGTGTACCCAATAAAAAAAACTATTTTCAAGATTTGTTATCACAACATTTTTTCTGTTGTCAAATCAACTTAAATAATTTATTTAGCTCAGATAACTTATTATTTTGCCTTTCTGATGATTAAATCAACTCACTTTTTTTAGTTCAATCAACTTAAAATGTTAAGGCAACCAGGTTACTTATTTTTTAAGTTAAACCAACAATTTTTTTAACAACTACCTAACTAACTAATAAGGAGTAAGGATATTATTGAGGCAATATATATTCTCACACATTAGTATTAAAATGGTCTTTGATTGACCTACTAGACTTAGAGTTATCATTAGTATTGTGTCTCTAGTGCTCATTTGAAATGCAAATGGTAACCCATAGTAGAATTCTTGGTAAATCCGTTCATTTAAATATGTTTTTGGTGGTTAAAGATCAGGGCTGATAACTCAAAGGGTTTGATCCATCACTAACATTCCTCTTAACAAAGCAAATAATCCCGGGCTCCTTCACAGCGGTTTTCCCTTTGTTTTGCCGTTGGATGAAAGTGTTTGCTGCATGACTATAGGTTTCATTTCTTACCTTATTGTTGACAAAGTAAGCATTGTATATGAACTTTCAAAATGCACACAGGCCTGAGTAGTTTTTACTTCATTAAAGTTTAAGATTAAAAGGTTTTCAAGATTACTCAGTTGCCACTTCAATTTAGTAATGGCATAAGAATGAAAGAGTATTGAGCAATTGCGCCACCTACTGGCTCTCAAGCAGATTTGAACAATCCAAACACCAGATTCCAGATTCTTGACTGAAAACGCTGTATGAATTTATGGGATTGACATGCACAAATGTTTGTCGTAAAGTCAACTATTATTTTCTGCTTAAATCTCCACCTTTTAGGATTTTAATCATTAAAAAAATATTATAAAAAAATTATGATTTACAAATGCTGATTGTTTGACAATGTCGAACTATAAGTTGAGTTGAACTATAATATGCCAGATATGCTCTGACCAAATGAATATATGTAGCCTATTAAATGCTACATCAGAGCTGAGTTACCACTATAAAGTGTGTGTGTGTGTGTGTTTGTGTGTGTGTGTGTTGCAGAGGAAGAGACCAAGAATGTATGGAAAAGTCATTTGTGTCTTGTTCACATAGACAGCGTTATTATTCACCATAAGTGAACACCATTAGAAGTGCACAAAAGAGGATTTGTTATCGGTTCACAAATGAGATGCATTGCTGATAAAGACAGTCATTATATTTTGACACTTTTTTATTTTCTTGTTGCTAAAATTTCAAATGATATTTACAGTACATCGCATTCAGTCATTGGCAGATGTCGTTATTCAACATTCGGCAGGCGATAGCATAAACAAGTGCAGATTATCTGTCAGTGTGAACGCCCTTATTTCAAAATACTAGACCTCTTAATGAACTGCATTTGTGAGTGGATATAATGTTTCAGATGGAGGTCTGGCATCTTTACAGAAAGTGAATATGTTTTCGCATTGATCAGTCCTTCTTACGAAATCAGTTGAACGAAATCCAGCTGTCATAGAGGAGAGGAGGGCTTGCACAGTTAGTTATGAACATATATTAAGATATACTTCTGATATTTAGAAGTATATCAGTAATCAAACAGTTTCTGGTCCAGACCAGAAACTGTTTGATTACTGATATTCTTCTAAATATCAGAAAATCGGCTGAATGGATTCGAAAACGGTAAAACTAAACAGTTTAACTCTGGGGGAGTTGTAAAATGAGCCTATTTTCCAAAAAAAGTAGAGTATCCCTACAGTTCCCTACAGAGGACACAGTTCGAGTGGGAGAAGTCAGACGACAAGCAGTGGAAGGGTTGAAGAGCATAAACAGCTGTGCTCAACTAATACTCTGGTGCTTTCAGTTTGGTCTACTGCCGAGATTGCTGTGGCCACTGACCGTGTACGACGTTTCTGGATAAGCTGGAAGCGTTAATAAGTTGGGAGTTCCTCAGCAGAGGGACTTAATAGTAAATGAATATTGCAGCTGCCATTCTCTGCTTTAACCGAGGAGTTTAAGAGTGCCAAGGTCAGGCTGGAAATCACTGTAAAAAATATTTTCAAGATTTGTTATCACAACATATTTTCTTTTGTCAAATCAACTTTATAATAATTTATTTAGTTGCGATAACTTATTATTTTGAGTTTCTAATCTCCTTCATTGTATTAACTCACTTTTTCCAGTTCAATCAACTTAAAATTTTAAGGCAACTCAGGTTACTTACTTTTTTAAGTTAAACCAACAATATTTTTTTTTTACAGTGTAGTAATCACAACATTTTTTCTTTTGTCAAATCAACTTAAATAATTTATTTAGTTCAGATAACTTATAATTTTGAGTTTCTGATGGTTAAATTAATCTCCTTCATTGTATTATTTTTTCCAGTTCAATGAACTTAAAATTTTAAGGCAACCAGGTTACTTACTTTTTTAAGTTAAACCATCAATATTTGTTTACAGTGTAGTAGAGTCGCGTGATAAATGTGTAAGGGAGGCAGCCCCTGTGTTAAAAACTGGTCAGCAAAGAAATCTGTGGTAGAGGCAAAGCCTGCCCTTCAAATTGGGGATATCGTTGGACAGGTACAGCATGGAAGAGGGGGTTTTGGACTCAGTTTAGCTCCTAAATGGCACAAGGCAGGCCCAGCTCAAAGGTGGAAGCTAGTCAACAAGGTGCGAAAGCGGGAGGAGAGGATGAGGTGTGGAAAGGCCATTTCCCAGGCCAAACAGGGAGAGTGGATGAGATGGGAGTGTGGAACAACGCAAGATGAGGTGTCGTGGGCTAGTCGAAGACCCTAGAGATGTCCCCTACTCGCTCAATCCAGACGGTTGTCACTGGGGAGACCACACTGTAGTTTAGCCGTCGTGTGCGCTGACGTGCCAAGTTCACTGCAGCCGTTAACGCCGGACTATGCTTCTCCATCACCATATGGAAAGAAGAGTAAATGGATGGAGAAGTATAGTTTACTGTAAAGCTAAGTCTTGTTATCTTATCTTGGCAAAAGATAAGCTAGCTGAGTACAAGTTTTAACATCTACTCTCGTGTAATGGAAATCTACAAGATGTTGGTTCAATAAAATGAATGCTTCAGGCCACAAATGTCCATTATTGAGCTGACAGGAAGTTCGACTGCCCGCAACAGCTGGTTTTCGTCAGATGGACTTTTTTTTTTTCTGGCTACACATTCTTTGGCGTGTCTTCTGGGACCTTTGGGGGCTGGACTTTAGAGAAGGATAAAGTTGCATAGATTGTGTAAGTGTTTCAAAGCTCCAGGATTTAAGATCACCAACACAGTCAAAAGATTATAATTGTGAAATTCTGTGTTTTTCAGAGCATCTTTGAGTGAAAGCATATCAAAGTCTGTCCCGGGACAAGGTAAGGTCAGTCTTTTATAAGGTGGATGATTTGTTTTCAGCTTCTTTAAGCCATTATCAGTCAAATTATATGATTGCATTGCAATGTATTTTTTTAATGAATAAAACAAAATAAAACAAAAATATAAGCAAGAATTATATTTAATGATTTAAATGCATATGCATCAATACTCTAATAAAAACAAATATATGGAAAATATATTTGTTTTCTCTTTTAAGTTATGCAAACAAATGGTTGAATCAGAATTTTAAATTAATAATGAACATTTGGAAATTGTGAATTGAAGAGTTCAGATGCAAAAGCCTCTAAATGCCATTTGAAATTTTCTTCTTTAATGATGATTTTTATCAAACTTGTATATTTAAGTTCAGTAATTTCACTTAAATAACAATTAATAGGTAATTATCATTGCCATTTAAGTGCAATCACTGAACTTAAATATACAAGCTTGATAAAAACTATCATTCTAGAAGAAAATTTCAAATGGCACTTAGAGGCTTTTGCATCTGAACTCTTCAATTATTATTGTTCTGCACTGTAACTATATTGATATTTGTATACTTAGTTTTTGGTCCTAAATGAACAAATGTTGATGAAGGATTTCCTGTGAGTATCGATGATATCTTGATGATAAACTTTTCATTTGTATTATAGAAAACCAGCGACCAGACATCTGCAGAATAACAACACTGAGCTCTTTGTCCACTATAATGAGTTCTGTGGGCGTTTCCTCACTGGGAGCCTCTGAGGGCAGTAGTGATAAAATAGTGATAAATGTCGGAGGGGTAAAACATGAGACCCACAAGAGCACCCTAATGACCCTTCCGGGGTCCCGTCTTGCCCAGCTGGTGGACACTGAGAAGCCTCCGTCAGAGCTGTTTTTCGATCGGCACCCTGAGCTCTTCAGTCACGTGCTGCAGTATTATAGGAGCGGGAAGCTGCACTACCCCACCACCTGTTGCAGTGTGATGCTGGAAGAGGAGTTTGATTTCTGGGGAATCAGCGGCACAGATGTGGAGCCCTGCTGTTGGGCGGCTTTTCAACAGCACCGAGATGCCGTAGAAGCTTTGGCTCAGATTGACCCTTCAGTGACGGAGAATGACCAATCCGGCCACACTAGAGCATGGCAGCCGAAGATATGGGCTCTCTTTGACAACCCGCTTTCATCCACTGGCGCCACGGTATCACAAGTGTCTTTCTTTATGCTGGGTTGTGCGAAATTCAGAATCATCTATCTATCTATCTATCTATCTATCTATCTATCTATCTATCTATCTATCTATCTATCTATCTATCTATCTATCTATCTTACCTGCCTATCTACTGTATCTATCTATCTATCTATCTATCTATCTATCTATCTATCTATCTATCTATCTATCTATCTATCTATCTATCTATCTATCTATCTATCTATCTATCTATCTATCTATCTTACCTGCCTATCTACTGTATCTATCATCTATCTATCTATCTATCTATCTATCTATCTATCTATCTATCTATCTATCTATCTATCTATCTATCTATCTATCTATCTTACCTGCCTATCTACTGTATCTATCTATCTATCTATCTATCTATCTATCTATCTATCTATCTATCTATCTATCTATCTATCTATCTATCTATCTATCTATCTATCTATCTATCTATCTATCTATCTATCTTACCTGCCTGTCTGTCTGTCTATCTGTCTGTCTGTCTGTCTGTCTATCTGTCTGTCTATCTATCTATCTATCTATCTATCTATCTATCTATCTATCTATCTATCTATCTATCTTACCTGCCTATCTACTGTATCTATCTATCTATCTATCTATCTATCTATCTATCTATCTATCTATCTATCTATCTATCTATCTATCTATCTATCTATCTATCTATCTATCTATCTATCTATCTATCTATCTATCTATCTATCTATCTATCTATCTATCTATCTATCTTACCTGCCTGTCTGTCTGTCTGTCTATCTATCTATCTATCTATCTATCTATCTATCTATCTATCTATCTATCTATCTATCTATCTATCTATCTATCTATCTTACCTGCCTATCTACTGTATCTATCTATCTATCTATCTATCTATCTATCTATCTATCTATCTATCTATCTATCTATCTATCTATCTATCTATCTATCTATCTATCTATCTATCTATCTATCTATCTATCTATCTCTTACCTGCCTATCTACTGTATCTATCTATCTATCTATCTATCTATCTATCTATCTATCTATCTATCTATCTATCTATCTATCTATCTATCTATCTATCTATCTATCTACATGTCTGTCTGTCTGTCTATCGATCAACATCAGTCTGTCCGTCCTTCCGTCTGTAATTTAATATACTATTAAGGCCTATAGTATTCAGGAATTTTAAAAGGCATTCTCAGTTCAGTTGTGAATGACGCTCAACCCTAAATCAGTTACTGTTACTCCGCAGTTATTCTATATGAGTGGCTCCTTGCTCATTATTTCTGTTTCTGTTTCTCCAGGTCACGGCGGTCGTATCTATGTTCTTCATCCTGCTCTCTATCACTGCATTCTGTCTGCAGTCATATCTGGATAGAAAGCCTCCCTACGTTTTTGGGGTATCGGTAGACAACTCGAGCGAGTATCAAACCGAGAACCCCTCTGCTCCTAGAGCTCTGGATGCTGTGGAGTTGGTGTGTTCGCTGTGGTTCGTGTTTGAGTTTGTGATGCGTGCTGTCAGCTGCCCGAGCAAACTGAGCTTCATCATGAACGTGATGAACATCGTCGACGTGCTGGCCCTGTTCCCCTGGTTCTTCCGCTGGTGTTCAGGGTCGTTCTGCTTTCAGGCATTGGGCTTCCTGCATGTAATGCGATGCATTCGTGTCTTTCGCGTCTTCAAGCTGATGCGGTATGTGTTCAGTGTGAGAGTTCTTGAACACACACTCCGGGCCAGTGCGACGGCTCTCTGCACACTTCCTCTTATTCTCTTCTGCTGCACGCTCATCTTCGGGACCATGATTTATTACGCTGAATTCAATACAACTGATTACCAATCTCAATTTAAGGACATTCCCTACAGTTTTTGGTGGGCAGTGATCACACTGACCACAGTGGGTTATGGAGACATGTATCCCGAAGAATCTAAAGGCAAGTGTGTAGCCGTTCTCTGTGCAATGGTTGGGATTCTGCTCATCATCCTGCCTGTGCCCATAATCATCAACAACTTCATTAAGTTCAACTCCCTACTCAAGACAAAGGATTCAATGCCTAGAAGGAAGGAGAAGAGAGTCCATGCGTCTACCGCTTAGAGGCTAAATAGAAACCGAGGTATCAATGAAACATGTCAAGATATCTTTTATTACATGTGTGTGTCTTTTGCAGAATCTGTGTTGACTGGAGAAAGAGGCACCAGAGTCTTAAACTGGAAGATAAATATCATTACACATCGTTCCTAATGCCTTAACAATCCGACCCCTAATATTTAAAGGTGTCACAGAAGTAATTCCTGTACTCAGCTCCTTAGCTGTTTTTGGACTGTTTTTATGAGCCGCTACAATGTATAAAATGGATATATAACCAATACTAAACCTAAATATATGGTCAATACATTCACTGCATTACATGCATTATACAAGAGCAATGCCTGTGCAAAATCAGTTTTTGTGTTTTTTGTTGGTTTGGTATGTTTGAGTTGCTGAATAGCCTAGGCTACTATTACACATAATAATGTAACAAATGTATAATAATAATGTAACAAATGTATAACACTGTAATAAATGTATAATTACATTGTAATGAACACATAATAACACTAATGTATAATAACATTTTAATGTATAATTACATTGTAATAAATGTATAATAAGACTGTAACAAATGTATAATTGCATTGCAATAAACGTATAATTACATTGTAATAATGTATGACTAATGTTTTACACCACTTTATCAAAAAGAATTGCTACTTTTTTCATAAAGAATAATGTAACAAATTTGTAATAAACATATAATTACATTCTAATATGTATAATAACACTGTAACAAATGTATAATAACAACCTTGAAACATTGTTTTTCATGTAGAAATATTGCATGCTGTAACTTTCAAATGGATGTTGTGAGTTGCAGATAACAGAAACAATCAGATGATAAAGTGCTCTGATAAACACTGTCAGCTTTGCACAAAACGTGCTTTTTTATTATTATATATTTTTTGTCTTACCCTCCGCATGTGGAAAATAAGGTTCAATCTGTGAAATATGTTGTATATATCAAAATGAATTTCAATACAAATATGTTAAGTTACACATCATTTGTTGTATTTCGCATTTTATCATTTTTTATTTGTGTGTGTGTGTGTGTGTGTTAACTGGATAACCCCATTTAACCTGTTTGAAAATTGTTACAAAATGTTTGTTCACTATGTGTTTACTGTGTGTGTTAACAAATAGAAACCAGCTTCTTTCTTTGGGTGTAAAAAAGGCACAATATGTAATGCTCTATTTGCCCTTGGTTAATTTATTTCAAAGTCAAAATCCCAAATAAAGAAGACCATCACCCAGGGATTATTTATTTATTTATTTAATGAAATCAAGTTACAGGGTTACATGTAGCTGATCTTTTTCTACATTATTGTCAACTACAGTTAGAGTAGTTTAAGTGGAACTTCGTTGGGCCAAAGGTAGCCGATGAAACCCCGTTTTATGGCCTGCCATGATCGTAGGAAGAAGGCCATGATGATTCTTCCCATGTTCTTGTTTTGCATTTTGTCCACTGAACGTTCTCTCAGGGTTAAACGAGGCGTAACCGCAACTCCAGAATTTTCCACCTGGAAATTGAGACACAGATGCTCAATGATGGCGATGTTCTCTGTCCCAGTCCCTGGTTCCAGTCCGGGCATTTTATTCATAGCCTTCCACTCCTCCATCTGAATCTCATATTCTCTCAGAGAAATTTCAGGCATCATATTCTGTAATAGATAAATACAGAAACAATTTTTTCAGCGAAAAAAAACACACAAAAAAAGAAAATAAAAATTGAAACACCCTCCTATAGTGAAACATATAAGTGTCACATATTTGTAACTAATTTGATTACTGATGCGTTTTATCTTCCATTCATTGAAGAAATTTAATCAGTTTCCCATTTCTGACACACTGTGATGTGACAGTGATGACGTTAATGATGTTATATTAGACGCTGATGCTCTGAAGTTTGTGTAAAAAAAATTGATTTGCATTATTTAATTTAGATTTTTTAAATATTATTTATTTCACAAATGTTCTTTAAACATTTGAACATGTACTTCTTTAAAACAAAAGTACTTGTGAAAACATCTGCTGTAACAGGACGCAGCAGTTTTATATGTGCAGATGACCTCAAAACTGACAGTTCTGACACGTTTTTGGTTTTCTAAAAAGTCTAAAAGCGGCGTTGCGCTTTTGGTTACTCTTACTATATCTGCCATATCTTTATTTTCAGACTTAATATCGATGTGAAAAAAGAATGAAATTGAAGTAAAAGTAGCATATTGGGGCTAGATGACGTAACGTTCTGTTGCGGTGTCCTTATTGGCTGACGGACAGCGCAATCAAAAATTCACCTGGAGGGGGGCGGGTCTCCATTGCATGACATCATAACGCCTTGAAAGCACAAAGTGTATTGTGTACTTCATTTATTTTACTTTATTCCGCTCTTAGCTCAAGTAGTAGAGAGGGTGACGCGATCATCACGTACTCGTGGGTTCGAATCCCAGAGCAAAATTGCATTTATCTGTTCTAAACTTTAAAAAGTCACTAGCCTACATAAACTTATAAATAAATATAAACAAAGATATCATAATAATTAATACTAATAATTAAGAAACGTTAAAAAACATTAACTATTATTTTAAAAAAAATTAATAATAAAACGAATGACTTACTTATTTGGCTTTGGAAAAGCAGATGAAAGAAACAGCTGTCAGGTGTTCCAGTTGGCAGACTGTTGGAGATCTTGGGCTTATACTTATAAGAGGACATTGTACGTTAATATTTTAACTTTGACTGTTTTTCCCTAAAAATGACTGCTAAAGAGACTTCTGCTGTATGTGTAAGAATTTGTTTAGCAGTCTATGGCCAGAAGTCTCTTTAGCGCCATCTAGTGGAATCTAAATTGAAAAATTGATTTAAGTCACTGATATCTTTTTCATTTTATTATAATATTATTATATTATCATTACAATTAGTTTATCCCAACTGAGTTCGCGTCCATCCATTTTTGGTGGCACCAGCATTCTGAAGAAAATTATGAACACACAAAAAAATATTTTCCTTTTATTGAATAGCGTCAAATTACTCTTCTCATCATCCTTTTGTCATATGTACCAAATAAATTCCAACTTTAACACATATCTGTAACACTTAAGAGTAACTTTTATTAATAAAATTAACTAGCATTACTTAATTAAATAACACCTAAAAGATCATTAGTCAAATGACAATGATCAGACAATGATCAAATTCATCATGCTCATCAGCGCCCTCTGCTGTGAGATTGTGTCACTGCGCTGGTTTTACCTGAGGCTCCGTCATCATCTGTATCCGGGTGTGCACAAGTAAACAAACTGCATAACGAACGGCATTTATTTTTAGGAAAAAGACCCCTAAGCTTGGTGACAAAATGTGTAAGTAAAACTACGTGAAGAACAAAATACTAAAAGTCTGTAAAATAAACATTTAGCAGCAGCCAGAAGTATCCGGGTGCACTGCACGACAGGTAGGCCTACGTTTATGATGCACTTGAATATTTATAACAGATAACTTAGTTATTGTTTTGAAGACTTTTAAATTACAGCGTTTCACTTTCTGTTAATCTACTTTAGGTTTTTTAGATCAAAATATGCATGAGAAACAAACAGGCTGTGCAAAAAACTGGAACAGACGGTGCAACAAAGTTGGCTCGACGTTTGATATTTGATATGTTTGATATTCAGCCTGAGCCTCCATAAAATTGAAATTATCATTAACGGTTTATTATGATGGTAAAAATGGGTTTATGTGTGTAGAAGAGAAGAGTTCACGCTTCAATTAACGAGGTAAAATTGAGTTAAATCACTGCCATCTTTTCAGCCTTAATAAACCTTAATAAATATAATTAGTATTAGTTTATGCCAAAGTTTATCCAATATTTATTTTTTCACTCATATTTCATATCAAGGTGGCGATAACATTTTGATAAAAGACTTCCTTAATGTTTTAGATATTTAAACTAAATAATACATAAGCTAGTAACAATAATTAAGTGTTCAAAGAAATTTATTTTCATAGATTTCCATTTATTTCAACTCATCATTAAAAAGTCATTATAAAAAAAAGGTTTATTTATAGCTATATTCTCCCTCTTACAGTTTCTGTCAGCAATGAATACAGGTAAAAAGAAGATACAGAAATGAGATTGAAATAGCAAAGAATAACATATTACAACAAAAGGATTTATTTTAATGGTTAAAACTTTTGTGCACAATTTATTTTACAGCAATTGTTTTTTTTTTATTAATGTCCTTTTTTACCCAAAAAAAAAGCTCTGTGAATCATTGTATATGTGTGTTTGCTGACGTGTCTTCGGATGGTGAAGTTTCAGAAAGACAGTGCTGTTGTTGAAAGTCTGAGTGAGAAAAATGGCTGAAATTTTTGTTAATGAAACCTAACATTCTTAGTCTAACATAGCGAACTAAAAAAATATATCTAAAAGCATTCATTATGAGCCTCAGTAAGATTACATATATATTTTTAGCTGTGAAAGCTTAAAGAAGAAGCTTTTGTGTCTCGGTTTTCCTGTAGCTCGCCTCGGACACTAGAGCGTTGGCGCTTGCAACACCAAGGTCATGGGTTCGATTCCCAGGGAAAGCAATAACTGATAAGAATGAATATGTGTACCTTAGGCCTGTTGGAACGAATTTTGAAATTTGAATATAATTCGAATATTTAAAAAATCAATACTGTTCGAATGTTGAAGTTCGAATATTGCTTTTTTATGTATATTTGTTTAATTTTCTTTTATATGCAATCTTGCCTTTTCGCCACCTTGGCTTACACGCATGTGAAAATGAAATGCCTTTGTTTCGTCTGATAAACAATACAGTTTTTGAATCGTAACACAAGTGTGCACGTTATCTCCTCATAACAACTGTCAAAAATGGTAGCCTAAATGTTTAACGACGTAAAAACCACCTCCCAAAGCACCTGTGAAGCGAAAAACGCAAATCTCTCAATGGATTCGGTGGAACCGTCTAATCGAACTGAATATAATAATATAAGTTTCAGAGTTTTTGGTGGTGTTTCGCAGAGATATCTGCCGAAAACCATCAGAAGCACTTCAACCATATTCAGCACTAATAAAATGTGTATTAGATGTCCCTCTAGTGGACCGAACATGTAACAACAACCACATGCTATAGTGGCATTGGCTATCCGTAAGCATGTGTAATGTCGTAAATAGTAATAATAGGATAAATTTTAGCATTTAATATTCAAATATTATTTGAATATTAAATAAAATAAGGAATGGAATTCGAATAATATTAAAGAGAAAGATTGACAGCCCTAGTGTACCTTGACATGCAATGCAAGTCGCTTCGTAAATGTAAATGTAATTATGATCTGAGAAATGACTTGTTTTAGATTGTCATTGATGACACCAGCTTATGACCGAAGTCTCTTTTTCAGAGACAGTTGTGGGGAAAATGAATGTTTGGGCTGTGTTCGTCGCAGGTTTGTCCAGGGCGGGTTTCTTCACGGATGGGTAAGTAGAGGAGACGGGTGAAAGCAAGGTTTGAGCCGGCGAGGACGGCGTAACAGAGCTTCCGTTGTCATGAGGCGTTACATGGGACACACACGCGCACACACACCCGGCATCCGTCAACAGCCTGATGATGTCATTTCGGAATCGTACGCCGACCAGCGCGTAAAGCAAAGGGTTCAGGCAGCACCTCACGTAGGCCAGATTGCGCGTCACGTTTTCCTGGAGGTGGAACCTGGTCCACTCGTCGCAGAGTTTGGGTGTGGGCGTGAATATTTTAATCAGCAGCACCACGGTGTACGGAAGCTGGAAAACCAGGAAAAGAACCACCAGCAATGCCATCAAGCGCAGGGTCCTCTGTCTACGCCAGCCTTTCCCACCGGCGCGGATCAGCACGCGTCCGATCGCACCGTAACACGCCACCATCGCCACGCAAGGGATGCAGAATCCTGCGATCTTCGCCATCTTGGCCCACAGCTTCCATTTACTCACTTCATCGCCCCAAACCTTCATATCGCACATGTTCGAACCCATGTTGTTGTCTATGGAGCTGAAGCGCAGGTCTGGCAGGCTCAGGAATACCGAGGTTACTGTGACGCCTAACGCCGACAGTGTGCTGTAAAACAGCGTGCCAGAGGTCATCTTACGCACGGCCCGGGTGCGAACCACCACTAAGTAGCGGTCGACGCTAATGCACGCCAACAATAGCAGACCGCTGTAGGTGTTGATGGCATACATGCCACGGTTTAGCTTGCACATGGCCTCTCCGAACTCCCAGCTGCCGATCAGCGTCTCTCCCGTCTGTAACGGAAGAGTCAGCAGGAGCAGCAGGTCCGACAGAGCCAGGAAGAAGAGGAAGACGTCGGTCATGCAGCGTAGACGTAGCCGGCGGTACAGCGCGAAGGTTGCAATGACCAGCCCGTTTCCAATCACGCCTAAGACGAAGACGATGAGGAAGATGGTGGTCTGGACAGCAGTGATGGTCAGCTCCTGCTCTGTGCTGGCTTCACAAAGCTCTGCAACCTCAGAGAAGTTGCCGTCGGTGAGGCCAACTTCACCTAAATCAGTGTAGTTGAATAACTCGTAGTCGCTCGTTAGGCCTGACGTGAAGTCTTCTGTAGTTGAACCGGAGCTCGCCATACCTGTAAAACATTGGAGAGAAGCGGAAACCAGTCATCAGGTGGGCTTATTATGGAAGGTGAACCATGTAAAGCATATTTACGTGAATTAGCGATCAATCTAAAAGAAACACGTCGTGCCTTCTGCCCACTCATCGGTGGTTCATACTTTTAAGGAAGTATATGTCTACATTTTTGCTTGTTTATAAAGTAAATGTAAGAATAACTTTTATACTGTTTGTAATATTTTAGCTTTTATTGGACAAAACAACTTTTTAGATTTACTTGATTATCAATTATAACATGATCTGTGATCATACAGTTTTTTTCTTTTTGAAAAATCATGTTAAAATGTGGCTATCGACTGTGAAATGTGTATTTGTATCTCTTAGTCCTCATTTTATTACATTGTTGACTGTGAACTCATTATTCTTACTAAATGGACCAATAAAGCCTGATGTATTAAATGTGTTAAACACACACACACACACACACATACACATGTTTTGTTGCATGCTTCCACTAGAGGCGCTCTTTACAGGTCATGTTTCTAAACCATGTCGTGAATAATCTATGAACTGAGCAAATCAAAGATGCTATAATTATCATGTAAACAGTGTTGCAGAAGTTACACATTTAGTAGATTTGTATTTATTTATTATTAAACCAGTTCGGGTTAGTTAGACATGAATCATCTTTGAGATCTTCTCAGTTTCACATGTGTGATTAAAAGGGCAGAAATCTGGGTGGTTTCCTTGTGAAGTGATTGATTTAATTATGTGCTGTAAAAATGTCGTAACTTTAGCACTGACTATCCAGCAGGTTTTGCTGCAAACTTTTATGTTGTGGGCTAATGTAAAAAGGATTTTTGTGGTAGGACTAGGCAAAAATGCTGGAAACAAATGACCAAATTAATTCATTATTGAGGTTTTTAGTTTACATAGCACATCTTTCACGTCTCAGCACAGCTTTTTACGTTTTTTTTTAAATTGAACCAATATGCGTTGTTTAATCAATATGAACTAAAAGGTGTTTTGGAAGCACTGCAGGGGATTTCATTGTTTGACTGGTTTCCAGTTTTATATACTGCCGCTGATTCTGTCAGGTTTCACGAGTTCATTATTTGCATATATTTAAGTTATATATAATATTTATATCTGCATGTTTATTTACAGCAAATTAAATAGCCTATATTTTGAACATCTAGCGGCAGTCTTAAATATCTGTATTTGATTCAATTGTTGTTGTTTTTTAAGAAAAAAAAAAAAACATTTATTCAGAGCTGCATAACCATGCTAGAAAAATAAGATCGTGAAGTCGTGCGCCTCACAATAACAAGCGTAGCCTAACTATATTTACCGGCGCCACAATTGAGACAGATGCATCAGCGATTAAATGTCACCTTAGTTTCAGGTGTGTTTTTGTGGTGAATGGGAAGCACGAAATATCTATGTTAAAAATCTTTAAATAAAGTCTAAAGTGAAATTGTACTCATTCCACTACTCATCGCGTGTCACAGACAGACAGTCGTTGGCGTTATCTGACACCCAGGTCGTGCTTTCAGTCAGCATCGCGTGCCAACGCGCTTTAAAACCCTGTCACGAAGAACAGGGTCTTTATTTGAGCAGAAATGAAGATAAAAGTGCAGAATGAAGTGAGGGATATTTCTGTGGAGAGACAGGCTGCCGTGTGTGTGGCTGTCTGCTTGTGAGGATGAGGATGAAGAAACTCAGGACTGAATCAGACGTTAAAGCCAATGGCTATTCAGCATCAGAGACAACCGTAAGCTATCAAACACTTACCAAATCAAAACAATTAGCGATTTTATACATTTAACGTGTTTTTATAAACAGTGCTTTAAATAAAATGCACCATAATTTTACTCTTGAGATTGCTTTTGAAGGTGTTTGTGTTGATATTGATAAGAGACATAATGGCAAAGTTATGATGCTTTGAATTTGCTTGAATGAGTCCGCGGGCTCGCCTGTGAGTTGCCGGCTAAGCACTTTCTATAAATAGCCCCAATTTGCCCATAGCAGACTTTGACCAAATGTATAAATGTGCGATCTTTTTAAAAACAAAACAAAAAAGGCACTTTTGAGAAACCTCAAATGGCAGACGCTCCAAAAGCGGAACGAAACTTGTTTGACCTGTTCAGCTCGGCCCAATAAACAGCGAGCACGCGAACATTATTAAACTATATTTCTATCTCTATTATAAACCCACACATGAGTCATGACTGTGATTTAAACTAGTTTATGAAAGCATGATGAAACAGTGCTGATATTGCCAACACACTGACAAAAAAAAAAAACAACAACAACACGAGAATCATTACAAGAACAAACCAGTTAGAAGACAAGCAGTAAAACTTTTTTTTATCAGAAACGTGCCGGTATATATATTGAATGATGTTATATTAATATAGTAATTTATAGATGTTTTAAATGTCTTAGAGGAGCAATGCTTTCTTTTTTTGCATTTATTTATTTATATTTTCATTTACATTTATTCTAAATGTTTGGGCTATTGTTTTTCATAACACATACAATAGGTTTATGGAGAACGTACAGGTTTTTATTTTATTTTTATTTTTTACTGTTGTAGTGAAGACCCATGAATGGGTTACCATGATCTACAAATGTATGATACTATGTAAGAATAATGGTCATTTCTATGATGATACAAATTCAAACACTTCTGTTGTTGCCATTATGGTAGCAAATGACTCCAAAAATTGTGTGGCAGTTAAATAATGTGATAAATATACAATATACAATTTTAATATATATTTTAATTGTTGATTTTTTAAAACTCTTGTAAGTCTGAATAGCAAGATATTTTAGTATTTTGCATATGATGCTTAAAAATAATAAAGTTAAAAGTAGATGTAAATTAAAAGAACCATGATGTATTTAATATATATTTTTGAGGATAACAAACAAGTAGGCCTTTATCCCTTGTAGCCCTCGTTCACGAAAAGTTTAGAGACTGCTATATATGATCTAAAATACTAAACATTTTATCAATTGCAGCAATGGAAAGAACGGGACAGAAAAAGTACGTTTTATTATATCATAACATGCACATTCATCTCTGTATACATCTTTTTTTGTAATAGTTTTTGACATGAACAGTGTATTCATTTTTATTTATCATATAATATCTTATCATTCTATTGTGTGCTCTGTAATTAAAGTATTAACCCTTTAATGAGCAAACCTGGTAAAAATATTAATATTTCTTTGTAATTTGTAGTTAAAACGTTAACACTGATTATTTAATATTACTAGGCGCAGCAAAAAAACAGTATGTCAATCTTTCTGCACCGATATCCTTGACATTCATTCAAGTAAAAGACTTTTTAATAAATGTGGAGGAAAATACATAGCCTATACAGTATATATAATGCATATATACACATGCATGCATAATGCGTTTGTATACTAAACCATAGGTTCTGTCTAAAAGATCATAAACATGAATATGACAGAAATAATGGCCAATGTTATTAAATATATTTAATTGAAATGGAAATATGTCTGCAAAACATTTTTTTTTCAGCATAAATCACAGATAATAATGCAGAATCAGTGTAATGGAATATCTACCTATCTATGATAATGCTTAGAGTGCGCGTGGGCATCTGTAAATGTGACTAGTTTCAAATTCAATAGGACAAACCTGCTTCGACTCACCTCTGAGTGCAGATCTTCAGAACCTCTTGTGTTATGAGTCTCTTCGATGTAATTCAGACCTCAGTGGTTTGTATCTGAAGTCCTCTGCTGTTTAGGGGCAGGTGTCACTCTGAGAGAAGGATGCTGCTCTGCCTATTATTTCTTTCACTTCTTTGTTTTGCTGACTTTGCATTGCCCCACATTTCACACCAAACCATCTAAAGCTCAAAGAAACCGACAAACATCTCAGAAGGAGGTGTGTTTAAGTTCTTGGTAGAACACCTTTAGACTGATGAAAAACCAAAATATCTGTACAACTAAATAAGCACAGTGGTGATTTGCTGTATGTTAACACAACTTCAGTTCGGGGCGTTTTATAAAGTTTTTCTTATCAGCTATCTGAATTTGCTGCATCAAATAATCTGTAATAAGCAGAACATTTGAACTCTCTTGCTATATTACCATCCCCATTCGAGACACGATCACACTTGAGTTGATCACCTCCCAATTTACACATCATTCCCTTCACACATCCCTACCTGAATTCACCCAAAAATGTATATAGGTTAATATGAACAATCATCATATAGTATTATACATGTTTGGACATTTTAAACGTTTCAGTGTGACTGGTACAAAGGTCTCATTCCCACAGAAGTAAACCAAAAACATAATAAGGTGTTTCGAGATAACTTGTTAATAGCTGTGAGTGTGCCTCGTGTAGATCAACTTCTGTCCCCAGTAGGCCTAAGTGTGGGACGTTCACATTTGAAAAGAGGTTTCTGCTAGTGCTGAGAGGTCGGTTCATACCAAAAACCGGTGTATATTTTTGTTACGGTGTTCATTTTTAATATACCGCCACATATATCCTAAGTCAATTTATTGCAGTAATTCCTCTCTCAACCAGTAGAAAATGCTTTGAACACCTGATTATGCATGGGAAAAGAAAAAACCCGGAAAACCGGCTTAATACTGAAAAAACAAAACAGTTTGTATTTAGGTTCAGAGTATTTAGGTTCAGTGCGATTTGTAACTCAAATTAGTATTTTGTAAAGTTAGCTTTGCATCTTCTCTCTTTAATCCAGAGCATTTGCTGTTTTCTATTTATTATCTTTGAACTGATTATGAAATTGGCATGATATATTTATCTGACGTAATAAATACCTTTCCGATTGACTCTGAAATTGTTTTCCCAAGTAGATTAAACGGATATATGTCACCGGAAGTTTTGCTTGAGTGACGACTAATATTTGGCTCTAATTCAAGTGTACGTGGTTCGCAAAGACAAGGAGTGAATATTCATTTAGAACAGCACAAATGTTAGCCTGGTCCCTCCCAAGGGGGTAATCCATCAGCCGGAAGTTGGAGCCGCCATTGTAGCAGAACTTCACCTGCTGTTAGCATCTCATTAACTCCCATTCATTTTGGCGTCACTTTGACGGCGGATAACTTTACATCTGAGGCGTCCAAAGACTTAATTTGTCCATTATTTATTTCTAGAAACATGACAATGTATAAAAGGCTCCATTACCTTGGCTTGTATCTTACGTTATGGCTTTGTAGAAGCCGTTTTTCTAAAAATAGGCTAACAATTGCGCCATAACGATTCGATTCTCCGTCGCACAGTAGAGAAATTACCGTATAGACAGGAGGAGAAGCTCGCAGGCAATTGGGAGGACGTGGAGGTATTAAGTTTAATAAAGTTGAGGGAGAAGCCCATAGAGAGTCATAAAGTTGATCCTGCTGCTGCTCATGGACAGCTAATACTCACTCTCTCCGTCTCTGTGAGTTATTCAGATTTCACTCTGACCAGCTACTAGTCTAGAAGACATACAGGTTGCTCATGTGACTGGCTCAGTTTGAGCTTGCGATCAGCTTTTAATGGGCTTCAATTTTCTCAGTTGAAATCAATGGGGTCGCTCTGTCCATTTCTTTCACTGTCTATGGCCCCACCAGACTCTTCGACATTTCATTTGTAGGCTACAGAGATTCTGGCCTTGCTTCATTAACAAGCGTCCCAAGCCCGTAAGTCCTCCGTTCATCTTCGGGACACAGTAAGATATTTTAGATGTAGTCCGAGAGATTTCTGTCCCTCCATTGAAAATGTATGTACGGTATACTGTCCTTGTCCAGAAAGAAAGTAAAGACATCATCAAATTCGTCCATCTGTGGGTTAGCATCGAAAATACATTTTGGCCCAAAAATAAGAAAAACTACAACTTTATTCAGCATTGTATTGTCTTGGTTCTGTTGTTTGTTGTATATTTTATATGTTATATATTTGTGTAAACATAATATATGTGTGTGCACTGTGTGTAATTATTTTGTATATATATATACATACACACACATGCATGTATATTTAAGAAAAAAATATTATTTATATATTAAATATTTATATTTGCATATCATATAAATTATACATAAATCTCGATACAGTATATACATGAAAATCTTTCTTAAATATATACAAGCATGTGTGTATATTTATATATATAAAATAATTATACACAGTGCACCCACATATATTATGTAAACACAAACTGTTATTTTGCATGTGATTAATAATTAATTATTTATACATATGTGTGTGTGTATCATTAAATAAATCATTCAAATATGTGTATTTAACATAATTTTCCATATTAAATATAGTTCACTGTTATATGCCAGCAGATGTTTGATGGCAGTTCTGACATGCATTTGACACCTGAAACTGCACGAGGTGTTTGTTTAACTGGTCTGGATCTTTTATGTTGGTCTTGAGTTCAGCAGAAAGTCACACTGCCTCCCCGAAGTGCACCATGTAAGGTATACTGTGGTTACATTGTAGGTTTTAATCAGTGGAATCTGAGGTCAGCTCTAAAAGGGTGTATGAGTGCAGCACCAAAACACCACAACCGTTTAAACTTGTACATGAGAAGCATTATTTTTGCAGAACAAAGTCATATTCCATGGGATGTTTGAGAACATTCTGCAAAATTTCAATATTCAAGTCATTATTTTGGGGTAAATTATATATAATAAGCTATAATATATAATGTTCATTCAATTGGTCAGTATCAAATAATACGTTGTTTTTATTATTTACTTAATCTCTTCATTTGCAATAATGACCAGTTGTGTTGTGTGTGTGTGTGTGTGTGCACGCTTGTGTATTCTTCAATTCTCAGTCTGGGTAAATAGTGAAGAGAGTGAAATTCATATGACTCTCAGATGGCACATTTTCTCACTCAATTCCCTCCACCCTTTCTCGCTCTTTCCCACCCGTTTCTCTGTTTTGTTTTCAGTAGTTTGTGGTTGGTTGGTCGTTGATGGGTACAATGTTTACTTCAAGCATGCCGTGCACAGTTCATTAGAAACACACACACACATGCATTACATTTGACCTTGTTTTTTGTTGTGGCAGGTATTGGATTTAATTGAGGCTGCAAACTGCAGACATGTAAACGACTGCTCCGAGAAGTTTAATTTTTAATCATCAGACTTTATAAAAAGCCTAACACTGTTGAGGAAGCTGCTTATGGTGACAGTAACCAGAAAGGCTGCTATAGGTTTTAGAGTTAGTGTTTCGATAACATCAAAATATACTTCTAACATCACACAAAAGATGCCTGAAAACTAAACTTTCATTTATAAAGCACTCGTACACTTTTGAATTAGGCTTTTTTATGCAAAATGCTTTTTGTTGCGTTTTGCATTTCTTGCTTGGTGATTTTAAACTAAGGTGTGTGTTATTGCAATCAAGTCATGAGCCATATGTGTGAAATTAAATGAAACTTATGGGTTATTTTGTGCAACTGCTTTAATGTTGCGGCAGAAGAAGAGTTATCAAGTTTCACAGGAAGTATTGCTCACTTGGTGAAACTGGATAAGTAAAAAAAAAAAAGCAGTGACAGTCCTTGTTGAATGTAAATCTGTACTCAGATCAAGTTAATTGTGCTGGAGAAAAAAAAAAAGATTAACTTGCATTTTGCATTTCTTTCTTAGTGATTTTAAACTAAGTTGTGTGTTATTGCAATCAATGTGTGAAATTAAATGAAACTTATGAGTTATTTTGTGCAACTGCTTTAATGTCGCAGCACAAGAAGTGTTATCGAGTGTCACAGGAAGTATTGCTCACTTGGTGCAACTGGATGAGTTAAAATTCTGCTGGAGAAAAAAAAGATTAACTTGTTTTATTTGCTATTCTCATGGGAACTTTAGGAACGTTTAAATTAGGAAGCTTTTGTGTTATGATTTTTCTGATAGTTGACTTTGAAGTTAATTTTTGGTGTTTTAGCTTACCTCAAGGGCATCCAAGATGTAGGTGTCTTTGTTTTTCCGCAGTAGTTTAAATTTTGATATTTTTAGGTCAAACCGTTCTTGTCTGTCAGGCATATAATGGAGGTCTATGGTCACCACCTCAAAGAGCATGCACAGAGAAGTCCAAATTAAACATGATTCAATAACTTGTAAATGTAAGTACACATTGATGGCCTAAGACACGAAACGAGCGGTTTGTGTGAGAAAACGAACAGTATTTATATAGTTTTTACCTCTTGTAACCACAGCCACGTCTAAGTGATCTGAGGGCACGGGCGCTTCGGTCTGCGCAAGCGGCGGAGGTGATCTCTCGCACGATTGTGAAAAAAATTCAACATTTTTTTGTTGATATATCAAAATCGTCTTCCTTTGCGATTTCCTGTATATCTAAATATGTTTAGATCTTCACAGTGAAGGGTAACACTTCCAAAATCTCTGTGTAAACAATGAGTGACGTACACGCGTGAGAGATCACTTCCGGTGCTTGCACAGACCGAAGCGTCCGCGCCTTCAGATCACTTGGACGTGGCTGTGGTTACAAGAGGTAAAAACGATATAAATACTGTCCATTTTCTCACACAAACCACTCCTTTCGGGTCTTAGGCCATCAATGTGTACTTATATTTACGAGCAATTAAATCATGTTTAATTTGGACTTCTCTGTGCATGCTCTTTGAGGTGGTGACCATAGACCTCCATGATATGACTGACAGACAAGAACGGTTTGACCTAAAAATATCAAAATTGAAACTACTGCGGAAACAGAGACACCTACATCGTGGATGGCCTTGAGGTAAGCTAAAACACCAAAAATTAATTTCAAAGTGAACTATCCCTTTAATTGTGATCCAAACCAACAAGCACAGCAGGATTGGATAAATGCATTTTTTTTTAGTCCAAACACATTTTGTGGTTCAGCCCAATTTACCGAGACAACCACTTTGCACAAGACTGTGCAACTGTGTAAGACACTTTTTTTTTTACTCAACACAACTTAAAGCTTTAATAATTGATACAATGATTTATATTCATTTAAATGCATGGCAACTTTATTTTAAGTTCACTCGATACATTAAAGTAGATCAATTCAACTCTAAAAATGCCAAACACATAATTTTTGGTTAGTTTTCGACATCTTACAGGTCACCAGATAAGAAAATACACAAATAAGCAAAATTGCCCACAACTGCGTAAAACGCTCCCACATTTGGCTGGTGGCGGTTGTTAATTTCACACCAAGATACCATGTTTTCAGATCAGCACTTTCTCTCATGCTTGCTTTAATTTGTTTGTTCATTTTAACTTGGTGTTGGACAGAGCATTTCCTCACAGATACGGGCTGCTGGATGCATTTAGACATGCACACATGGGACTGATTGCGAGTCCTGCATTAAAAAAAAGGACATTTATCAGTATAGGGCAGCGTTTGTATAATATGTGACAGGATGTGACAGATGTTTAGTAGTGGCAACACTGCCACACCAGCTACGGCCCATTTCCTGTGAGTTACTGCAGAAATGAGACCTGTTTCATTTGCCACTTTGAGTGTTATTTGCTTTACGTTCTCCAAAAATCACAGTTTACAGCAATGATGGAGGCACGAGTCTGCACAGTTATCCATCTAAACATCTGAGAAACAAACAAAAAAATAGACATATATTTATATATAAAAAGCAACTTGTTGACTAAATGTATATAATGCTAGTGGTTATTTGATTGTGTTGTCCTGAAGACAGAGTAGGCTCGTTTTATTTATTTGGATTGAAATGAACAAAAATTATAAATCAAATCTCTTCTTTGGATTGGTTGACATTGACAATATAAGACCTTGTAGATAAAGGATGTCAAGCTTGTTGCATGTCTCTCGTGTGTTAAAAATAACGATTCTCCGCAAAAAAAAAACATGCAACCTCACACAAACCAGCCGCATGTTGTATGTATGGGTTTGGAGATCCCCTGACGGCACGTCTTGAGCGGATGCAAAAAAAAAAAAACACCATTAATACAAAAAATAATGTGTTGCAGATGAAATTGAAATTCTGTTTTGAATGTTCTTGCGTCTTCTTGGATTTTGTAGTTCATTGCATGAAATTAGCTGTCCATTTTTCTGCTTAAAGCGTAAAAGTCCCACAAATGGTCAGCAAAAAGGTGCATATTTTTGCAATGATCATGCAATTGAAGAACGTCCCAAGAAATGCTGTTTGTGCCGGTTTATTAACTAGCCTATATATAATATAATCTGAATTTCAGACCAAAGTGATTAACAAGGCTTTTTTTTCTCTTTGCAACACTGTTCTCTTTGCACACATTGTTTCTTCATTTTTTTTAAATTTTTCTACGTCATAACGTAGGATGAATTCAGGTTCATTGGCACTTTTACCTTTAAGATGACGAAAAATTGTCTGAATTCACCCTAAATTTTACCTAAAAATATATTTTCCACATTCACTGGAATGCCCTTTACCTTCAGCTAAATTTTGTCCCATAGCAAGTGCATTTCATTATGAGAATAAGCATCTTTCAGCTGTTTAAATGTATAAAAACATGCAGTGTGCATAATGTGAAATGTATTTTCTCTCATAACTCACTTAACAAACAGAGGTTAATGCGAAGTGTGTTTATTTATATTATCATGATGATATGTTCGATTACTCTGACTCTCTAAATGTTCCTGTCACGATGTAAAGCTTTATTTATCTCAGAATACTGTGTGAATGTACTGTAATATAACTGTGAACTAGGTTAGACGTAAGAGCAACTGTACTATTTATTACATAATTTATTTCCGAATGAAACTGAATTAGCGGTGGTGACGGCAATATGCCAGCACTAATAATGCACTGTACAGTTTACAGATAGGAACTAGGGAAAGGTGTCAATCTGAAAGGAAATATATTTCTAAAGAAAACAGCCAAACTCTAAAGTTAGAGTCGCACTTCCAAACCGCAAGAGGCCGCTTACACTGAAATTGTGGTAAAATTAAATTCTAGTGCAATAAATTATTCACAAATCAAAAGAAGTGGTCTTTAAGTGATGTTTATTTCTTTTATAGTACAAGCAGTATTTCACACACAAAATAAATCATTTATTAATGCTAAAGTATGGAAAGTAAATAATAAAAGTTGATTTGTCTTAGCGGAAACAATGTGTCTCCGAAACAAACCCCGGTCCAAAACGTATAACATGTTAGCCAACATTCTAGATCGGAAATGTTGCGCATTTACCACACTGACATTTACACGCTTAGCCAATCCAACAATCATATAGTATACATAACCACACTCTTAGAAGAAAGGGTTCTGTCACTTCATATATAGTGGTTACCAACATGGGGATCAATTTATAGATTTTAATAATTTCATTTTTAATTTTGATCAAATTTCATCAGTTAAGCAGATTGTAAATATATTTTTATCACTAAAAACCTACGTATTTGGAACCCCTAAAAGGTTCTATACAGAACCCTTTTTAAGAGTTCAATAATAAGTTCTTTGTAACCAGGAAAAAGGTTCTATATGGAACCTTTTGGGTTCATTCATTATTATATGTTTTGTAAATATTCCGGATTAAATATTTCATATTATTGACAAACATCAATGTATATATGAATGAATGTGAATGATCACAAAATATATGATATCAAGATATGGGGGTTAGAAAATGTATATACATTTAAATCATTTTATGTTGTTAATCAATATCACACGAAGAGTGCCATTTCAGTTTATCTCCTCCAAAAATCAGCATGATTAAAATGTGATATTAAGTTACTACAACAGTTTAATAGACTATTTAATTGCAGAATAATGTAATATATGAATGAATAACAGCCATTGTCATTATAGAACCTTTTTTATCATAAAAGGTTCTTTGGAGTTGAGTAAAGAACCCTATGCTTCATATATACTGTAGAACCCCATCGAACACTTATTTCTTAGAGTGTGTGCACGCAGAAAAAACATTCAGTGAATTTTTTGCATTGAATGCTAATGAAACACATCTGATACTAAAACATATACTTACATCGTGAAAGTTTTGTTGATAAGACGTTTGAAATTAGCGGTAGGAATTATGTAATATAATTAAGTTGTATAATTCCCACTGTCCACTGAGAAAACTCTTATCAGGGCAGGACGGCAGTTGCTCCGGCTCCACTATATACACAGATATCCACACACTCCTGTTTACAGTAATGGAGCTCCGAAGAAATGTCTCATCCCAAACTATCCGTGAACTCCGAGAGGATTGTAATGAGTGGGGTATTTCCTTTACACACACACACACACACACACGCAGTCTCCCTGTGTTCCTCCCCTCTTTTGTTTCTCCTGTTAGCCTCAGGAAAGTCACGTCCATTGATTCACTTAACAGCTCACACACTCTAGTTGCCATTCTTTATTTGTCTTGCACTATGTTTTATCTCTCTGGACTACTTTTGCTGTTGCTGGATTCATCTATGATCTGTGGTAGGAGATCTTCAGTCTAAGAGATAACCCATGAGTTTACTTACATCTGAAAGTGATGCCATCACTTTTTGACATTCAAGATGTTATCCAGGAGACATGAAACCACATTACAAACCTTTCTTTTAACCGTTTGACGTATGAGCTACCAAACTATCAAGAAGAGATTTATCATAAGAAAGTGTGTTAACGAATGTCTAGCAACATGGATGATCATTAAAATGTTGATTTCTATATTTTTCAGGACAAATGACACAAGATGACAGAACAGCTTCTGAAGGTAAGCAACTCAATTTCTCAGTTATTTCTCCTAAATAGAGACCTTTGCTTACAGTAAATCTCCCTTACTCTTCTCAAAAATCTCAATGTTTCAAATCAGGTGTGATATCTCAGTGTGAACTCAAACATTTCTTTTGTAATGCATGTAAATATCTCTTTTTAAAAAATATTTTTAGGATGAGACAAAGATTATAATGTAATGATGAGCTATGAAAAACGAACATCTGAGCAATACGATATTTCTTTCTGATTATAATTCGGACGTAATCCATAAGATGTAAATGGCACTCAACAGTGGCTCTTGGTGCACTAACAATCTAAAGTTATTTTAAGTTCAATAAATTAAACTTAAGTTTCTGTCAAAAAGATTTTCAAGATTCTCAAAGATGGATTTTTAATTGAATACAGTCAAAATGGAACTTATTATTTTTATATAAAATCATTTGTAATTACATTTTTTCTTTTGTCAAGTCAACTTAGATAATTAATGTAGTTCAGATAACATAATATTTTGAGTTTTAGCGATTCAATTAATCTCCTTTATTGTATTAACTCAAATTTTCCAATTCAATTAACTTTTTAGACAACCAGGTTATTTTTTTTAAGTTAAACCAACACATTTTTTAAACACTTTTATCCATTATTCACCCTATATTAAAATGCATGCATTATAGAATTATATCCTTAATGTTCTTTTTTCTCCATGCAGATAAGAGTCCCACAGTCCAAACTGAGAATACACAGAAAGAGCTAAATGTGTCTTTAAGCAAGGGTACGTAACATCCGCATTATTTACACCTGCATCATCTCATCCCGAGCACATTCATAATCGCATTTATCCCTCTTTCAGAGACACACAATGTCACGTATGAGGACAACGGTAAGAGAGTTTTGTTATGCTTTGGGGATGTGAGCTATTAGACTTTAAAGATCGTTTGTGTCACTATTAAATGAATCTCCTGTGACTCAGAGGATTTTCAGGATCAAGACTCTTACTACAGTCGCTGTAATGAGGAGCTGTTGAAGTTTTATACGGAGGAAGAGTGCTGTGTGACGTTCAATAACAACATGAGTGCACTTGGAAAAGAGAACTGGTGTAAAATGGAGATGGTGTTAAGGTAAGCCAGAGCTTATTCACCTGTGACGTCACTTAAAATGACAAACCATACAACATATTTCTATATAAACTGATATTTCAAAACCAAAGGAGCTGCAATTCTGATGCAATGATGCTTTGTTGATTTATTAAGCAAGGATTTGATCTGTTTACCGTCACTCTTAGAAGAAAAGGTTCTATATAGAACCTTAAAAGGTTCTATCAGTGCCCCTAAAAGGTTCTATACACTCTTAAAAAATGGTTCCTCTGGGTTGTATATAGAACCCTGGGGTTCCGTACTTGGCCAATAGAACCTTTTACCAAAAAAAATGGTTCTATATAGAACCATTTTGGAGTTCCATATATGAAGCGGGGGATGGAACCATTTCTGGTTCTAAATAGAACCATTTCTTCTAAGAGTGTGCTTTTGTAAAAAAATTGTCTCCATACATTTTCAAATGCTTTTTTAATGTTGATATGAAAACCATCACATTTAATCTTTTTAATTCGGCTTCGTTTTGAATGTGCAACACACACGTTTCTATACAGTGCTTATCTTTTGCACACGCGCTACCGAGAAATGTGAAATGCATAGCTATGGCATATACACAAAGAAAGGAAATGGTCAGAGAAACAATTGAAGGATGTGTGGAGAAGAGCTGAGCTAATCTTGAAACCTGATTGCTAACTATGAGACTGAGAGACCTTCTGGTCCATTAAACAATGAGAGACATTTCCGTTTTCTTGGTAAACATAGATAAGAGTGTGTTTTTGTTGTGAACCAGAGTGATTTGACTAATTTGTGCCACTTAAGCACTTTAAAAAGAGTGCTTCCTTTAGCGTGTTGTAATTTAGTGCAAAATTGTAATCTTCAATACCGTATAAAAAAGCTTAGGGTCAGTAAAGACTTTAATACTCACCGAAAATGCATGCATTTAATCAAAAACACAGAAAAACAGTAATATTGTGAGATAGTATTTCAACTTAAGATTAAAGCTGAATTTTCAGCATCATTACTCCAGTCTTCATTGTCGCATGATCCTTCAGAAATCACTCTAATATGCTGATTTGCTGCTCAAGATCTAAATTTCGTATTATTATTATCAATGTTAAAAAATAGTTGTGCTGCTTCATATTTATGGGAAACGCATGACACATTTTTTTCAGGATTCTTTGATGAAAAGAAAGTTCAAAAGAACATTATTTGAAATGTGTCACATTTGAACAATTCAATGCATTTTGTTTGTTTTTGTACAGTAAACCTATTTTCTCTGTCACACAACTCACTTTGTATCTCTTTCTCCTACTTCCAGAAGCTACAACAAGCTAACTGAGTGTTTGGAGGTGATATCCAGTGTTTTAGGATGCTTCTATCCGAATCGTGTGGTGGAGCAGCTGTTCGTCAGGATACATCAGCAGTACTTCAGCATTTGTAGCGATGAAGGGGATTTATCCGATGCACCGGCTGGAGTCGTGCTCGTAGGCACACTGCTGCCCATCCTCCTCATACCCCTCATAGTGTACATTGTGGTCTGGAAGAGTAGTTTAAGGGACTGACTTAAGCATTGAGTTAAAGTGATCTTTCACTCAAAAATAAAAATGCTGTCATCACTTGCTCACCCTTATGTCATTCCAAACCTGTATGGATTTCATTCTTCTAAAGAAGATATTTAGAAGATTTATATATTATATATATATTATATATAGAATATTTATATATTATATATAAAATTGTTGTCTGAATATTCTTACAACATAACATTCTTCAAAATATTTTCATGTGTTTTGAAGCAGAAAAAAATCATACATGATTGAAACAACATGAGGGTGAATGATGACCCCAGGTTTCAGTTTTTGGGTGCACTGTCCCTTTTTAATTCAACTCTCAAGTGTACAAAGTTCATGTACTTCATGATGTAATTATTGTAAATAAAAGAGACTCAGTGGGTGTGTGATTTTCTGCACACTTTATGCCTAAGAGTCTGATTTATGATCATGATATAAATATATTGTGACTCTGAACTATTCATTCTGAAATACTCAATGTGCAACTTGGTTACAACTGTAAACCTAAAAAAAAAAACATTAAACAAAATACTGGGGGACACTTTTCTCATTATGAAGCTTGTGTTTAATGCATTATAATGGTATTAGTACTACATTACAATGCATGCATAGGCACAATATGTCATTATTCTCATCATATATAGATATATAAAATGCTGGGTTGTTTTAACCCAGATTTGGGTCAAATAAGGACAAAACCAATTGTTAAATTTATAAATTGCCTTTTTTAATTCAACAATTGATTTTGTCCTTATTTGACCCAAATCTGGGTTAAAACAACCCAGCATTTTATATATATATATATATATATATATATATATATATATATACAATCATAATATAATTATATAAATAAATATATCTTAATATAAAACAACAAAAAATCATATCTTTTTCACATTGAGGTAAGTTTACCTTAAGTTTAATGCTTTAAAAAGAGATCTAGCCTGTTTAACTAAAAGCAAACAAGCAGCACTTCTAAATGAGTAAGCACATTATAAAGCCTTTTACAAAGATTGTATTTGTCGCTTTAAGCAGTAAAAAAAATGAAGTAAGATACTGTGCAGATCTTAAGCAATGCAAATATGTATCTTAAGAATTTCACTCATTACGGCACGTGTTGTTAGTGATGTGACAATAAAGGTTTCATTCATTAATTTATTAAGTATACAAGCATTATAATGCTTATAACAGCCTTACAATGCATTATAAATACAGACTTCATAGAAAGTGTTATTATTGTTCATCAAATATTATTTATGTTCATTAATGCTTCACTCAAGTTTTGATTTCTTTCTCCTGCACAGACACAAACACAAATAGCGTATTGTAAGGATCACAGCTCCCCCTACTGTCAGCACCACTGCTAGCAGAAAGGCCATGACGTCTAAAGAGTGATATGAGTACCAGGGCATCTTATAAGACTCGGTCCGTAAATGTGCCGCTCCCTTGTGCCGCATTACATACTCTATCCAATAGAGGGCGCTATCCTGAGGTTGTGTGGGCTTGTCTTTGTGTAACCTAGAGAGTCGCTGCATGTTCTCCCTGTATGACGGCTGATGTAAAACTTCCTGCACTGCCGCCATAAAGCTCTGGCTGTCCAGTTTGGTAGCGTCGAGTACTTTAGCGGCCCCTCGTACCTGGAGACGCAGCATGTTCTCGAACTGGTCAAAAAGCAAGGGAATCCCAACCACTGGAACGCCATGGTAGATAGACTCATAAATGCCATTCGTTCCACCGTGAGCAACAAATGCACGCGTTTTAGGGTGACCAAGTAAATCGTTCTGAGGAAACCAATTAACCAGAAGAGTGTTGTTGCCCAGATTATGAGGACGTTCTCCTATGTGCCTCCATATGACTCGCTGGGGAAGCTGAGCAAATCCGGCAGCGATTTTAGACGTGATTTCACTAGGGAGAGCTTTCACGAGCGTACCCAGTGACATTACGACCACCCCGTGTTCACCTGAACCGTTCACAAACTCCTCCAGGTCTGGCGGTAATGGTTTGGAGGGTTTGCACTGGAAGCCTCCGATGTAGACGACGTTGGGCATGGTTGGACGCGGGAACTCGAAGATGAAATCCGACCTCATGAGCCAAATATCCGCACCTTGCAGCAAGTGGTAGAAATCAGTTTCCGGTCCAAAGTAGCGTGCGGCTACTTTGTCATACTCTGGTCTGACAACGAAGTGGTCGATGTACATGTTCAGCACATAATGGAAGATATTCTTGACCCTCTCCCCGAAGGACATGTGGTTCGATAGGTTGCTCCCTGAAGCAGGGACGTATGAAACCGGAGAAGGTGCGACAACAAAGTGCCCTTCTCCACTCGTGATCCATCTCACGTTGTACACCATGGGTAATCCGAGTTTATGAGCCACCAGCACACCCGTAGGCAGACCCGGGTCGGCAAGGACAACGTCGTAACGTTCTTCGTACAGCTGTTTCATCAGCGCAGGGTTTTCGAAAATCTCCACAACCAGCTGACTTGCCTGCCGATGCATGTTGTAGAGACCCGACAGCATCTGCCTGTAGAACTGCACGAATGCAAGCGGGGATGCTCCACGTTCCTGTATCTTGAGCATTTCACTCAGGAACGAGATGAAGAAATCTTGCTGCTCGATGCTAATGGGCTCCGGGAGGGTCACGGTTATGGACGTGTAGTGCGGGGAATCCTCCTTGACGTACCAGCTGCTGGCGGTTCGCACCACGGTGACCTCGTGACCGCTGGAGTGGAGGACGTCAATCAGTATGTTCATGTTGACCCAGTGGCTTCCGTCTACTGGGAAAACGAGGATCTTTCCAGCCAGAGCGGAGGGAAGATCGGTGGCGAATAGTACGGATAGAGCCAGAAGACAGTGTGAAGCTTTGAGGACCTTCATTGCTCCCTAGTGCACATAAAAACACTAATGTTTACTAGACAGATTTAAAGGGCAAGTTCACCAAATATGAAAATTCTGTCATTAAATACCCATCCTCATGTTGTTTGATCAAATCTAAGAGCTTTCTGTCAGACTGAATTTAGGCTTTTGTTCACATTTAAACATTGATCAGCAAACATACACAGAAGCTCAACCGAACCTGCTTTACGTGCGTGAACAGACAAACGTGATGCGTAACATGAAAATGAACCTCATTGGTTCTTGCTGAAGCTCAAACGTGATGCGTAACATGAGAACGAACCTCATTGGTTCTTGCTGAAGTTCAAACGTGATGCGTAACATGAGAACGAACCTCATTGGTTCTTGCTGAAGTTCAAACGTGATGCGTAACACGAGAATGAACCTCATTGGTTCTTGCTGAAGTTCAAACGTGATGCGTAACATGAGAATGAACCTCATTGGTTCTTGCTGAAGTTCAAACGTGATGCGTAACACGAGAATGAACCTCATTGGTTCTTGCTGAATTTCAAACATGATGCGTAACACGAGAACGAACCTCATTGGTTCCTGCTGAAGTTCAAACGTGATGCGTAACACGAGAACGAACCTCATTGGTTCTTGCTGAAGGTCAAACGTGATGCGTAACACGAGAACGAACCTCATTGGTTCTTGCTGAAGGTCAAACGTGATGCGTAACACGAGAACGAACCTCATTGGTTCTTGCTGAAGGTTAAACGTGATGCGTAACACGAGAACGAACCTCATTGGTTCTTGCTGAAGGTCAAACGTGATGCGTAACACGAGAACGAACCTCATTGGTTCTTGCTGAAGGTTAAACGTGATGCGTAACACGAGAACGAACCTCATTGGTTCTTGCTGAAGGTTAAACGTGATGCGTAACACGAGAACGAACCTCATTGGTTCTTGCTGAAGGTCAAACGTGATGCGTAACACGAGAACGAACCTCATTGGTTCTTGCTGAAGGTCAAACGTGATGCGTAACACGAGAATGAACCTCATTGGTTCTCGCACGTCAGGCAAACATGCTTCTGTTTACCACAACTATGTGTGCGTTTATGAATGTTCATATGTGAATGAAAGCCTAAATTAAATCTGTTCATCCTAAAAAGTGATTGAGTCTCTTTTTGAACTTTTTTAAGCGTGAAAAAGGTCGTTGCATGGCTGTCAATGGACGGACCGAAACCTCTCAGATTTAATTAAAAAGATCTTCATTTGTGTTCAGAAGATGAACGAAAGTCTTACAGGTTTGGATGACATCAGTGTGTGTAATTAATGACAGAATTTTCATTTTTAGGTGAACTTGCACATTAATATGACACAATTAAACTAATTTCATCAACAGAAACTGTTAGAAATGTTTCTTCACAATCCAACATTATTTGGTAGCACTTTATAACAAGGTTTCATTTGTTTGTATTAGTTAACATGAACTAACAGTGAAAAATGTACTAATAACAATGTTGTATCTGTTAATATTAGCCTATTTAATGAACCCGAGCTAACATAATCTAACAATGAATGGGTTGTTGTTTTTTCATTAACATTAACAAAGATGAATAAATGAAGAGTTCAGATGCAAAAGCCTCTAAATGCCATTTGAAATTTTCTTCTTTAATGATGATTTTTATCAAACTTGTATATTTAAGTTCAGTAATTTCACTTAAACGGCAATGATAATTACCTATTAATTGTTATTTAGGTGAAATTACTGAACTTAAATATACAAGTTTGATAAAAATCATCATTAAAGAAGAAAATTTCAAATGGCATTTAGAGGCTTTTGCATCTGAACTCTTCAAATATTGTAACAAATGTACTGTATTGCTTTTAGTCAATGCATTAACTGACGTTAACTAATGGGACCTTATTTTAAAGTGCACTTTATGAAGAAAACAAAGATTATTGGAGTAGCCTGTATGTTTTACTAAAGATTTCAGTCTTTATACCTAAAAATGTCAATGTGTTACCTGCTGTTTATTTGTAATTATGGAATTTCCTAGCAAAACCTTTGTGAAGAAATCCTACACCAAAGTTTTTTTTTTTTTGTTTTTTTTCCAGTGTGTAACTCATTCCTCTACCCTGGGAAATACTTCATGCTTGAGTGCATGAATAGACACACAAAATTTTTCTAAAACCCTGAGCAGGCCGTGTGATTTAAAGCAGATGTGACTTTTTGCTGAGGTTTTGCAGAAAGTTTGAATGTTGTAAACTGCTATTCCTTCATGAGAAACATGCAAAAGAAATAAAAGTTTTTTTGTTTTGTTTTTTACATTTCAAGACAATTGTGCTGCAACAAAAACTGTACAATCAGATAGTAATATGGTAAAGGGTCTTTTTACTGTTGCATTGAAACTTAATAAAGCTATTTTACCTTCTTCTGTTGCCTTTCCCTCTTCTTTGTGGTTTGTTCAGTCTGGTTCCAAGTCCAGATCAAGCTTTTGAGTTGCATAACAGTGGAGGTAATCCCAGGAAAGTAGGGGTTGTTACAGCAGCAGTGTGTTTGAGTTTGTGTGAAGCGTGTTTCTGTTTCACAGAAACCTCCCTCCCTCCTAAAGCAGAGTAAATGTATTCAAAGAGTTTTCAACACAAAACAAATGCTTTCTCCAGTGTACGTGTCAAGAGTACAAACTGAATCATCTGTTTACTGTTTTTTTTTTCTGTCACAGTTCAAGGATGATGGCAACATGGTTATTGTTGAATGCTTTAGATATAATATTATATAATCTTAGATATACTGTAAGATTAAAATGTGAAGCATGCATGACAACATCCTGAGAATGAAGCGAGAAGAAATAACGGGGTCAGTCTCAGAACTCATGTTTTTCAGACGAGAACATATTTCAAAATATAAAGAAATTCCATGTAAAAGGCATCATTCTATCAAACCATTTATTAAATATTATGAACTGTTTTCACTCTGCTTTTTGGATATTTAAAAAAAATGTCAAGTGTCTTATTTATTACTTATTTTGTTTTTTGGGGGGTTAAACATAGGCCTAAGTACAAGATCTAAGTGTTGTGCAAAAAAGGAAAAAAAAAAAAAAAGTAAATAAATAATTCAATGAATGTTTGTCCTTTGATTTCTTGTCATTGGTGTTATAAATGCTTGAAAATACAAAAAGTTGTGGAAAAATACTTTCCAGGTCAAAGTTCAGAGTAAGAGGCTCTTTTTACCACCATGTTGAAAAGTTACTTATTTACTTTTACATAGCCTATGTTTAAAGTTATTATTTTTTTCAGTGGGTTATTACTTTAAACATGGCCTTTGTCACGGGTGTTGTCATCACTGGTGCTTTCTTCATTTGAGAAAAAAAAAAATCTCCATTATAATTACTAATATGAGAACATGATGTTAATGAATAATTAGCTGTTATAACCATATGAGAGTAAATTAGTTTTAGATAAAATAAAATAAAAATCACTTAATCTTCTGTAGCCCAACTGTTAATCAATGATTAAAGAAAAAACAAAAAACAGTATGATAGCGTTCTAATAAGGCATATTTAATAGTATTAATATTTAAATTATAAGATAAGATTACTTTATTTAAAATTTAGGGTTTTTTTCCGCTCGGGCCATCAAAGATGACGTTTTAACGCGGCAAACGCATTGAGCATGCGCATATCGAGAGCGGCGAGCAGTTCCTCCTAAACTTTGACTATTCAGGAAAGTCATGAACAAGCTGTAGGCTACTGCGTGCAACTTTGAAGTAGTAATACAAACACCAAGAGTGTTTGCAAGATTGCAAACTTCGACCTGCATTTTCTCAAATGAGGTGAACGTCTGGTTATTTTTTAGTTTGTAAGTTTACGTCGCGACCTGTCACGGTAGCCTAAACCCTACAAAATGTAAGTAAATGTGTTTTTCATCATTCTTCTATATGTATATATACTACTAGTTGGTGCCGACAAGTCTTAGATTACTGATTTGTGTTATTATTTGTAACAATGTCATATTTATCTTGAGCAAATACTTCGCTGTCATAGTAGTAACAGCATAAGGCCACAGGGTAGCGACATTTACAAATGAACACTAACTGAACTTGAATTCGATATCAACCGTTAGTACATTTAAGGTTTTTCATGTTCATTTTAAAAGGTCAGATATACTAAAATGGAGACTAACACCACTGCACACACTTGTCTTATATGATTAATTTATGATTAAATTGTTAATATTTTGACAGATGAAAGTGAGAATTTATGCTATAACCTGGTTCATTTACAGTCTCTACGTGACTGTAAGATTGTTCATTAATGTGCCCTGTCCTGAATAAATAAATAAGATAAAATGATTTGGACCGTTTTGACTATCTTTCATGATGGAGGAAAGGTTACATTGCTACGTCAGTGGATGGTTGTGTCACAAAAATGTAACATCTAAATGTTTGCCCTCTTGATCCACAATCATTAGTTATATAAAAACAATACATGTCAAAATAAACGGTACTTAAAAGAGATGGTAACCACATTTGATATGCTAATAGGTGAATGGAAATGTTAAAAAATGTTAAAATACATCATGAAAGACTGAAAATGGTCCAAATTAAACATTAAACAAATGTGTTGTTTAGTTTAATTAGAGATTTTAAACAAAAAAGAAACAATCTGCTGAAAAATCGTGGTCCTGAAAAATTTATTTGGCATATAAACATTTAAGTATTATTAATATTACATTTCTCTTAACGTAATGCACAGGCCATGGCTACATGGTGTGTTTGCCAGCTGATGGTGGTTTTTATAAACATTAAGTGCTCTGATTGTACCACCTCATCTAATGTTCATCAGGTCACAAACATAATGTTCTTAACATTCTGTATATACTGTATACATGATATAGGCAAGTGAGTATATGTATGTATTTGTGTGTGAATATAGCAGAGACTATCCGCAGATTTAATTCAAGCAGTAACATGTCCTTTAGATCTCAAACACAGATTCTGAGTAATGTGTGCGCATCTAGAAACAGCCTGCAACGCAAACTAAGACTGACACATCGTTCTGTGTGGTGGGTGGAAAACACAAAACACACACACATACATAGAAACACACTGATCTGTGGGCAGGTACCATTCTGACATCAAAATAGTATGCTTTGGCACATTAGTGTGTGTGTGTATGTGTGTGTGTGTCCTGTACGTGCAGTAGGAAGCAAGCATATAAATCTTGATTTCCCATGCTGAGGTTTACGGCCTCCACAGATACAACAATCACTCCTATTGGACAAGTGAATCCATGGCATGAATCACTGAATATAAAAACCGTGACCTAAAACAACTATTCATTTAAATAACTTTTGGTTTATAAACAACATAATGTTTAATTCATAAGAATTGAAAGAAAATGACAATCTCCTACTCTTCAGCTGTACAGAAACATATTTTTTTCTTTTGGGCATTGCTTGCACATTATGAAATAAAATTTCTAACTTAAAACAGAATTTAAAGGTGAAAATGTATTTTTTTTCACAAGCATTGCCCAATAAATTGGCTCTATATTGATTATTTTATTTCAATTTATCAGTATCAATATCTTTGAAAGCCCTTTTCCACCACATAAGAAAAAACATGCTTTGAAAAATCCTAATTATTTTGTATTTTTATGTCATAATTTTGACTTTTTGTGTAATAATTATGACTTAAGTTACTTTAAAGTTCATTATTTACCAAAGCATGATGATAATGTGGTAGAAATAGGCTCTTTTCCTTTATTTTTCCTTTGCAATCATCTAATGTTTTTTTTTTTTTTATTCCCATAATTTTGGTGTATTTGTAGAGCAATAAAAGAAAACACATTTTTGTACCTTAACAATTAGCATATCAATTTTGGCCACTAGTGAAGCAATTTGTTTTTGTCTGTGAAAAAAAAAATCATTCCAGGAGACTGCATTGTATGCATAAATATTTTGTCTTGTTTCACATCACAACAAGATAATAAAAAATGAATGCATAAATAATAAAATAGTTTTGTGATAGTGTAATTTATGTTGTGCGAATGCATTGTGTAACTAGCGAGCTGATGGTGAAATGACTGGACAGCTGTTTTTAACGCTTTTCGCGGTTGCGTTTAAGTTACCAGCTATTGCCTTTCCTCTCCTAGATAACCCTCCTAGGTTGACCTCCAGAATAACACACACATGTTCATACATACAGACACTTGAGCACATGTATGCAAACACAGCTTGTAAGATCATTCTAGCTTACATCATGGTCTGTCTGGCCCAGCCTGAGGTTTATCTGTACATTATGTTTTCTTTCAAGTAAAATTGAATAAGAAACCAGATATTCCCCCTTGCTCAAGATTGAGCAGGACGCATGCATCTCTCTGGGGGATTGTGACTGACTCAAGGGGCTTGTTGTTCTCAGCTGGCGAAGGCATGGGGAGGAGAAGAACAGTGGAGGAAGTAAATTACATAGGGAGGGCTGGAAAAGTCTCTGTTCTTGTCGCATTACTGCGCCCGCCGTCAAGGGCACCGTGGCCACGGTTTGAGTCACTGCGCTCAGAGCTCCTCACGGCCTTCCTTCCCTGAAGCCAATGATCAACTTTCTCTCTGTTTCAATGACTCACTGAGATAGTCAGCAAGCCCTCCCGTATCTTCATCATGTCCCATGACAGCATCACAAACCACAAGAGCATGGAGAAAACGCACATTTCGTTTTAAACTGTTGTGTACGGTGGGACAAAGAATCACTTAAAGGGTTAGTTCACCCAAAAATGAAAATTAAGTCATTAATTACTCACCCCCATGCTGTACCAACCCCGTAAGACCTTCGTTCATCTTCGGAGCACAAATGAAGATATTTTTGATTAAATTTGAGAGCTGTGTAACAACCACATAGGCTCCTAAGGGAATGACACTTGTCGGCCCAGAAAGTCAATGAAGAAAATGTTTAAATATTCCATGTGGCTCAACTATAAGTTTATCAAGCGACGAGAATACTTTTTGTGCGAAAAAACAAACAAAAATAACGACTTTATTCGATTATTCCTTTTCTTCCTTGTTGGCCTGAAACGAGACTTCAATACGATTTCCACGACGCATGTGCGAGAACTGAACTGAAGTAGTTGAAGGAGATCGCAATTCTCGCGCATGCGTCGTGGAAATCGTATTGAAGTCCCGTTCACAGTAACAGGGTCGTCTCATTCAAAACAGCCAGCTGTTGCGAATGTAAGTTACGTGCTAACACTAATAAACACCTCACCTCCGGCGCCGCGCACTCGCTACGTTCCCAGCACATCTAGTGGATGCATAACGTAAACCCAGTCAAACATGTGACTGTAGTATCTTATGTGCCTTATAATCCAATGCGCCGTATATATGAAAAATGTTCTAAAATAGGTCATTCATTGAAGGTGCGCCTTAAGTGCGGTAAATACGGCTATATATATTTACCCACGTTCTGCTTTCTGTCATATATCGAGCTATAATTTTTTGCTCCATATCGCCCAGCCCTAGTAAATATAAAAAACTTTTCTGGTAAGGAAAAAAGTCAATATCAGGAAACAATGTGTAATCACCATCACATCCAGCCGGCTCCCTGTGAGACAGCTCCCATGAGTGGGTCTCGAACTTGTGTCTCTGGTGTGAGAGGCGGACACGCTAACCTCCATTTTATTGGTTGTTGATTGTTTTACATCACTAGGACTACGCTAGGACTTACGATAATATCAAACATGTTTGATATGAAAGGCTGGCATAAATCGGGTCGTCGACTGCAGATTATCACCTCACATTTAAAGATCGAGATGACGGGAGCGCGCCGAGATTCCAGTGAGATTCCTAAAGACTGCCGGTCTTTAGTCTGAGACTGAAAATCCTTTGGTGTAAGCCCAGCATAAGGAACAAATTAATAATTCAAAGTATTGTGCGCACGTCCAAAACCTTCCTTGTTTGATGAAAACGTTGCTTATATTCAAGTTTTATGGGAGCAGATAAAGCATTGCTTTTATTTATTTATTTGATTAAGGAACAAGTTATGATACTTGATGAATGATTACAAATACAAACTTTTAATGGGTAAATTTTTTTGGTTTTGATTGCATGCTAACTTCAGCAACACCTCACCATTCTCTGCAACTCGAGATTAAGCATTAGCACCAGCAGCTGTGCTGGAACATCATTTGCGTTGGCTGAGAATCAGACCCAGGTGTCCTACATAGAGGGAATATCGTACCATGAACTAGCAATGCTTGTCTTGCGAGCCCAAGGCTGTGCATTTCCAAGCAGGTCTTCTTTCAGACCTGACGTACATGAAATAAATGGCCAGAAAGGACTGTAATAATCCAGCAAGCTCAGGAAACCATCTGCCACCTGCTTCAGCGGGCTGTGAGATCTTGAGCTCTTCGCTTAAGGTTGGTGCATGCAGTGTAGTTTTTTTTTTTGCATGCCAGAAATGTTTGTCTTAAATGCAATGTATGTGGCTTTAGAGTTTAGGGGCATCTACCAAATCTCCTGCATTAAAGCCAGTGGAATTTTATGTTGGGACCGTGTGATATACAAGCGACTGACCGCGTTGATTATGATTTGTGGATCGATCTTTTTTCAAAAGTGAACTTGAGGTAGGTTTTATTATGTTAAAGAGAAAACTAATAAGATATTGCAGCATTATGTTTTTTTGAACTTGTATTTTCCTTTCTCTCACGCAGAGTACGTCATCAATTGCTGTTCGAATCATTTATTAATTCGACAACTGTCTTAGGAGCAGCCACGCTGCAGGATTTTGATGCATCATTTCTGACACTGTCAGAACTTCGTTGGAGGCTAAGATTCATCACAAGGGCAAATAATTGTTCGCCAGTGAGCATGTCACGCTGAACTATCAAAGACCTGTGATTAAACGATTCAGAAATTTGTCCCAGATTGTGCACTGAACTTTACAAAGTTACACATGATGTATGAATAATTCTGCGCCCTTGTAAGACTAAACAAAAGGACGCTGGAGCGCTGCTGGTGTCCCTTGTATCCTCTGGTGCTCTTGGAAGGGTTGAAAGTTCATAAAAATTGGAAAGAAATCCAAGGCACCCTGAGTGCCTGGACTTGGATTTCTTTCCAATTCTGGGCCCTTGTTCACCAGTTTCACAGTTTTTGTTGATCTATTCCTTGTTGCCAATGCACATGCTGTGGGGAAGCCAGAGTCATTCTGACTTGCAGAAGCTTTGGATCAAAACTTCTGCAGAACAACCAAATTTAAGGTAAATATTCTAATTTTCATACAGTCATGTTAGCTTTCTATTCCTGGGACACTTGTATCATAGCAAAAGACAACAAATGATCATCAACTTTCATACGAGTTAGCATTTATTTAATGAAATGAGACAATTATGAGCATGCCCGTAGCGTGTTCTCATAATCCTTGCGAGCTATGGAAGTATTACTGTGTTTACTGCACATAAACAAACAATGACATAATTACATAACAATGCCAGGAAGATGCATTGAGGGCGGTTTTGAGAGACAGAGAAAGAGGGAAGCGGAAAAATCCTTTTGCTTGCACTCAGCAGGTGTCCTTTTGGATTAGCGGAAGCTTAGAATGCATCCTGTCATATTTACTTGACCATCATGCAGACGGAGAAACAGACCATCTCTTCCTCATCTTCCCTCTCCTCTCGTGCTTTATCAAACCACCATGTCTTAACCCTCCCGTCGAGTCTTGCAGTTCAACAAGTGGAAAATCAAATCATATTTCAAAAGACTGCACAATAAAACACACTTAAACGACTTTGAGATTTCCTTGGCAGTGGGTTTTCCCAAATACCCCTTCTTTCTCTCTTATTCTCTCTTACTCTCCCACTGGTTCTTCATTTGCAGAAAGCCTCCTCCCACTTGTCCTTTTTGAGTCATACAAAGAAACACAGTAGAAGGGCATTCTCTCTCTCTCCTTTTCTCTCTCAATCCTACTTCCTTCCTCAACGCCTAAACACTTCTCTCCACTCACCTGCTATAGCAGTGAATGCTCTCTCTCTCTTTCTCTCTTTCAACCACAGTCATCTGAGATCCCTGGTTGTTCTCATTCCCCTTCTCATCTCCGTGAGCACCTGACGTTGAGGGAGCTTGTTCCCTCTCACTTCCAGAGGTCAATATTCCTGCTTGCGGCGAGAGCTCCGCGCTGGCGGCCCAGCCCCTTTCCCGCTTCAGCCTGGGACGAAAGACCATTCTGGTGGCTGGCGTGGCCGTCATGCTGCTGTTGGTGCTGGTGATCCTCATACCTGTTTTGGTTCATCTGGCGGGCAGCAGCGAAAACGGAGGTCAGTACGAGATGCTCGGCACTTGCCGAATGGTCTGCGATCCATTCTTGGAAAAATCTGGCACTACGCCTGGTATCGGCACGGGAACGGCTATCACTAATGCGCAACTGGAAGCTGAGGCGCTGACTGATCATAGCATGGGACCCCCGTTGCCCAACTACGCACACGGTCCGCAGGGCAAACCCGGCCGCCAAGGGAAACCAGGGCTACCGGGACCTCCAGGACCCCCGGGGCCACCTGGAGAGCCTGGTCCTCCAGGACCAATGGGGCCACCGGGAAATAAAAACCACACAGAGCGACCGGAGATCGTCGCTCTGGGTGGAAGAACAGCTACTGGAATAGGCACAGCGGTCTATACCATGGGACCCCGCGTGGCCTTCTACGCAGGTCTGAGAAACCCACAGGAGGGCTATGAGGTTCTGAGGTTTGACGACGTAGTTACAAACATTGGGAATAACTACGATGGATCAACTGGGAAATTTGTGTGCAAGGTTCCAGGGACGTACTTCTTCACATACAACGTCCTCATGAGAGGAGGGGACGGAACCAGTATGTGGGCGGATCTGATGAAAAACGGACAGGTAGGGGTTTTTACTGCTAACGCACCTGCACTGAGGTTTATGAAAAGACATATTTTATAATATTCATAATGATATTTTTACCACACTGTGAAAAGGAATAACTGACTGCATCAACACTAATGAAACTCCTTTTTAAGGACCATGTACTAACCCTCAGCCCTTGAAAATCAATTAAAAAACAATTATTTATATATATATATATATATATATATATATATATTATGTTGTACATCCAACACGCGCTGTCCATGAATAATATTTGTCAAGCAGGGAACAAGAAAGTGGTAACATGTTTACCAAGCTTTCGAAATGATGATATTTATTATAGACATTGATATTTTACATAATGTTAGTTACTGAATTTATAACGACTACTGCATGCAAATTCAGCTAACTTTTTTCCCCCCCAAACTATAGGTTTGTTTCGCATTGCAATGTCTGTTTTAATAGAAGAGAGGGTGCATAATTTTCTGGCAGCATATGCACCGCATGAATTACATAACACTGACTAAACACAGACTGCCACAGGGATGTAATTCCTCAAGTTTCTGAATAATCCCACTCCAGTGAGTTTCAATTTGAATAATCATATACCAGAATATCCCGGATGTAACGGGGAGTGCATTTAGGGTTGCTTTCCAGTAAAGGTCAGATTCATGTTTGAGATGAATTTCTGTGTAAAGGAGATATGACCGCACACTCACTTGAAAATACTTTATTTCACCAACGTTTCAGCAACAAGCCTTTGTCGAGGTGATTTGAATGTGAGTGTAAATAGACGATTATTCACAGGTGTGGACAATTAATCTTAGTCGAGCAATTAGCAATTCTAAAGCACCCATTTACAGTCTCACAGAAACAAACAACTTGAGTATCAACTTTCACAGTCAATATTTAAACACTTAGAATATTTATATTACCTAAGACAAAAGTTTCAATCTGATATACATTGACTAAAATCATCACATTCATAAGAAACAGCTTAGATCAAAGTCAACATTTAGTTTGTGTATCCAATAGGCCTTCCGTTTAAAAAGAATTTGATCCAGATCACCTCTCCTTGGTAATAATACCCTCTCAATTCCTATATAACACAGGGATGTAATTGGGTGATTAAACTCAGTACGATGTGAAGCCAGTGGGTAATTCATATTTCTACATCTAATTGTACTTTGATGTTCAGCAATTCGCATTTTTAAGTCACGAATTCACCTTTGGCTAAGCCACGCCTTAGAATGTAGATTGACCAATCACAGCGCAGCCAAGAACGAGCTCCCACAGAGGTCCGACACTTTTCACAGCGCTCCATTGACTTTCAACACAGGAGTCTCATATTTTTGGTCTCGGCAGGCTATTACCGTCGTAGTTTTATCCAAAAATATGGTTAAACGTTGTGCCTCGGGCATTTGTAACACAGATACGCGTTTCCCAGAGAGGTTGGAGGGGGGTGTCCGTTTTTTCCCTTCCCAAAACCGAAGTCAAATCCTGACAAGTGCCGTGTTTGGATTAAACTGTGGATGTCCTCAGTCACCTAAACCCCACAAAGATCAACAAGCACATCTTTTTTTACTTCTAACCTTACTGTGAGTGTGAAGTTATACTAGTTAGACCGTTTTATAATGTTTTAGGTTATGATTTCGGTTCTCATACCGGTTGTTGATACGCTAGCACACGCTGCTAATAAACACGTTATACTCGTGTAGTCCGTTTGCTCTGAAATAATGATTATAGAAGTGAATAGAGACCTACCCAGCTTTGCATGAACAATGTTGCTCCCTGATATTGTTAGTCCCAGCCTCTGTCTCCATTAGGATCTGCGGTGTTTAATTTTTTGACTGTGACCGGTAATGTTATGCTTTTGCCTCTATTTTGGATGCCTCATTGTTCTTGCGTTTCACCTGTATGTCTTGAAAATAGCCTTCGAACGCATATTGCAGCCCCTTTTGCCTACTTCTATCGGACACTTTATTTGCTGCTTTATAAAAGTTTGATAATATTTCAGCAGGAAGAGCGGTCACAGCATAAGCCATGCAGAGCGCAGATGAAGTTTGACAGATGTAGCAACAGTAACTAAGGGGGGCGGTGCTTAGCCAAATTACCTCAGGGACATGTTATGTTTTTGTTTTGCAGCTCATTTATTCCTTTTATATGAATCGATTTAGCAGTATGAGGGTGTTTAAAGGATGTACAACGGTACACTCTTAGAAGAAATGGTTCTATTTAGAACCAGAAATGGTTCCATCCCCCGCTTCATATATGGAACTTCAAAATGGTTCTATATAGAAGCATTTTTTTGGTAAAAGGTTCTATTGGCCATGTACGGAACCCCAGGGTTCTATATAGAACCCAGAGGAACCATTTTTTAAGAGTGTATAGAACCTTTTAGGGGTTCCAAATACGTAGCGCTGATAGAACCTTTTAAGGTTCTGTATAGAACCTTTTCTTCTAAGAGTGTATGTATAGCTACACTAACATGTACCACAGCAATAGATACCTTCTGGAACTGGTGTTATTGAAGTTGTGTTGTGACACGTGGAGGAGACAAGTTTAGGTTTGTTAATTGATTGTCTACACCTGTGAATAATTGTTTATTTATACTCCTCTCCATTATGTAAGAAATCACACTTCAACAAAGACTTGTTGCTGAAACGTTGGTGAAATAAAGTATTTGCAAGTTAGCGTTCGGTCATATCTCCTTTTATACAGATTTGTTTTCTTTGACCTTCCCCTTGGATAGTTTGCTTTAGTGTTTTATTAATGAAATGAATTCCTGTCAATGTAAACTATAAACAAGGAAAGATTTCACTGGACCAAGTGTTCGCCTCTCTTGTCAGAAGAGCTGCTGCATGTGTGTGTACATACTTCACTCGTCTTCTGGCATCCCTCAGTGTGTCATTCTGAATCAGGGCCCTTCTCAAACACCCACGGCCACTCAAAGCACACACATTCAGTATGAGTTGTTCACACACTCAAAATAAATACTCTAAAAATGCCACACACACCAGCCCGGCTTCATGATTTTAGGATGTGTGATATATGTATGTAAAATACTTTTTTATTAAAAGTATTTTTAAATACTTTTTTCAATCATTTGTATATTTTTTTTATTACAAACGGTTCATTGAAAAAAAAAAAGGAAATTTTAGAGGCATGTTACCCTCTTACAGAAAAAAAAAAAACAAGGTATTAACCAAATAATTAAGATGGGACTTAATGGGTAGGACCTGTTCATTTGAAATCCCAAATTGATTAACCACTATCCAATTAATTCTACACATGATTATTTTCAATGTCTATAGTGATTGTAGCTCTAAAACTAATTATGAAATTTGAATTATATGCGCACATATAGGAGTGTTATATGCATTGAACAATCAGAAAAAATACATGCATTTTTATATTTATAGATTTGATATAGAAACAGGCGGAACATGATTTCATTAAGTGCAACAAGTTCATGGATCAACATTCCAATCAACCAATCGGATTTGAGGGACATGTTTACAGTTTATGCCGGACTTACAACCAGGGTCAAGTGCTTCTTCATCAGTGTATTTACCCTCATTATCCTCTGATTTCAGGGATAACTTATAGGTAGGGCTAGGGATATACTTAGGATTAAATTTACAATGCAAGAATGTTATACAAAATATGATGAACCCCTGGAACACGTCTAACTCTGCAAAATCAGGATGTGCAAGAGAGAGAGAAAGCACATTTTTTCATATATACCGTGTACAATTTCAAAATACTGCTGATTTAAATTATTGTTGCTGCTATGAACAAAAACATGAATCACTTGTGTATCTTTGTGACCGACTTAAGTCTTGACTTGCTGTTTTAGCTGCTCATCCTCGCGTTTCCGAAGCCTCTAAGTGACTCACACACAAACACTGTGCACACATGGCTAATCTGAATATATCTTTTAGCTTGTTAGCTTTAGCTGGGCTATGGGCTCCAATTATAATTCTCTTATGCTCGATCAGTCATACACATGGAAACACGCATGACGGATATCAGTTCAAACACAGATACACGCATGTATTAAAACACACCCACGCATGCTGTGTGCTTGAGTCAGCTGTGTTACTCATATGAGAGTGATGGCCCACAGCGACAGCGTTTCACCGTCTGACTGATGTCTTCATATTTGAGCGACTAAGTTCGGTCCCTGTCATTCAAACAAGGGAATGACAAAATCATCCGTCCTCTCAGGCTCTCAAATAATCAATCAAAGCTCTTTTCTTCTAGATTAAATCTACTCAGAGTTGTTCACCCGACCTGAGCAGTGTTTTATTTATAGAGGCTGGAAATAATGAGGAGTGGGGAGAATGTGATGGGAATGTGACAGACTGGGAATCTCCCAGTGAGAAACAGTTGAATGTGTCAGAGTCTCTTTCTAAAGTCTCTTTTAAGGCAAATCAGATCACTCAGTGGCCATCTTGGTAATTGGCGTACAATTCAATTGCAAATGGCAAATCAGCATAATAAAATGTACCAGATTTGTTGAAAGCCTGTATAAAGGAAGAATGCAGTGCATGTTTTGAAAGGCTTGACACCACATTTCCTTTATTGGATTTATGTATTTAAATAAAGTGAGGAACATCACGTGCTTGTTTGCCTCCAGCTTTAGTTCTGATAACATTTTCATCATTCATATTTTTTAAAGCTCTGCTGTAGGAGAAAAGTTAGCTCATTAATTTGAATGTGCCGGAAACAACCGCAGCCGGTAATTTGAGAGTCAGACGATATGCTATCAAATGTGAAGTGATGATTGCATTAACAGGAAAAATCCCATCAGTCTCACCTGAGGAAATGTTATAAAGAAACACTTCATGCAAAACATTTTAATTCTGTTTTTTACTCACCTTCATATCATTCAAAACACATGACTTTCTTGTTTTTTATATATATGGAAATATGTCTCTCCTGTTCACCAATGCTTCATTTATTTGTTTAAAAAATGGTAATATTTTGTGGAAAATTATTTTAATATGAAACATCTGCTTGAATATGTTTTAAAATGTAATTTATTCCTATGATCAAAGCTGAATTTTTAGCATCATTACTCCAGTCTTCAGTGTCACATGATCCTTCAGAAATCACTCTATGATGATTTGATGCTCAAGAAAAAATGTATTATCAATGTTAAAAACCGTTTAATATTCTTGTGGAAACTGTGATATAGTTTTTCGGGATTCTTTGATTAATAGAAAGTTCAAAACAACAGCATTTATTTAAAACAAAAATCTTTTGTAGCATTATAAATGTCTTAACTGTCACTTTTGATCACCACTGTCACCATTATCATTATCTTGTATATATATATATATATATGAAGAGTTCAGATGCAAAAGCCTCTAAGTGACATTTGAAATTTTCTTCTAGAATGATCATTTTTATCAAGCTTGTATATTTAAGTTCAGTATTGTCATTTAAGTGAAATTACTGAACTTGAATATACAAGCTTGATAAAACGCTCTGCTGAAGACGCCGTGCTTTGGGCACTTGAGAGCGTTTTTTTTGTTGAGACGTTTCGTTGCTATGATACAGAATATGCGCAGCACAGTTTACTTGTAACTGATTTCGCAGATAATTTGTTTCATACTAAAAATGAATTTTTCCTCCATTTTGTTCAGTTAGCTCTGCTGGTTGATGTCGTTGTACAGAAAGAATGTTGTGACAGTTTGTCGGTGTGGTATTAGCCCCGCCCCTCCTCCACTGTGATTGGATGGCTGGGTAAAAAGTGACAGTGATGAGCGCTTCGTTTTATCCAAAGTTGAAATTTTTTCAACTCTCGGCGACCAGTAAAAAACGCCGGGCACTCGGCGCTTCAGCGTGAAAAAAAAAAAAAAGTTCAGCGCCTCGTTATGCTCATGCCGTTTAAAAAACGCGCCGCTCCCATTGAAAACAATTGAAAACATACACCAGGCGCGTGGAAAAACGTGTGTATATACTGTATATGTAAATACTATTACATATTCTCTAGACTTACAATTGAAAAGCTGTGTTAAATGATCTCTCTCTCTCTCAGGTGAGAGCCAGTGCGATCGCCCAAGATCAGGATCAGAGTTACGACTACGCCTCAAACACTGCCATCCTACACCTCGACCCCGGGGACGAGATCTTCATCAAGCTGGACGGTGGAAAGGCACACGGCGGGAACAGCAACAAGTACAGCACTTTCGCTGGCTTCATCCTGTACAGTGACTAGAGGTCAGGAGGTCACTGAGTTCAGTCTGACGTTTGTATGGGCGAGAGATATTAGGGGGTCTTAATTGATTGAAGTTGTAAATCTGATATTTATTAACACCTCCAGATTTTATTTTCCATTTTTCCTCTATGGTTCTGTTTGCTGCAGGATATTTTCACCTGAAATTCAACAGCTATTCACGCATAACTGAGTCACAAAACACAACAATGTAATTTGTTTCAAGGCTCAACTGATTCACTATCCACCCTGAAGGAAATTGTAGTAGGCACTGGATCCAATGAGAACACGCTTGAATCTGCACAGAAACCTTCAACAGACACACACGACATCAACCCGAAGGAGAGAGCAGGGCTTCAGGGTTTCAGTCGTAACTGATTGAAAGCCCAATCAAGTGAGTGTTGATATTTCATTACGATGTTGTCTTTACATGTATGATCAATCTGTGAATCTACACTGATGTTTATCAATGTCTCCGACATAATGTGAAGTGAATGATGTTAAATGATTCCCTAAAATCTTACTCATCCTGAGTGTGTGCACCTGGTTTTGTCCGTTGTAAATCATAGTATTTGTGATTGATGTGGAAGTAATAGCACAAATAAAGCTCAGCATTTATTTCAGCTTTTAGCTAAAGCTAAACCCGTTCATTGTTTTTTTTATTTATCAATAAATTATGAGGTATGTGGCTTTCTTAGCTGATATTACCATTAAAAATCTCTTAGCGTAATAAGAGTTACCACTTAATGGATGGGGATCTACATGGTAACTGTAACAGTGATATCTCATTTATAATGACGACCACTATCTAAAACCATGTATTGTATATATGGCATTAATCATGACCTGTACAATATGTCTAAATATCTTCTGTTCTAAATGTAACCGCTAATAGATTTTTGCTTTTGCTAATAAATGGGATTTTTGTAACACTTTTTGGGTCACTTGACTGATTGTATAGTGTGTCTGTCCTGCGGTTTGTTGTCTACACACAGCTGCCTTTATAGGGAGTTTCCTAACTTAAAATGAACCCTAATAAGTGACTGTAATTTAGTTTTTTTTAAATTAGTAATGAACTATTTTAGTTTTTAGTAATATTTTGAATGAACGGTTATTTTATTTTCATTTCTTTCATTTTTAGTTTCATTTTTTAATTCTTTCACTCATTTTTATGTGGTTTTGTCATTTTTATTAGTTTTTGTTTTTAAAATTTCTATTTAGCATTCATGTATTTTTATTTCAGTTTTAATACTTCAACTTAAACCTATTTATTTCTGTTTTCGTTTAAGTTTAAGATTTGCATCTAATATTTATATTTAATTTTATTTTAACTTTGTTTCAATTACCAAAAAAAAAATTATATTGGGTGAAATGTTTTCAAATTCGGTAAAATAGTCTACTTGAATTATATTTTAGCTTTATTTCTTTACCTTTTGATTTTACGTACTATCATATAATAAATAATTTGCCTCAAACTAATTAAAAATATTGCTGCATATCTTATGGAAGCCCTCTGTAATTCTTTACAGAAAACTTTTTTTTTATTTTTTTTTAATTTATTTTTTACCTTATCGGAATGGTACGAAACGTGGTAAAGGTTTTGACACTTGCTGTGAGAACATAAAATAATAATTATGGACATGTATATGAAAAGGTTAAATGGTCCTTAAAAAAATAGACACACTTGTATTGTTCGTGGTCAAAAAATGAGTGCATTGGAAATGAATGGGAAACAAATTTCATCTAGTCGAAACGTTTGGTACTGCGGCCGAACTAAATCGTCCTGAAAGCTCTTTTTTTTTCAGATATCAACCTCAGTTTGATACTCAACCTCGATTTTCTCAGTTTCAGAGTAAAATGTGTTTTGGAATTTATATTTAATGTAAAATTTAATAAATAATAAACTTAAACTGTTTTCACTTCAGCAATAATCTGCCATGTGGCGTCTTTAAAAAGAGACCAAGCTTAAGTCTGTGCCACAAAGCATTCAAGATTTACCACAGTTAAAGTTCACTTAAGTTTACCACAACCATCCAATCAATTCCCCACAGACAAAACCAAGTCTTCCATGTTTTTCTTATTCCAGAAGCTGTTTCAGTCGGGTATACTTCACAATAGGGGGGAAAAAAAGACTATCGCAATGTTTCATGCCGACTTTAAAATGTGCTTTACAAATCGTCATCAATGTTACATACAGTAAACGTGATTTGCTCAATAACAAAGAATATTCACAAATAAAATGTGCATGCATATGCTGTTATTTCTCATGAATGAGTAATTTTTGTGTTATAAAGACTAAATCAGAAAAGAGATAAAGGCAGATTTTAATGTTAAAGAAAAGAGGAGAGATCACAGCTAGGTATAATGAGTGTGAAATGCCACATGTCTGGAGGGGAAGGACTTCCGCCTAATCAGAGATGATCAGAGAGAGAGAAAGAGACAGAGAGAGAGAGAGAGGAAGGCTTGAAGCTGGCATGAGCGCCGGGAGGGAGACGAGAGATGATGAGGACTGGTTATGTAAACAACAAGATGTTTAGATGTGAAGTTTAAATGACATGGTTGATTTTCACTGACCACGGTTTGAGATATCAAGAGGTTCATCAACAACCCATGAGGGGTTTTTTAATTACTTTTTTGAGCTTGTCAAAAATGGACACCATATCTGCTCTTTCATTAATGAGAAACTCTCTCAGTTAAACGATATAATTAACTCCTAATGTCAAAGTAGAATAGCTCACGGCGATCTTCAAGACGCTAAATGGAGAAACAAGCCGGGAACAGCACTAATTATAAAGTCAACTTAAAGTTATTGTAGCAATTCCAAAGAAATCTTGATCATCTTTTATCAAAATAAAATAACTTGCTTCGCCTCAATGTAAAATGTGATTAGTTGATTGCTTTAAAAAAAAAAGTCAAGAAACTCATCGGCCTGGGAAAATGAACTCAACAAGCTTCCCTTCAATATGACTGTTAAAATCAACAAATTGTTAACCTAAAACCACAATATATTTTCTTTTATCCAATTAAATTGGAATTGAAGTCTATGTAACTAAAAAAATATTTTTGGGAGGTTTTGAATGCCATGTTGTGAAGCTTAATGTCAAAGTGAGTGTGTGGATGCTAAAAAGCATTAAGGGACCTTCCAGTAAAATTTATGCAGTCACAATAATTTGTATCTCAAGAGATGGGCGACACCAAGAAACTAGTGTCGGCCTCAGATGACACCGCCCACTGACCGCCAGATGCATATTCTTCACATTAAAAGGCATTGGATAGCTGGCAATGTCATTTTCCATTTATAATAAGGAGTTCTTCTGAGGATAAACTGGTCGCTGGTCATGAGAATTGGTAAGTAGCTGTTTTACATGTAAAAGATAATGTAACCCATACAGCTAAATATTTTGTAGGCTCAAAATATTGTCATTTTTTCAATAACAACCTACTGGATGTAGCCTACATTATCCCACTTATATAGGCAGCTATTGTTATTTAGCTAAGAAGAAAATGAAGAAAACCAGATTTGAGTCTAGACAAATGAACAAGTTCAAACAAGACAGACATTTAATGGATAATGTACAGTCGTGCCATTTATTACACAGCTTTTCATCACATAAATAATGCAAGAATACAAGAAATATTAAATTGAGTAAAAACAGTTCTTATTTTTCATTGCAGCATTTATTATAAATGAGTCATCCATTTATATTATTACTATTTTTTAATTTAGGTAATCTACCCATCAAAATAAGTTCCCCTCCCTCGTGTTTACTGGTGATGAGGGCGGAGCAACCTGTCACTCACACGAGATCCACCAATAGCAAACCACAACCACAAGCCCCGCCCTACATTTGTTCTTGTTCGAGAAGGTGTTTTACTCAGTTATACATCGTTTCTGTTTCATGCCAACTTCAAAATATTACCTGTTTATTATCTTATAATCCATTACAATGTACAAACTACAAAACAATCGTTCTAGCCGTAAGACAAACACTTATTATACGGTAAGGGGTGCCATGTGCGTTGGATGTAGACGAAACGTCTAAAGCATCTCTATGATACCTTGGGATGAGAACGGGTCGTCCAATGCACATGGCACCCTTTAGCGCCAATATAAGACAGTGCCCCCTAGTGGTCTAAACCTAACCCGATCCTAGAACTAATAACCGAACAAAGCTCTGTGCGTGTTATATTGACGATAAAGGGTGCCATGTGCGTTGGATTTAGACGAAATTTCAAAAGCGTCACTATATGACGCCCTAGGATGAGAATGCGTTGGCGTTGGCTGTAGAAGAAATGTCAAAAGAGTCAGTAAATGACGCCTCGGGATGAGAACAGGCTGGTAATACTGAATACCTCCAGTTTAAACACAGTGGATAACAGAAGCGACAGATGGCACCAGCTAATTTTGAATGAAATGAGAGAGAACGTTCATCCATTGCATGATACGAGAGACATGAAAAAAGTGCTGGAAAATACCTGGATGAGTGGTCTTTATCAAAGACTGTATAGAATATCACACGAGGCATCACTTATTGTTTTGAATGGGGAAAAGTGCAACACTCAATATGGCAGAATAAGTCCCGCCTTCTGAATAAGAGCCAATCGCTAATTGGTAAAGTCATCTGCTGTTAGAAGCTCCAGTTCCCATAGAAACAGTCAGATCCATTCTGAAAATTCGTCATGTTTCAAGCGTTTAGAAACAACATTTATGAGACAGTTGTCAGAATTAATTGGTGATTTCAAATGTGAAATTTAATCATAAGCTTGGCGAATAGTTTTGGAGGAGCTGCACTTGCATGACCGAGAGGCTTTTCAAAGATGGCCGCTGAGTGAAATGACTTGCTTTAAAGGGACTTTGGTCTTTATACAGCGTTACCATTGATGACATCATTTTCGGAATTCCATTATTTCGTTATAGGTGGTTTGCAGTCACGTGATTGTGTTGATGCACGGAATGCAGATGGAGGGCAAGGAGTGAAGAGCGCAATGGACGAGATGGAGGAAAATCCGTGTACTTTAGACGCTATTACAAGAGAAATATATAAACAGAAAATCGAAACATATGTTGGATGTGATCCTTACGTTATGAAGAGGACCAATTTTTTAGTGAATTGAGAGATTTGCCTGCCATCAAAGCTGTAGATATTAGCAACTAACTCGTCTTACAGACATACTTTGACTTTACAAAGTTCGGAAACTGGTACGTTACACAAACAGCCACATGAGTGTATTTAAACACCTGAATAATGTAATTATAAGCCACATAAATAATATATTAACTCACATTTGACGAAGTGATCACTGCACACACACACACACACAGGCATTTTCCAACACTAGCTCACGACCAATTTGTACGAATTCGACGCATGATTAAAAAGTGGCTAATTCGTACTAATTCGTACGATTTGTCTAAACCCCACGTGATGGTTAGGTTTAGGGGCGGGGTAAGGGGTAGGTCATTCGTACGAATTCATACGAATTGGCCAATTCGTAAAATATGTACGATTTAGCAAAATCTTATTAATTCGTACGAGTGAGGTCGTTACGAATTAGCCACTTTTTAATCATTCGTCGAATTCGTACGACTTGGTCGTGAGATCGGGTTGGCATTTTCCCATTCGGCTCCTCCCGACCTCAGACGTAGGTTTGCAATGCATTTTTCCCGGTGTTTTTCTGTCAATTTCTTTGACAGAAAATGACAGTATATATTTTCCGCCATTATGAACAACAACTTTGGGCACACGATAAAAACTCCTCGTGGTTTGATCGATTTGAGCAACCATAAACGACGCAAAACATAGGCATTTTGAGTGTGTTATAGTGCTTCCTAAATATAGAAAATCACTTCCTGCCCTCCATCTGCATTTCGCGCCATGGCAACGCAGTGGCGTGACGTCACGCGAAAACAAGCTATTGGGAAATAAGTGACTTTTGGAATGTGATTACCGACCCATCAGTACCAAGCATTTCGGTGAGCCATGTATAGCGTTAGATGTAAAACGCGCCCCTTCTAGTTGAAAGCCAACTTTCTTTTAGCTCATTACAAATCTGAGCACCGCTGGGAAACCCTGAAGTTGCACAGTAGGTCCCAGAAAGGGCAAATGATGACCTGGAAAGTTGCCCCACAGCCACTGTGGCCTTGAGCAGGGCTTTTAACCCCAGGACTGCCCTCCTGGTAAGTGGACTTAAGTCGCTGTGCATAAAAAAGAAGCGTCTGCTAAATAGCCAATAACCAAACATCAAGGAGAGGTCAGTCTATGAAGGTAGATTTGTGTCTTTATTATTCAATCAAAAAAAATGTTGCTTCAATCAAAAAAAATATTTTCAATTAAAAAAACCTTCACTTCAATGAAAAAAAAACTTTTCAATCAAAGAAAAAAAGTATTTGAATCCAAAAATATATTTGAGACTCAAAAAAATACATTTGAACACTGCTTTTCTTTGATTGAAAATGTTTTCTTTGATAGAAGTCCGGTTTTTTTTGTTTAAAGCAACCTTTTTAATTAAAGTAACATTGTTTTTTGATTGGACCATATAATGGGTAGGACATTTGTGTCTTTATCATTCAATCAAAAAAGAAGTTGCTTCAAACAAACAAACAACAGAATCAATACAAAAGTCACTTCAATGAAAAGATAAACATTTTCAAATATAGAAAATCATTTTTGAATGCAAATAAAATATTTGAGACTCCAAAAATTGCATTTGAACACCTTTTGTTTTAATTGAAAATGTTCTCTTTGATTGAAGTAATCTTTTTTGTGTTTGGGCCATACATGGGTAGGACATTTGTGTCTTAATCATTCAATTCCAAAAAAGTTGTTTCAATCAAAAAAAAAATATTTGCAATCAAAGAAAAAACTTTTCAAAAGCAAAAAAAAAAATTATTTACCTCGTGTATAAAAAAAGTATTGAAGAGAATGTGTTTTCGTTGTTTTTGTTTTTTATTTGAAGTGAAAAAAATTTAGAATTTCAAATTGTTTTGATTGAATCCTTTTTTTTTTTTGAAGTGCAAAAAGTTTTGAAGTTCAAACTTTTTTTTTGATTGAATCATTTTGACACAAACGTTCCGCAGTGGGCGGGTGCTTCTCTGTTGGTCAGACATGTTTGATTGACAAGTGTCTACACCAACGACATCTTTCTGACAAAGAAGTCATGTTCGCCACTCGCCAGCAAGTTTTTACCCCTACAGGATATTATCTATTTATCATTTGATCTTGTGGCTCTAAGCATCGCGCCAGCCACACCAGCCACACGATCTCTCACTGTTTACTATCAGAAACTCCGATTAATACACGAGAGCACACAGACAGTGTTATCCTGCTCTTGTGTACGGGCGTCAGTTTGGTTTGGTTTGAAATGTGCTGGGGGACGGAGAGACGTATTCGGAAGAGCATTTTCAAAAGTGCTGGGTACAATGACGCATTCATTATTTTTTTTCTCTTTCGAGTAGGCGCCGCGAGATGTTTCAAAAGTGGTGGGTACAAAATCGACCCTGGCAAAAAGTGGTGGGGACATGCATACATCTATGTATTGCACTATGTGTGCTTTCGTGTAGCTACCATTAGGTGTAAATAGAGAGAGATCGTGTGGCTGGTGTGGCCGGCGCGACGCTTAATAGAGCCATGCGAGCGCACTCCCATACGCATAAAAAGAGCAAATAAAATATAATATAAGATGACAAAAAGGTAAATAAGAGATGGATTTTACGTTATTATACGCGCTCCAATACGGGCAAAAAGAACGAATAAAATATATGATCAGATGATAAATGTGTAAATAAGATCTGTATTGTAGCTACTGTAGGCTATGTGTGCTCTCGTGTAGGCCTACCATTAGGAGTGTCTGATAGGTGTAAACAGTGAGAAATCTTGTGGCTAGGCAGGTGAAAAGCGTTTGGTTAATGGTGAATATTGACCTATTGTGCGTACCGTTCTGTCGGGGAATATGCGCTGCATTTACTGTAAATATTGTGTAAGTTCGAGTGGCAGGCGCTATATAATGTAGTGCATATAAGGCACATATATCCGTGGCCGGTCGAGTAGCAGATCCCCCTGCCACGCAAAGATTTTATCCCCTCTAAAAAAGCTGCTGGCGAGTGGCGAACATGACTTCTTTGTCAGAAAGATGTCGTTGGTGTAGACACTTGTCAATCAAAAATGTCTGACCAACAGAGAAGCACCCGCCCACTGCGGAACGTTTGTGTCAAAATGATTCAATCAAAAAAAAGTTTGAACTTCAAAACTTTTTGCACTTCAAAAAAAAAAAAAAGGATTCAATCAAAACAATTTGAAATTCTAAATTTTTTTCACTTCAAATAAAAAACAAAAACAACGAAAACACACATTCTCTTCAATACTTTTTTTATACACGAGGTAAATAATTTTTTTTTTGCTTTTGAAAAGTTTTTTCTTTGATTGAAAATATTTTTTTTTTGATTGAAACAACTTTTTTGGAATTGAATGATTAAGACACAAATGTCCTACCCATGTATGGCCCAAACACAAAAAAGATTACTTCAATCAAAGAGAACATTTTCAATTAAAACAAAAGGTGTTCAAATGCAATTTTTGGAGTCTCAAATATTTTATTTGCATTCAAAAATGATTTTCTATATTTGAAAATGTTTATCTTTTCATTGAAGTGACTTTTGTATTGATTCTGTTGTTTGTTTGTTTGAAGCAACTTCTTTTTTGATTGAATGATAAAGACACAAATGTCCTACCCATTATATGGTCCAATCAAAAAACAATGTTACTTTAATTAAAAAGGTTGCTTTAAACAAAAAAAAACCGGACTTCTATCAAAGAAAACATTTTCAATCAAAGAAAAGCAGTGTTCAAATGTATTTTTTTGAGTCTCAAATATATTTTTGGATTCAAATACTTTTTTTCTTTGATTGAAAAGTTTTTTTTTCATTGAAGTGAAGGTTTTTTTAATTGAAAATATTTTTTTTGATTGAAGCAACATTTTTTTTGATTGAATAATAAAGACACAAATCTACCTTCATAAGTCTAGCCATAGCCTGCCCCTTTCCTCTGAGGGTGTCTATGTGTATCCTCAAATTAGAGTCATCGCAATCAGAATGTCATCTCAGACACAAAGACACCCGCCGACGCGCACATCAAAACACGGAGGATGGAAAACAAACAGCCGATGACTGACAGGTGAGAAAGGTAACTGTCTGCGCTCCGAACACAATTCACAGACTGAGATCTGCCAATAACAGGCTTCCCGCGGGGAAAAGCATGATGAAACATGACCATAATACATAATGCATAGCCTGTTGAGCTTTTGCCAAAGCAAATCACACTCGACGTACAATAGAATAATCCCTTATTTTCCATGGATTAAGCTGTTAAAGATCACAGTCAGCCCTGCTTGTTAGAAGCGCTGTAAATCAGCGGATCAAGTCAATGTGAGGTTGTTTTCATACAGGCAGAGATGAAGGTGACTTTTGTGCATAAGATTGCGATGACATTTCCAGACCCCTTTGATAAGCCCAGTTTTCTTATCTCACGGAGACAGACTTGAGACTACAGCGGGACACCTGCTTACATTACCAGAGACCGTGCAAGATCTTCACTAATGTTATTTAGAGCTATCGATAGCAGGAATCTCTGTTTAAAGTTGGGAATTGTCATATGCTAGGAAAAAAAAACACAAAGTACACTTGTTAAAGTCCTGCAGGCCTAAGTACAATAACATATGTCAGTTTAAAATAAAGTGTAATTGTTATTTTTACAGTGTAATTTCAGTAATAATTTTGTCTACCGTGACTAGTTTACTGCATGGATTTTTTTGCTGCTGTGCCTTTAAGACTTTCATGTAACCTCCTTTTTCACATGTGAAACGAGTTTTAGCTAATTGTTGGACTCACACATGGGCTGCTGTGGAGCTGAGTTTAGTTTTTAAGCCTCCACACGTCAAATGTGTCATCTAAACTGTGGAGATGCAGACCGAAAGTGATAATTTTCAAATAAGCTTCAGCCCCTTTTAATCTATAACATTGGGATTCTTCAGGATCTGCTACACAGTAAAAGGTTTGGTGAACTTTCATTTTACTTTTACTATTAGTTTTTCTTGTGTTTAGCAATACTCAATGGCTGTTTAACAAGGCAAATCACATTTTGGGCATATTTGCAGTAATTTTAGCCATGCAAATCCCATCTACTATATAATATTATAATATTTAGAATAAACGGTTGTCAAATACTTAGTTGTAAAAACCTCTCCTTACTACTTTAGATTTTATTAAAATTTTGATTTTTTTTTAATTTAATGAATTATATTTTATTTTAATTAAATATAGTAAAATGTTATTAAAACCTAAATGTACTTTATTTTTTATAAAAATGCATTTTAATTTATTTTAGTTCAAGTTTTAGTAATTTTGTTGTGTTTTGTAATTTTTATGTCAAGTTAAACTAAATAAATGTTCTGAATAAGTTAAAAATCAGTTGTTGTTTTTTTTTTTTTTTTTTTTTTTTTTTTGCTTTTAACAAAGATTGGCTTAATAAATGCTGCATTATGGCTACAGTATATGCTTTTTTTTTTGTCTAAGGAGGACATTTTCTAAAAGTTACAGTATATTTTTTACTTAACTTTTAAACTTTTTTACTTCAAAAGACAAAAGAATTTGACACAAAAATTCCCATATACATATACACCTCATTTTTCATGTAATCACAGGCCATAATGCATGTGGCCATTTGTAATTTTAATATGTCTGGCTTCCTGTGTCATTCGCTTCCAGTTATTTTTAGCTTGATATTGCAACCTGATATTTATCATTACCATATTATTTTAATGAAGTCTAATTATAACAGTTATACAGTTTGCTGCACTTATATTCTTCTTGTTTCCGTATAGCTGATAATAAATCAAAAGTCTCACACATTCACAGAAAAAAACTTACATTCGCGTTGAAAAATTTACCAATTCATACGAGTGATTAAAAGGTGGCTAATTCGTACGAATTCGTACGACCTCACTCATATGATTTTGTACGATTTGTCTAAACCCACGTGATGGGTAGGTTTAGGGGAGGGGTCAGGGGTAGGTCATTCATACGAATTGGGCAACTCGTAAAATATTTACGATTTAGCCAAAATCGTACTAATTCCTACGAGTGAGGTCATTAGCAACCTTGTAAAATTCGTACGAATTGACGTAAGTTTGGGTTGGATGGACAGCCCCAGTTTCACAGAAAAGGTTTAAACCTAGTCCCAGACTTAAAGGAGTAGTTCACTTTTAAAAAAAACTTTTGGTGATTTACTCACCCCCATGTCATCCGAGATATGTGACTCTTGATATTTCGAACTCGTTCATCAAAATGGCAAAATCTTTTTTTGAGTCATTTGGTTGATTCAATGAACAAAAAAAAAGACTGACTCGGAAAAAGATTAGTTCGAACAGGAGAGTCACGAACGCGCATCACAGAACAGAGCAAGACGACCATTTGAGCTTATAAAACTTAAACTTTTTTTTTTTTAAATGAGCGATCGTTTCGCTTGATAAGACCCTTATTCATCATCTGGTGTCGTTTAAAGCCCTTTGAAGCGGCACGGAATCTCTCATTTGGACCTTGAACCGTTTGGTTCCCATTGAAGTCCATTAAATGGAGAAAAATCCTGGAATGTTTTCATCAAAAAAATTAATTTCTTTTCGACTGAAGAAAGCATGACATGGATATCTTGGATGACATGGGGGTGAGTAAATTATCAACAAAAGTTTTGTTTAAAAGTGAACAACTACTAAATGCATGTTTGAGTTGTTTTAACTGAAAGCAACTTCCACTGAAATATCTTAAAATATGTCACTCAGAGTCATTGTTTTGTCTCAAGATGCACACCAGTGATGTTGTTTTCTAAGGCATGTTTATAAAAGCTTCTTAAAAGGCATAATCCTGACTTAATCTAAGCCCTGTCTGTGAAACCGGGCCATAGTGTACGAAGTGGCATGGGTGTGGCTTGCTGTCTGTGATGAAGGGGCAGGGCTGTTGTGATTGGTGGAATCATATTAGCAATCTCCTCCCAGACTTTTGCGTAACTCGGTTCATGTAAATGTCAGAGTTTGCAATGTCAAAGCTTCAGGTAAACGTGGTGCAGAGCAGATGAGGACATTAGTTTGCCCATCCTCTCATCGCCAATGACACCAGCAGCAGCTCAGTCTCAGTTTGACGCGAGTTCACAGAAGTCAGACGAGTAACAGATCTCACCTTTAGCTGTGAGCGAGACGCAGGCCCGCTGAGCTCGGACTGGCAGGTGGGCTGCATGTGGCTCATGTAAAGTGCCAGCTGATGCTTTATCTGTTCCTACAGCCTCCAAACTGCAAATGACAAATAGAAACGCTGCCGGGATCTAATGTCACGTACTGTAGCTGTAATTTAGATTTACTTGTGTGAAAATGTGTGAAATTTGCTTTTAGATTGTTTCAGAGGTGCACATGTTTGTGATATTGCTATTAAAGGGACAGATTGCCCATTCTCGAGACACATTAAAGGGATAGTTCACCCAAAAAATGAAAATCCTGTCATCATTTACTCACCTTCAAGCAGCAGAACATAAAGATATTTTCAAAAAAAACTTTGGAAATCTAACGAAATCGCAAGCCATTGATTTTTATAGTCTTTCACACAGGATTTGAACGACCTGAAAGTGAGTAAATGATGACAGAAATTAACTATCAAAGTGCTCAAGTATAGCATTATCCAGACAGCAAAATGGTGCGTACGTGTAGATTCAACGCGTACCAGATGTGGGCCGGATCTGGGCCGACACTATGTTGCTGTCTGGGTATTTAGGTCATGTTGGTTATTTACAAGTGTTGCCAAGAATTCATGGAAACACACATATTCGCTCATTTCAAGCACTAATGCCCACTTTTATCACCATATTTTATGTGAAATTCGGTATATCTAGGAAGTGCCGCCATACACCCCAAAATTCACGCTCGCTGACAAACACACACAAAGCAGCTGTCACTTCTCATTAGGTGGGTGTTTTCCAGCTGAGTTGGTGTGATAGGGCTGGGTGACTCGACCAGCGACAGTGTGTTGTGATGTGGACACACCCGTAGGCGAGAGAAAGAGGTGGGTGGGGCCATATCTACAGGACACACACACACACACACACACACAGTTACTCCCTGTAAACGGACTCAAATGCTTCACTGTTGCAGGCCATCCCATACAAACCACAAACCAGCAGTGTAAGGGCGGATATCGTGAAAACCGTCATGAACATCTCTGGGTCTCGCCAAAGTCAAAAGAAAAAAAAAGAACTTGATAAAAAAAAAAAGCCTATTTTTAGGACCAATATGAAATTTTCAATTATCCACCAGTTCACCATTTTCCGAAACATTTTCTTCAAGGATGAATTGATTGTAAAGATTATTCAAATTCAAGATAATTTCAAGGTTATTCAATTACAAGACTTTTCAAGTTTTCTGTTTGCTGTTCTTTTGAACTTTCTATTCACCAAATAGCCAATTTTATAATAATAATACGTTTTCTTCGCACATCTGTTTTCAACATTGACACTGATTAGAAAATTGTAGAATCATAGTGATTTCTGAAGGATCATGTGACACTGAAGACTGGAGTAATGATACTGAAAAATCAGCTTTGATCACATTATAATAATATTATAACTATAATATAGACCCGTTTACAGTTGGTAAACATGGGGACGTTTTTTTGTGGGCGGAGCTTAGGTGGAGGCAGAAAGATCCATCTGGCCGCTTCACTAACGCTAGTTAGCTAGGATTGTTAGCTTATTTTTTAACAATGACTGGAGAAAATCCGATATTATCTTAATGTGTAAGGTCACTCAGTGTAATGACATTTTAATTATAATAATATTTCACAATATTAATGTTTTTCACAATATATATATATATACGTATGTACTGTATGTGTATGTATACACATAGATAAAAAATTTCATCACCATGCAAAAAAAATTAGGCTTCATTTCTTTTACGCCAAAAATATAATTTCTTATTTTGTTTCTTGTTATTTTTGCAGTTGATATTTCTGTGAATTTCACTCGTAAGTAACATTTCCCAAAGTGACAGTGTTCAAAAAGTTTACTTTTCACTCTAGTTACTTTACATCTGGATATGCAGACACTTGATTCTGTTTAGATGAACATCTGACAGAACTGCTCTCTCTCTCTCTCACACACACACACACCATCATCATCTATTCCATTAAGACAGATGCACAATCTTAAAACCTTGACCATCTCTTACAAACACACACACACACACACACAGAGGTCTTACTGTGCAGGGCCGCTGGCCCGCGTCACTCTGTGTTAGCATAAGAACAGCTTATTACAGACAGAGAACATCACCATGGGCCAAGCCTGAAGATGAAGAGAAGTGAGTGAAGAAGACAGAGAGAGAGAACTCACAACTGCCTGCCATATCTGTGTGTCCATCAGATGCACATGTTTATTACTCATATTTCCACTGTGAGAGGAACATATACACTCTTACTAATGTAGCTAGATCAACAAAACCAAACAACCTGAACATGTGCATTTATACCCACCTTAAATCAGGTTAAAAGAAATAGCTCTTTAAAATACCAACTGCAGGTTACCAAAATGAAAACTTGCATAATTTCCCCATCCGACTTTTGCTTATGTCCAAGTGTGATTCTCCTGTTGACATGGGTCATTCAGCATCACAAAGAGTGAATTTAGTACAGCAGATGATGTTGTATATCTGTTTAATTCAGATATAGATCAAAATATATGATGTTCACAAAGAGCAGCAGAAGATACTGATACATTCCATTTTGTGAAAGCGTGAATTCATAATTAACAAACAAATGTGTATTGAGGTAAAAAAAAAAAGTTGCATTGTTGTCAGTTCTATTTTATACAATATATTACACTTAAGATGAATCACAGTTATTGTGTTGATAGTTACGCAGCCTGCGCTAGACGTACCGTACAATCCACAGAAATCACATAATACAACTGTGTGCAGTAACCGTCAATATGGAGATTTCACAGATGTAGCTCAGGCTGCAAACTAGCTGTCGGTGGTGAGGTCAAGTGAGGTTAGACATCCAATAAAACCTTAACACAACTTAAAATGTTAAAATAAAAAATCCTATTCTTTATTGTTTTCAGACTGAAATTAAAATTCTGTCATCATTTACTCGTCATTCCAAACCTGAATGAGTTTAGGCGTTAGATTAGAGTGAAAGTCAATGGGGTCCAATGTTGTTAGGCATTTCTTCAAAAAGCAAGGAATGCATACAGGAGTGAATGATGACAGAAGTTCAGTTTTGGGTGAACATAGAGTTCTGTATGTTTGCTAAGAGACGAGCAGTCTGACTGTATACAGGAACAGGCCGCCGAGCCCGGCGACGGCTGCCACGGCGACCGCCCTGACGACCAGAAACTCCATGGAGTCCTCCAGCTTGGTGTGCAGTCGCAGCACCTGTCTGTGAGTGTCCTCGCGAGAGCCCGAGTTCTCGATCACGTGACTGGCCAGTCCGCGCTTCTCTTTGAGGGGCATCTGAGCGCCAGTTCTCTTTTCGGCCTCCTCCTGACTCAAACCATCCCTCTGCATGAGTCGGGACAGCTGCGTCGCCGGATCACTGCCAAAATACACACTCGTCAGGTGGAGACTTCAGTGTTGGCTCACACTTGGTAAGACTTTACTTTACAGTGTCCTTGTTACATATGTTACATGTACTTACCATAGTAATAATAGTAAATTATGCATAATTACATGCAACTAACCCTCAACTAAATCTAATCCTACTATAGTAAGTACATTAATATTACTCAGAACTTACCTTAAAATAAAGTGTAACCCTTTATTTTAAGGTGACGTAGTTGCATTGTACTTACTCAAATAAGTACAGAGTAATATTTTGGTTTGGTTTAGGGTTATTTACTTGCAATTATGTATAATTTACTGTTATTACTATAGTAAGTAGTAACTACGTCACCTTAAAATGAAGTGTTACCCATAAAGTGTTACCTAAAACTATTAAAAAGTCATTGCAAAGCTGGAAAAGTAAACGCAAACCTCCATGAAAATTTGAAATCGGCAGCCGAAAAAAGTACTAAAACTAAAATAAATATATTAAATTAATATTATAGCTAAATTTGTATAAATAAATTAAAGCTAAATAGAAATATTGAAAAAATATAAACGAACGATTAAATTACTAAAAAAGTGAATGAAAACCTTTAGAATAAAAATAAAAGCTAAAATAACATTATTATCTGCTTTAAAAACTACTTGAAAGTAACCCAAGATGACTCGTGTTCCAATGATTTATGAAGAAAGATTTAAAAATGTTTATGTATATCATACCAGTATACGACAACAGTGTGGGTTAGGAACCGAGTGAGACGTCGAGTTTCGAAAAGCAGCGGCACATCCAAAATCACATACCTGTAGCCTAAAGAACAACACACACAAGCGTTTATTCACGAGACTCATGCCTGCTCATCATAATGTGCTTTGAGTGTGAGTGTACCTTTGATGAAGTACAGCAGTATTTGTTTGAACATTTCTTTATGTATTTCTGGGTGTGTGATGGAGTTCAGAAGTCTTCGCTTCTCTGGGTTGGAGAAGATTATCTGCCCCAGTTTCTGTCTGTCAATCTCGCCATTGTCTAACAATATTTCCCGTCCAAAGTGCCGTAAAATCAGTCTGTACGCTGGGCTCTGGGGCTTCACCACTGAAGCACAGAGAAAAAACACACAAATAAAGCACGCATATAAAAACACACCATATATAAACAGCACTAAACACCTTTTCGGGCAACCAGATCTGCATCGATGACAGGACAGCCTAGCTCTTTGAGTTGAGAAGACACTGTGCTCTTCCCTGAGGCGATCCCTCCGGTTAACCCCACCAGAAACATGCTGAAACACAGAAAGCATCATTTACCAATTATCATTATCATTTAGAGTATGTGCTTCAAGATTATTGATCACTGGCGCTCTCTAGCGGCCACCACTGGAATTTCAATTAAAAATTGGGCTCATTAATATGCATTTACAGGAGCTGTAGGAAACATGACAGACTCAAACAACATTTCTAATAATAATAACTAACATTACGATTGTTGAATTGTTTATATCTGTACATTGAGCGGTAAAACACAAGTTAAATCAGTTGACAAATTTAGCTTCGCTTAAAATCACTCATACCCCAACAATAATGTGGTTATAAATGGTAATAAACACTACTGACATTTTAAAATGTTAAAAATATACAGAAAGCGCAGTTACCCAACAGCAATGACCTACTTATGCTGTAAACAGAGATTATAAAAGCGTTTCTGCATACATTTACACGAAAATAAAGACGAACCTCAAAGAAATCCCAAAACACAAATCTCGCGCTTAATGGGGGGTTTCTAAAGGGTTTGGCGACTCTTTAATAATACTAAATAAATATATTCCCATTATTTGTGTACATAACATTGACCTGTTCGCTTGAAAGCAATGTTTTGCTCTTCCTCGTCTCGGTAAATAATTCAACACAGCACATTATTAGCGCCGACACGCGGCCTGGAGCTAACGACAAGTCTAAATGTGAAGCCTAAGCAAAGCTTTTTACAGGAAAACCTAATTAATTAATCCCTGCCTGAACCAACAAACTGGTTTACCATTGGCTGTAGTATTATACAATGACAACAGGTAGGCCTACAGTATGTTGACGAGTAGAAATGGCTGATTTTCAAGAGGCTTTATTGAACAACCTTGCTCTATTTTGACATTTTGTTGTTTTCTTATCACTATGCTGCCTGTACGCTTGGTAGATGCTGATTAGTTGTCTTTTAATCTACAACTCTTGGTTGTGTTGTCTATATTTTATCGCAGGATTCACACCACCCTGCCTTGGAGATGAAACACAAACACAGATGGTCAACCCAACTGGATCTACAAGTTTGTCCTGATCAAACGCACTTGCATCTAGTTTTCAAGTGAGCATGCTGACTTTGACCATGTTTAACTAGATATAGAAATTTCTGAGAAAAGTCTTTGCATTTTAAAGCTTGCCCTATGATAAGGAGTGGAACTATATGATTTAGATCAAATGTTATCAAGACCAGACTTTCAGGAAAAAAAATCATTTGAATTCTGGGTAAATAAAATGTATTTCTAATAGTATCTAGTCTCACAGGTCATTATTGTGAAATCTTTGTGTGAAATATTTTCATATTATTAAAAAATGAATAATATATCACATCAATGCAATTTGTAATGATCCATTGCATTAGCTGGCAATGAAAGTTGTTTTTAAAAAATAAACGTTTATACTCTAAAATATGATCGACAGCTGATCTGAACAGAAAATGAAGGGAAAAACCCACAAGAAATGGAATTTCTTTATTTTAGCACATGACTTTCGGACACGTCAGAAGTGAAACAGTCCATTTCACATGTGATCTTTCGAGGATATTATGAACAAATTATAAAAAATGCAAAAGATCCATCTGTTAGATTTCAGAACAATTAAGCAAAGCTGTTGTGCACAATGGAAACAACATCATATCAGAGTCATATTCATATTCAGTCAAAGAGAGAAATATTTACACAGTACAGAGGGAAGTGTGTTTTAGAGCACCACGTGTACATTGACAAAGGCATAGAGATTTCCTGTGTAAATGAACAAAATCTGAACAGATGGAAGAAGTGAATGGCTTTTGATTTTAGCTCTTATTGGTTTGAGTAAAACTCATGCTAAAAAGAGTGTGCAAATCTAAACTCAATGAAATTGTGGGTGTGTTTTTATACATTTTGAGACTACTGTATGTTAGGATTAGGGGTGTCAGCACTTACAGTATATAATCCTCTGTAGAAATCCACTTAAGCTAGATTTTAAATTTCACTCTTAATCGCCAACTTTGTGATGAGTAATCCAGAGCTTAATCTCAGTTCCAGTCAAACTTGTGTAATAGTTATTATAAGGAAGAAAGGAAGGGTTGCAAAACAAGTGACACACATATGAGACATGTTGCAACCGTGCTGTCATTTGTTGTGAGTTGACAGTCATTGCAGGAGACAGCATTAATCACTGGTCTACATGTGATTGGCATCCGATCAGCATGAGCCGAGCTATTTTTATTAAAAGTCTCTTTCCTATCATGTTTGATAGTCATCAAATAGCTCTCAGCCGTCGTGCTCCATACGGTACCCTGTAAATCTGCCTTAATTATTCATAAAATGTTGCTTATACAAGTGTTGTGCTTGTTTTGATGATGGTTAACACGAGTCAAATAATTATATGTTTTTAAAAAAATTGTCCATAGAAAAGTAACAAATAAAGAAGTGTCACAAATATCTGAATGGCTTTTTAAAATGAGCAAAGTCAGATTTTTTTTCACAGTTACAGACAGCGTGAATATTAACAGCGCTGGGAAAGTTGTGACCTGTAAACTGGTATAGAATATTTCAAATTGGCATTTGAAATTTTGGCAAATTTCTTCCCATTAGGCATCAATATACGATGCATCTATAGCATCCACCTTCATGCTTCAATAGTGTCTATTTTAATTTCTTGGCATAAAAATCTGCTAGTTATCTCATGCACATATAGGCTATCATACATATACACAAAATGCTAATTACTCTCTTTTAAACAAATGTAAGGCTGACTAAAAATGCTAATTGTGGGGAATATACATTCATTTCTACTGTATCACAGTCAATGCTTTTTCATTGTCAGTGAGAACAGGGTCCCATTGAAATACCTAATCTGGAATCAGCTTTTCCTAAACAAATTGGAGTATTAGGTGTATTGGAGTGAAAAATGTGGTTTCATATTACAATAAATCAGAACGCATTATGTAATAACTTGATATATCGTCACATCACACATAAATGTGAACATAAAAAGCCTTCCTCAATCTACTTAAAGATAATTAAGGACTAACGGTAAAAAATCCGGAATGTTTGAAATCTGACTTGTACATTTCAGACGGAAGATTGAATGAGGGATTGACATAAAAAATTATTGAGTATTGAAGGTAGAAGAACGAAGGGATACCAATAAATATACTGCATTAGAACATAAGGAAACAACATGACGTTCTGGAGACATCAAGTTCTTGATTAAAGACACAAGCTAAAATCCATCCATCCAAAAAGTTATGTATCCGCAAATCATTGAGAGTGAAAAGGTACTTTTGGATCCAATAGTTTGCAAGAGTCTAATTGGTGTGGAAATGCCCGTAGACTTTAAGACAAAGTCTTCCTCTTTGTGTGTTGATGTGTTGTGCTTTAATGCACTCGCCCTCCTTATTTTTTGGAAACGTCAATCAAATTATCATTTGTAAAACTTTCAATTCGAGTCATTATCAATTCACATCTTCTAATTGGTCAAGGCAGCTGCTGGGATTGGTTTTCTCACTCTACTTCTTGGCATTGAACACCATAAGTGGGCGCTCTTCAATACGCTGCCAGGGACTTTTCTTGTTCTCGTCTTTATCGTCGAGGTCGTTGTCGTCTTCTGGGCTGGTGACAGAGTCACGTTGCGTTTCGCTGTTGCTACTACGTGAGCTGTTACCCCTGCTTCGACCCCTTCTCGGCATTGAAGACCCCCTTGGTTCCTCAGGACCGTCATCCAAAAGAGGGGTCAAAGGGTTCTCCAGTGGCGAACTGGCCCCCATGCGGCTCACTCCTCCACTGAGGTCCAGAGGGTCATGATAGCTTGGTTTAAAGTAGTGTTTCCCGCCACTTGTACCTCCATGGCCCTTGCGCCCGCTTCCGTGGTGTTCCTCTTTGGTCTTGCGACCGGACGCGGATTTGCGGTCGTGTTGGGTATCGTGGAGACTTGTATCGCCGTTTCGGTCTTTACTGCTCCCGGCAGGGGCGCTCAATGTGCTTTGTGCGCTGTGGTTTCCGCTGTGCGTGCCTCCGTGGCCGAGATCAGCCCCTACATCTATGTACGAGTGGCGCACGTGAGCGTTGGCACGGCCGTCGAGTGATATAAACCAGGCACGAGGATGTTGCTTAACCCCCAGCTCCAGAAGCTTCTTCTCTGTGAGGGCTTGTAGCTCCCCATTCATCTGCGAAATGGTGGAGTCGTTGAACAAAACAGGGATGTGAACCGGTCCGGGTGTTCCACTTGAAGGCCAAACACTATCATCTGAGCCTGCTGGAGATGCTCCTTGTTGGGCTTCTGAATGACCTGAACCGGGGGTCTGGCCTTGGTGGTTTTGGCCTTGAATCCCGCTGCTGGTTCCCTGTGAACTCTGTCCGTCTCTGTCTGCCTGGTTCGCTCCATCCTTTCCCTGATCTGTGGCGCCGAACTCTGACGAGAGCCTCATGTAGTGGGCGGGAATCACAAGAGTTGGTACCATAGAACGGTACATGTTCTCCTTCATCTGATCCAATGAGCTGCAGAATATAATCTGACCTGGTTGCGTGTTGAGCGACGTTGGGCGAGCAAGGTGATCTGGCCCTTGCAAAACCTGCGAGTACTCCGGTGGCTTGTCAGCGATTGGTGGAGAAGGCGGATCAGACGTGTAACCACGGTTGTCATTGACAACGTGCCTCCGGCGATAGTCGTCCTTCTCGCCAGGGCTGTAGTTGCGTCCGTAGTCCTCATGTAGAAGACTGCTGTCCAGATTGCTTGTATCTGTGGATCGATGCACCTTCATGGGGAAACTCTCTGCATTTCTTTGGGCACCTTTGGACTGCTTGGTCTTGGAGGAATGCCGGAGCTTATGGGCAGGAACGTTTCTGGAAAACTCTTCCCGAGCACTCTTGAAGGCATGGGATGGGGATCCCTCGGATTTGTTGGCGTCCAAGTTGCCATTGGAGGCAGCGGGTTCAGCATGGCCACCACAGATGAGGTTCAAGTGGGACATGGAGGTGCCTTGGTCCCGTTTGGATCCGTTCAAACCAGATGGACCTTGAACCTGTTTCTGCTGCCGTCGGGGCTTTAGACACTTTCGTCTGGAAAATAAATATTGAGATTTAGTAATCTTGTAATCTTACAATCAACCCAGGTTCAGTGGGAAGACATGCCTGACATCCTGCGAAATGATTTTATAGTACGTCACTTCTTACATGTTTTAACAATATTTTCAAATTCAGATGTCCTGTGAGTGGTGCTAAAAGCACGTTCAGTTTTATTCAAAACCGATTAACATGTGGAAATGTTAAGCAAAAATAAGATGAAAATGCATTTGCTGAAGCAACCATGCCTTTTTAGTTCGCAAATTCAAAACGTATTTGTTTACAAATCATACACATGTGGTAAAGGTCGTGTTTTGAGGTCATAATAACATACTATTGTGTAAGGAACTTTATTAATCAATAATCTGCCCCTTTAATCATAATCAGCTGGAAACGACAGTGAATTGTATCTATCATAGACTGTGAAAAAAGATGGACAGCATGTCTCCGCTTCCGTCCACTGTACAAAAATGAAGCCAAAATATCCCAGTTCAGGAAATACTTGGTTCGGAGCCCGAGTCTGATCCTGAGGTGGATCACTTCCACAGACTCAATCGCAAGCACAGCTGTCAATCATGAAAAACGAACTAAAACCAAACTTATTGGGAAACGAACACTTGAACATACAGCTGCGTGATGAGAACTACTGTACCTAAAATGACCTAAACCATCTTTGGGAAAAAATTATTTGAAATGTAATAGGATTTTTTAGTTTGGCCAGAGCCCGTCTAACGGAAAGCCTTGGCACTTCCTATTAGCCCCGTTGTGTATCATCTTGGTTGCAGTTCCATTAGAATTCCACTGGAGGTGATCGCGGGCGAGAGCAGAATGAGTGGGAGTCTATGGGGCTAAACGGCTAAATGTGTCTCTTTCTCCTTCTTGTCGTTAAATCAACAGATTTTATTGTTGATTCCGCAATTTCAATATAGATTATAGGCCAAAAGTTGAATGAACGAGTACTTGTGTCCTTTTGATTTCTTACAGGTTAGGCTGTTGTTGGCCGGAACACGCTAGCATTCTGCAATTGTGTGACGTCATCACGTTTTTGAACGGATTTTTAGAACGGATAAGTGAACTTAAAAATGCAATTTTCAGCTGAGTGTATTTTCTTAGCCCTCCCCTTTGAATGCAACTTTAAAATTACTTGACAAAAAATTACATCCCGAGAAAAGTGGATTTCTGGGGGTGAAACCCCATTGACTCCCATTCATTCTGCACTTGACCGCGAGCGTCCCCGCATGGACAGAGACGTGTTACTGCAGCCAGTCCAGAAACCGGAAGTAACCAGCCAGTGCCAATTCTCTTCAATTAGACATTCTCTGGTTTGGCTTGCATCCCATTTGCTTACATGGAGAGGGCGGGGTTTAAGACCTATCCTGCAGTCAGCCACCAGGGGGCGATCAAAATGCTTCACTTTCAAAATGTGTGCGGCACACTTGGTATGTATAAATACTTTTTTGGTTAAAACATTTTTAGGAGAGGGCATGTTCTTCCACTGAGCCTATTTTGCTTGTAATAACACATGCTTTAGACAAACTAGTACACACCTGCAGTAGTAGAGTAGGACACAGAGTAAGACTAGTACCAGCAGTGCCAGAGATCCCAGGATGGACAGCAGGAAGAAGGTGTGGTAGGCCGTGATATCCCTCAGGCCTGGGTGAGACAAACCTGAGCCTAGAGTTCAAATACAAAGCATTCATTTGTGTGCTTTTTTTGTTGTTGGCAAAAACCAGTGCGGTTGCATTTGAGTATATCACCTGCTGAGGAACGGAAGGCTGCGATCCAGTAGCCAAGCTGGGAGGCAGTGAAGTCCCACGTTAGCTGTGTTCCCTCTCGAGTGATAAATCCTGTTCCATTTCGTACCCATAGTCCTAAGGAACAAACACATAGCATTATTTAGAAAATGATTAGCTAGCATTGATTGGGCTTTAGCAGGACTTTCTGGAGGTCTTTGTTGAATAAAAGCATGTCTGGTTCAGGATTTTGGACATTGGGCCTCATTTCCAAGTTAGTCCAAGGCGAGATTCTCTGATCACTGTGATCGCCTATATAATCCTGCACAGTGAAATAAATAAGAGGGATTCAGGACGGACTTTGAGACTGACGTCATGCGCGTTCCCGCTTGCCTGGCTATGTCTGTGTATTCGCCGCCATTCTCCGTATCAGCGAAGACAACTCGAGCGGCAAAATTTTAGTCAACTTTCGGCAAAAGTAGAAGATGGATTCAAAGAGACCGGCTTGTAGTTCATTCCAAACCCCAACGCAAACTCCACGTCAGACAAAGAAGATAAAACGTTTGTCTAGTGCCAGGCGTCGGAATAAGACGAGAGTCGACATCGGGAAGCTTTCAACAAATGGAGAGATCTCCGGTCGGCTCTAGGGCTCAAACGGGATTAAAGTAATAACTTATATTGTTCATGAACGTGTTTCCATAATTACACAATCATAAGTGGATACAGTAAACACATAAAACAGTTCAACATGGAGACAGATGGAAACAAAAAACGAAGTTTTCCCCTCACACACACATAAGTGTGTAATTTACTCAAATGCGTTTCCTTTATATTAAAAATGACTTGCAGATCTGAAGACATTATGACTTTAACAAAAGATTTGTGCGGCTGATGCTCCTTTGGTTATGATCAGCTCATGCAAGCGTGTGTGTGTGTGGTCCATGAGCGTGCACACCTCTGGTTGCAGTTTCGCTTGTCGCCAGAGGGGGCATAGTTCTGCAAAAACTCAGAGACTTGCGCAATGCACCTTTAAAGGGTTAGTTCACCCAAAAATGAAAATTAAGTCATTAATTACTCACCCCCATGCTGTACCAACCCCGTAAGACCTTCGTTCATCTTCGGAACACAAATAAAGATATTTTTGATTGAATCTGAGGGCTGGATCACTCTTCCATAGACAGCCTGAGGGACTGCCTCTTGACGGCCCAGAAAGTCATTAAAAGAAAAGGTTTAAATATTCCATGTGCCTACAGTGGCTCAACTATAACTTTATCAAGCGACGAGACTACTTTTTGTGCGAAAAAAAAACGTAAATAACGACTTTATTCGACTTTCCATTACTTCCTTATGGGCGCATGCGCGAGAACTGAGACGAGACCGTTCTTCTTCGACTACTTTTTGTTACCGGCTGCTCACCGCTTAGAAGTTTTACCGCCCCCTACCGTATAAGATGACGTACTGATATAGCTGGAGGCGCAAAACGTTCTGTTTACAAGCAGTACGTCATCTTATACGGTAGGGGGCGGTAAAACTCCTAAGCGGTGAGCAGCCGGTAACAAAAAGTAGTCGAAGAAGAACGGTCTCGTCTCAGTTCTCGCGCATGCGCCCATAAGGAAGTAATGGAAGTCGAATAAAGTCGTTATTTACGTTTTTTTTCGCACAAAAAGTAGTCTCGTCGCTTGATAAAGTTATAGTTGAGCCACTGTAGGCACATGGAATATTTAAACCTTTTCTTTTAATGACTTTCTGGGCCATCAAGAGGCAGTCCCTCAGGCTGTCTATAGAAGAGTCATCCAGCCCTCAGATTCAATCAAAAATATCTTTATTTGTGTTCCGAAGATGAACGAAGGTCTTACGGGGTTGGTACAGCATGGGGGTGAGTAATTAATGACTTAATTTTCATTTTTGGGTGAACTAACCCTTTAAAGATGATAGTACATACCTGTCTTGGTGTCGTACATCCATACAGGAATGCTGGTTGCAGATCGTATGCGAGTATCAGAAGGCAGAGGCACGGAGATGTGAACGGGCTCGCTGACCTCAACCGCTCGACCCTCGCGGTCAAACAGTTGTGCACTGACCGCTGCTATCGTTGTCAGGTCCGTCCAGCCGTTCTCTCCTCCTTAGCACAGTTACACCATCATGAATATACGGCATTGTCTACAGACCTCTTTCATACTGCAAGACTCTCTTATCTCACAATTTTTAGTCTTATATAGAAAGACTGTTTTTCGGACCTGTGTTGTTTGGTTCCAGAGCGAGTGGATAAGGGAATGAGTTGATTTCATTCTGCTCTCTGGCTGTTGTTAATACTGCGGTCAGTTCTGTGTAGGAGGAGTTAAACTGTAGGCTCCGCCTTGGAACTTGCAGCCATGGCTGGCTCCGCCCACCTGAAGGTTTAAACAGTAATAGAATACAGTACATTAGCGCCCGCCCCCTTTTTCAGCAGCACTGGTTCTAGGAGAATTTTTTCCATTCATTTTTCACAAAAAGTCATTTTTAAAGAAGCCATGAACCAAGATAATCAGCTACGAGGTGAATCACTACAAACTTTGATTTGAAACAAAAAAGGACAAAAATGGACAAAAATACACAGGAACAAGCCTGTGTACTTTATGTATTTAGTGAGACAAAGAACTACAATGAATAATTGCGAACAGCATAATCGAATTAAAAATGATGGAGAAACAAAACTACTCATTTACAATCGATTGCATCATTCACAGTGCTTCGTGGGAGTGGGCGGAGCTAAAGACTGTTGCTTGTTTCCACTCTCTGATTGGTGGAATTTTCTGTACAGCATCATGGGTAATGTAGTTTTTCACCACAGATTCCACTGTTAAACACGATTATTTTAAAACTAAGTTGAAATCTTGCGGGAGGACGTCTTCAACAGAAGCAAATACCATTGATTAACAACCTTGTAGCTCACAATAACTTTACTACTTTTATTATAAAGATTAATACGCCACATAATTAAAAAGTCATGGCCGAAATGTGTTTATTGGTAAATCGATGGTATTTGAGGTGGATTTTCTGAGGTGGATTTGGATTTTCCACATTATTTGGAGACTTTGAAGTCACACAGAAATGTTCATTAATGGAATGTACACAATCTTTTTCAAAAATGTTGATGTTTTGTATGGGTATAGAATATTTTTATACAAAAGTTTGTGTAAACCAACATTACATACTAGACTGAATTCTTAAGTTTGGTAACCACCAAGTGTATTTTGGCATAGAAATGTCTTCTAATGTGTGCGTATGACAACTAAGGCCATCTCTGCGTTGGATAAAAGCGTATGATAAATCACTAAATGTAATGTACGCTGGGTTACCACTTAGGCAATTCACTTCCTTTGTTCTAACATTTTGTGAAATGTAAGCCTCTCCAAAGCACAGCACAGATAACCTTAGAAATGGCTGTCTTTACTCCACAATAAATGCCCTATGATTACAGTGGAATTGGAGCAATTAGATAGCAGATTCAGATGCCAAAAGATTCTGTAATGGCATTAGGATATTTCTGCTGTTGCTATGGTGACAGCTGCAGGAAACTGAAGTGTCAAGTTGACATAAGTTGAAAGCTTTAAAGAGAAGACAATATTGATATATGGACACATGCCATGGATTTGTCAACTAGGTGTCACTTTTTCGTAACCCACAATCCTCAATAATAATCAAATATTTTGTGATAATCGTGTGTGTATATATATATATATATATATATATATATACAAGTTGCTTTAAAGGTCACAGATGTTTCCTTACTTGGGGAGCCATGAAAGACCTGGATGACATCATCATATAGGATCAGTGTTCCAGGCTTCTGGGCCATCAGGTAAAGACTGACAGAGGCATATACTAACAGAGAGAGAGAGAGATTTGTTTAAAAAAATGATAATGGACATCAATATCAACTTCACTTACAGTATATCAGAATTGACAGATTTTTACAGATTCGCTATATTTACTCACAGGGTACGCGGCTGGCGTGCCAGGGCACTGAGCTGGTGAGGTAATCTCTCTGAGATGCCGTAATGATTACCCATGTTCCTGTGCGGTACAGAAAGCTGACCACCTGTACGCCATCACTGCCTGCTTTGCTTTGTGCCAGCACACTCTGGTTCCCATGAACCGTAATATCAGCGTTGGACAGGGGTGAAAGATCACCGCCGTCAAACACCTGGACCCTCACCTGCACCTCTGAGAGGGATAAAACAAGTTCACATGACCAGATGCATGGTAACAGCATTATCATATTTACGTTCAGAAATAGGAAGTCAAACATCATGGTCCTATTATATGATGCACTAAAACCTCTCAGATTTGAGCACAGACAGCTTCATGATTCTCATAAAAAAATATGAGGCAGCTCTCAAACTGCATTCACAGCTCACTCTGGAACAATAGCATGCAATCATATAGACAGCTGAAGTAATAAATAAGCACACGTAATGAGAAAATCTTAGATTTGCATGATTGACAGGCACACCAAAAGCTGTTTAGATTCAATATACGTTTTTGTGCAGCCAACAGCTTAGGAATGTCTAACAGGGAAAGGCCAGTATTGCAATAACATACACTTATTGTTTCTGGTCTATAAAGCCATGCGAGGCATTTAGAGTAAAATTCGTCAAAATCTGAATTTCAGATTTTGCATTTAGCAATCAGAGGCTGATGTATACAAATGATATGCTTTTGCATTCGTATTTAGCGCGTTTGCTCGATGTTTTACAAATAAAATAGCCCACCACCACTCCCTCATCGAGACCCGCTATGCGCCCCTTTATTCTCCACTCACCGAGAGCTTCCCTTTCAGGGATCGATTTGCCAGCTGTCCCTTTGAAACCGGACAAAAATAGAAAGAAAATAAAACGAGAGAGCAAAAAGGATGGCATCTTGAAAGCTACATCGCTGTTTCCACCTCGACAGCCATTTGTGTACGTGTTTTTTCAGACATGGTCGCCAGCATCCTTCTGTGTGATGCGGGATGCTGCGCTGCCGCCTGTCGTTGTCAGTGGAAGAGGAGAAACAGCGGCCTCGTGCGGTCAAATTGAGCAGCGCTTTAAAAAAAATCCTACTATATCAATATTGTTTGTTTTGTGAAGAATTTGTTCTGTTTGTGTTTGCTTAACCCTCATTTTATCCCTGGGGTCAATATGACCCCAATCGACTTTTCCGAAGTAAATAAACATGGTTCCCTTGATCTCAGATGCATAAAATTTTGTGACTTTTTCTACATTAGCCTATCTATATACACACACAAAAAAACTGGGCTTGATTCGGTTGTTCTAAAGGTATGTAAAACAAGTCACACTCAATACCATCTATCTATCTATCTATCTATCTATCTATCTATCTATCTATCTATCTATCTATCTATCTATCTATCTATCTATCTATCTATCTATCTATCTATCTATCTATCTATCTATCTATCTATCTATCTATCTATCTATCTATCTATCTATCTATCTATCTATCTATCTATCTATCTATCTATCTATCTATTCTGCATTTTATCAGAATAAAAGCCACACTTCATGGGAAGTCTGCAAACATTGTCTCAGTAAACACCTAGAGGGCGCTATTTAAATAATGCATGCTGATCTATTCTATTCAGATCTATGAGATTCAATGAACTCAACACGAGGTCAGATTCATGTTAGAGTCCATATTGAGAACATGTTGACTTCAGGAATCAATAATTGTGGGAAAGGTGAAAGATACGAATGAAACAGTGGGGTAAAGCCATGTCCCATGCTGACCCACAGGTATTCCTGCTGTGAAATAGGTCAGTTGAACAGCATGTTAGCCAAAGGGAAGGGGGGTTCGAGGGGCTGGTGGTCTTCTCCCACTTATTTGGAGAATCCTGGAAATCATTAAAGGGATAGTGTCATACTTTACTCACCCTCAAGTTGTTCCAAACCTGTATAAATGTCTTTCTTCTGGTGAACACAAAGGAAGTGTTTTGAAAAATATGGGTAAGTAACCAAACAGTTGATACTTCCATAATATTTCCTCCCATTGAATTAAATGGGGCACATCAACTGTTTGGTTACCCATATTCTTCAAAACATCTTCTTTGGTATGTATTTATCTTATTATTACATGTTAGAAACTGACATTAATACTTTAACATTTTATGAAATTTCGATGGCCATGGATGGCACTATAATTTTTAAAAGATTCTGTTTTATGTTTCCTCAAGCATCCTTGTCCCACAGTTGAGATATTACACTTAAAACACGGTTATATATGAACTATTGGCCACATTATCATAGTAGAGGTTGCGTATGACGTAGATGAAATGATTTTACACCAATATTGACCTTTTTTTCATAGTAACACACCAAAATGTTTATTTCATACACCCCGCTCCGCAACCGCATACAGTACATGCTTAAAAACTAAGCACACTGCCTGCCTGAGTGCCTGTGCCTGCCTGTCCTTCCTTAATCTTTGATTGGCAGCCGAGACGTCCAATCACAGCGACGTTCACCGCGCGTTACGCGACATTCTATTCGCTCATTTGCCACCGCGTGCGTCAAGCTGTTCCACGGAGACAACATCGCCTCCTGGCCAATCACAGCTTACTTCCGAGCCGCTTGTTTCCCGCCCTCTTCACTGTATCTTTTACATTCTTTCGCACTAAGTATCAAAGGTACTTTGAATCCAGTTACGCTACACACCAGTGCGCTATCAGCATCTATATTGGGGATTTATTACGAGGTTATCAGGACATATTTTTTATTTTTATGTTCCTCAAAAGCAGAAGGGAGGAAAGGAGCCCGTCACTTTGTTCCCGTCATCAGTAACATCAGTAAACAGCAGGTAGGGATGATGCTTTCTGACACTATAATGTTCATCGGAGGGATGATGATCTGTAGTGTGTTGGAGACGATGGGTGATGGAGATATGTGGGGTATCTTACACTGATTGCCGCTTTTTATAGCTGGTGTGCTAACAATCCGTTATTGGCCTTGATAATACTTTGCCATAGCCCACAAATCCATCGATATTTAATGACAGGAGACTCCCAGGTCAGCTGCATGCTGTCATTTCGACCTTATAATTAAACCTCCTCACCTGCTGATCAAGCTTGTAATGCTAGTTTATACTGGATGAGTGTGTTTTCTGGCTCTGTGTTTGTTTTGCCCGCTAGTTTTTTTTTTTTTAATTACTATGGGTAGTTACTGATTAATTGCTGCTGTTATGCAATAAACCAGTTTTATAATTCAGAGAGTCGGTTTCTTGTGGGAGGACTAATTTGCCATTTAAATGATAAGCCCTTGATAGAGTCTGGCACCTGTCCATTACGGTCTCAGATATTTTTTGACAATTTTTTTTTAAAGATTTGAAAATTATTATGTTCCCTGATTCCAAAAGATCATACTCTAGTGTTTTAGTGCTACATATGTGAAATAATTCACTCGTTATTTTTAATTGGGTTAAAGTTCATTCAATTCATCCCTGTGCAACGCCCTCTTCTGGTCAGTTGTGATAGTGCACTTGTAAATGCCTCATTTGTATGTTTCATGCTCTGGTTTCAATCCCAGAAAGCAGCGCCCCATGTGATGACGTGGATTGTTTATTTGCATAATTTTTTTTTTTTTTTAACTTACTTTCTATCTTACCAGATCTTTTAGTGAGCCTATTTTTATTCTAATTTTGATTAAATGTATTTACAATAAAAATATTTGTAACATTTTATATATATATATATATATATATATATATAATTAAAAATACTTGTCTGGGTGTAGGGAAAAATAAACAGTGGAGAATATTTTTATTAAAAAAGTCATTTTTAGGAACAAAAATTTTGATGAAATCAAAAAAGTATGTTTTGTTCAGGTCACATGGTTTAGAACTCATGACATAAAAAATACATTCAGATTGCGTAATGTGTTCTTTCGATCACCTTTCTATTACTTTATTATTTATATACTAGTTTTATAGTATTTATTAATATTTTAAATTCGTTTTTATTATATTTTCAGTTTTCATTTAGTCATTTTGTTATAATTTTGTCTTTTTAAGTAGTTCTTATATTTATATAATTATAAAAAATAGAAATATAATAGAATTGAAATATTCTATTTCTATTTTAGTTAACACTAACAACGCTTCTCTGTCACTGGTACACATGAATTGTTTATATGCATGTGCAATTATATAGGCACGTTAATTACTTTCATAATGCTTTGACAGTGTAGAGTAAAGCTGTGTAAGTCACTGTACATATGAAGATTTAATGGCGCACACGGTGAATCTTGATGACTTCTGTATCAGTGTTTTGCTTGAGCAGTCACTAGGGAACCCTTTGCTCTTGGTTGCCATAACAACACTGTTGCCATAGATACATCTTCTCTGGATGTAGATGTGGGAGTTGTTTTATGTATTTATAAGTTTGATTTATACATAAAGTGTAAATGAGAAATGAGTTTTAAAGGGATTTTCCGTTCGTTACACAGACCGGAAAGAGCTTCTTGAGGATTTCATAAGCATAAAACGAGCCTTCAACTGAAATGTCTGTATCAGCACTGCTCTTCCCTTAATGGATCATAACTCAAAATGTCAAACTTGTTGATTCATAATGGATGGTGATCAGGTGTAAGGGAGATATAACGAGAGCTGCTTGCATAAAGGAGCTTTGCTGCAATGAAATTTGAGCCGCCGTTTTAAAAGCCTCACACTCTCTTCAGAAATGGCAGAAGCCCATCAGGCCGTGGCGTTTCAGTTCACCATCACTCCTGAGGGGATCGACCTGCAGCTGTCCCATCAGGCCCTGAGACAGGTCTATCTGTCAGGCCTCCGCTCCTGGAAGAAACGCGTCACACGCCTGAAGGTAAACGTCAAATCATATTTGCATCTTTCTTTATGTGATGTGGTTTTTGTGAGTAAATAATGTTTGGGTTGGAAATTGGTTTAAATGCAACTTGATTTTATTGGATTGTGGATGTTAGGCTATGGTACTATTATCAGTTAAAGTGCCCCTATTATGTTTTATTTTTCCGGATATTACCTTTTAATCAAATGTATGATATGACTTTTTGTGAAGTTTCAAAGATCACAGTGCAGATAAATGAAGTAATAGGGAGCCTAAGCCCCTCCCCTTCCGGTCGACCACCACGGGACCTTATTTCGGAAAATGTATGCTAGTCAATCGCGAGAGACAACAAATATTTTGATCTCGTTTGAATTGTGTCTGAATTACATGCATGATGTTTGTCAATTTAAAAGATGCATTTTAAAAGTCAAGAAAGTCACAGTCTGAGGTAAAACTGTTGAGGTATAAGACTACAAACCCCAAAAGGCGCACATTTTCTCTCAATGAATGAAGCTAACTTAACTGAAGCTAACGTCTGTCATTGTTTCTATAGTCTTGCGTTATAATCGAAACGTTACGAGTGTTTTGTAGCAGACTGCACACACACGAGCAGCGGATCTCGCTCGTTGTTTCACTTCCTGGGAGATGTAGTTCTTTGAGCGATTTTCACATAAAACTAAATGTTCCTCTTTTGTTTCATGACAAACTGCGACTTTCTTGACTTTCATAATTATCTTTTAAATTGACAAACATCATATGTGTAATTCAGGGCACAGTTCAGACGGAATAAAAACACAAGTTGTCCCTCGCCATAGTACCACACATATTTTTTACGAAATAAGGTCCGATGAGCCAGAAGCGGAGGTGAGGCTCTCTATTGGCTCACAAACTAAATAATAAATTCTGAACGGCCTGAAACGAGTCTTCAGGAATTTCCATTCTTATTCCCTGCATAAACCTAATTAGGTTTGTAACAAATTTGCATTATTTTTTTTTTTTTTTTTACTTGTGTGCCAATGTTTATTTTTATTTTTTTATTTATTATTTTTATCAGAACAAGGTACATTGACAGTATTCAGTGAGATTTTGATATTTGATTGATTATTAAATCTGTCCGGTTTGTTTGTTGATAATTCTCACACATTCCCCAGCTGCATTTCTCAGTGTCTTTTGTTGTTTATTCTGGCCGTCTTTTCTCATTTTGTTTATTGCTTCTCTCGTACAGAACAATGTGATCACCGGCGTGTATCCCGCTAGCCCGTCCTCATGGCTGTTTGTCGTCATAGCGATCCTGGCCACCATGTACACGCGCTCGGACCCTTCCATGGGCCTCATCGCTAAAATCCAGGAACATCTGCCTGTCAGGTAAAAGAGCTCACATTGTGGCCTCAGACTAATTGAATTTGATCCCAGATCAGAAAACAAATGAATTATCTGCATTGTGAACTCTAAGATACACATGAAGCATTTGTCATGCTCTTATGTAAGTCACTTTGCAAGCTTTTTCAAAGGATATTAGTTCCCCCACCCATGAAAACATAAGCATGCCAGCAGAGGGTGTGTACCTCCATCACACACCTTGATTGAGTTGGTTTCAGACTAGAGTAAAAGTTTGTGTTCCAATAAATGTATGTTACAATGACTTTAAATAATGAATAGCTGGTAAAAATTCTGTCATTTTAATCCATTCTTATGTTTTCTTTACTTTCCTGTGTTTTTTCCCCTCTATTAGATTTTCTGAAATATTTGGGAAAAGCATTTTAATGTTATTATTTAATAATACTTCCTTCCTAAAGTTTAGGGCCTGTAAGATTTTTAAAAAGAAATTAACTGTTCAATTTAGCAAACGTGACAGTAAAGACATAATAATGCTACAAAATATTTTAATTTCAAATACTGTAAATGCTGTTCTTTTGAGCGTTCTCCTCCTCAAAGAGTCCTGAGAAAAATGTATCACGGTTTCCACAAAAATATTAAGCAGTTCAACGTTGATACTAATAATAAATGTTTCTCGAGCATTCTTCTTTCAAAAACATTACAAAATCTTGTAAACTTTTGAGTGGTAGTGCATGCATTTTTAGATTTTTAGTGTTATTAAAAAAGACTTGAAGTTGTGTCCTCTGGTTATGCAGCAAAACAAAATTTAAATACTTATTTTTTAATCATTGTTTTTTAAATGTATTTATTTATTTAAGGGAAGGTCTTACTGAGATACAATATCTCTTCTAGTCCTGGTCAAGATGTGCAGCAGAACAAAGAAAATTCACATAAGAAGAACATGAAAACCACACTGTAAACAAACACAAAACAATAGGTCTGAAAGGGTATTTACAATCCTTAAAAAATGACATTCACCTTATCAAAGTGCATCAGTTTCATAGTGTCCCAAAAGCTAGATAAGTTCTGACGTATAGCATACAGCAGTGTAATGCTGTGTGTGTTTGGTTGTAGTGATTCCCTGAGCATCCAGTGTCGGACGGTGGTTTCCGCCGTGTTGTTCAGCACTCTGCTCTGGTTCTCCCTGATCTTCACCATGAGGCTTTGCCTGAAGCAGTTACTGTCCTATCACGGCTGGATGTTTGAACAGCATGGGAAGGTGTCTAACACCACAAAAATCTGGGCGGTAAGTACAGTCATGCTATCAGACACACCCAGCCTACAACCACCCAACCTGCAACTGGAAATACAGGTGAAGTGTTTTCAATAGTGATGCAAGGATGTGAAAATTGTAGCAGATACCGATAACCAATATTAATATTGCTGTTATGGCCAATACCGATATTAATATTGCTGTTATGGCCAATACCGATATTAATATTGCTGTTATGGCCGATACGATAACCGATATTAATATTGCTGTAATGGCCGATACCGTTAACCGATAATAATATTGCTGTTATGGTCGATACGATATTAATATTGCTGTTATAGCCGATACGATAACCGATATTAATATTTCTGTTATGGCTGATACCGATAACCAATATTAATATTTCTGTTATGGCCGATACGATAACCGATATTAATATTTCTGTTATGGCTGATACGATAACCGCTATTAATATTTCTGTTATGGCCGATACCGATAACCCATATTAATATTTCTGTTATGGCCGATACGATAACCGATATTAATATTTCTGTTATGGCCGATACGATAACCGATATTAATATTTCTGTTATGGCCGATACGATAACCGATATTAATGTTGCTGTTATGGCCGATACCATTAACCGATATTAATATGGCTGTAATGGCCGATACTGTTATTAATATTGCTTTTATAGCTGATACGATAACCGATATTAATATTTCTTTTATGGCCGATACCGATAACCAATATTCATATTTCTGTTATGGCCGATACGATAACCGATATTAATATTTCTGTTATGGCCGATACCGATAACCAATATTCATATTTCTGTTATGGCCGATACGATAACCGATATTAATATTTCTGTTATGGCCGATACGATAACCGATATTAATATTTCTGTTATGGCCGATACGATAACCGATATTAATATTTCTGTTATGGCCGATACGATAACCGACATTAATATTTCTGTTATGGCCGATACCGATAACCGATATTAATATTTCTGTTATGGCCGATACGATAACCGATATTAATATTTCTGTTATGGCCGATACGATAACCGACATTAATATTTCTGTTATGGCCGATACCGATAACCGATGTTAAGTTTGCTGTTATGGCCGATACAATAACGGATATTAATATTGCTGTTATGGCCGATACCAATAACCGTTATTAATATTGCTGGTATGGCCGAGACCGATATTTACCGATGTCGATATCGATATACTGTATATTGCGATATAAAAACAATTTTACCAGATGACTTGAATAGCTTTGCTTGGAAAGAATGAATCATTCTAGAATGACTGGTTTTGTTGTAGAGTAAATCCGCATAGAAACCAATTTTAATCGAATGTTAACTAATGTAGTTAACTAGATTTTAATAAATGGAACCTTATTATAAAGTGTTTCGGATTTATGTCTCTTGAGTTCAGTGTTGGACAGATCAGGTTTTTAACCATTCTTTAAAGTAAATTGATTCAAAGGAGTCATCAGTTCGCGAATCGGACGTGTCATTAATGGACCACGGCACTTGTGTGATTATCCAGGCGGTTTTGGACATCGCACAAGATTTGTTTCAACACAGAAAACATATATATATATATATATATATTTTTTTTTTATATTTTTATTTTTATATAGATATATTTTTATATTTATATTTTTAGTATGGTTTATGTCATCTGAATGTGTGGAAAGCTCTTAAAAAAAATCATTTTTATTTTTAGTTAACTGTAATAACCCTGGAATCAACCTACAAATATTTGATTTATACTGGACATAGTTGTCTATGCATATTAAACTAGGTAGGAGAAAGTATTTGAAAATCACAAGTAAAAACATGTGTGTGTTATAAATGTGTGTGTTTTCAGGCCATGGTCCGGATCTTCTCCGGCAGGCAGCCTCTGTTGTACAGCTACCAGGGCTCTCTGCCCAACCTGCCCGTTCCAACAGTGAAGGACACTGTTAACAGGGTGAGATCATCGGCAAACTGCATCACTGAATACACTTTAAATGGCAAAAATGATGATTTATTAAATCTCTCCTGCTGTAGTTCCTGGAGTCTGCGCGTCCGTTGATGAGCGATTCCGAATTCGAGAGGATCACGACTCTGGCCAAGGAGTTCGAGAGCAGTCTGGGGAACCGCCTGCAGTGGTACCTCAAGCTGAAAGCCATGTGGGCCTCCAACTACGTGAGAACAACTAGCAAACATCCACATGAGCTCAACATGCAACCTTCAAAACGCTGTTTGCAACCTCTTTTACTTCCTTGGTCTAAATATTTCAGAGCGAAACTGAGTATTTTATAAAGAAATTGTAGGACGGAATTGAATTTTAGTTATCAGGATTTGATTCGTGATTTGAGGAAAGTGGTTGTGTAAGTTGTTCAGAGTAGGAACAATTGCATTTTTCTTACGTTTTAATGAAAGAGTATAAAAACAATCAATGATATGTTCTGATAAGCAGAGACAAGGGGTTAAGTTTAATATTTATATAACACGAAGGCAAATTGGGTGAATTTTGGGTGGGATTGTGCCGTTTGATTTCCTGGCCTTTTTAAATTTAAGATTGAATTGAGGCTGGGCTATTATAGCTGAAAATGTACTTCTTCCAAATATAGACGATTTTCAAAATATAAATCGATATTTCTGCATTTTCTCTTGAGGAATTTTAGGGTACGTTTACACGACATTGCATTTTTCAGTCTGCGCCTGCCATGATTTAAGTGTTTAGAAATGAAATTCATGAGATGGTTGTTCTCAGATTTCATTGGTGATTTCAAACATGAAATTTAATCACAAGCTTAATGAACGGCTGCTTAACTATAGCTAAACTGTTCAACATTATTGCAATGTTCGCAATATTCCCTAATTTTATATTGTCAACAAAGATATCAAGATATACAGTAGTTCAATAATATTTGATGCATCATCCAGCCCTAGACTGAATTAATTTTTCGGTAACACTTTATTTTACAGTGTCTCTGTTACACAGGTTACATGTATTAGTGTAGGCCTAGTAATAACTATAAACTATAATTGGTCCCACTTTATATTAAGTGGCTTTAAGTACTATGTACTTACATTTAAAAATAAGTACAATGTTTTGTAAATCACTTTTGCTGCTATTGAGGTGTGATACGGGTAAGGTTAGGGACAGGTGTGGTGGTATGGTAAGTGTAAGGGATGGGTCAGCTGTGTAATTACAGATGTAATTACATAAATTAATTACGGCTGTAATTACATGCTGGTATTTTTTAAATATAAGTACAATGTAAAAACATGTGTGTACACAATAATTCCTTTGTATCAAATTATTAATTTCAATGTAAGTACATGGTACTTAAAGCCACTTAATATAAAGTGGGACCATGTATATTTACACTGCAACACGGACATCATAAAATAAAGTGTAACCGATGTTTCTTGTCTGCATCTTTAAGGTCAGTGATTGGTGGGAGGAGTATATCTACCTGAGGGGGCGTGGCCCAATCATGGTCAACAGCAACTACTATGGAATGGTAAGACTCGCTGTGAAGCCTAGTTCAGACTACATGATTTCAAGCCCGATTTGCAAATTTGTGTTTATCACGTGCAAATCGCGGGTGACGAACGCTCGCCATTTAGTTGGTATGAAAGAGCCAACAACGCATCAAAGACGCTCGCAGACGTGTCGCCGAGCCCAGAAAAGTATCTAGCATGCTATAGACCCCTTTTGCGCCGACGTCACAGTTACGTCACGGCGCTAGCTGGAGGCAAAACAAAGTGAAAACTGGAGGCGGTCAATGCAAAACAGCACAGATTCGGCTAGATAATAAGGAGCTTAAATATTTGTTACTATTATTACATGTCATCTTGTTGTGTTGTTTGGTGCAAGAATTGATGAAAAATGAATATGCTGTATCTGGAACTTTTATTTCTAGAAAATATTCACATCATTAAAATCGCACTGTAATGTCACTCTTTACATTGTCGTGGTCTCGGCGCTGGCTCGGCAGAACTGCGGATCGTACACACAAGTCTTGTACAGGACCAGATGGGCATCTAAAGATTTATATGCCCTCAGTTTCTCTTTACGATCGGTTTCTCTGTAAGGTAGGTGTAGAAGTCGTGTGTTACGTGTTGCGTAACGTACGTTAATCCTGTCAGATCATCCATGCATTGAGTGAGCGTGTAGGCGGCTACGGGTCGGCCAATCTGGTTCTGTCCGTTAAAAATAACTTTTGGAAATAACAATCGCGGTCCTGGACAATGAGTGACCTTACTCATTAAGATAATATCGGATTTTCTCCAGTCATTGTTAAAAAACAAGCTAACTATCCTTGCTAACTAGCGTTAGTGAAGCGGCCAGATGGATGTTTCTGCCTCCACCTAAGCTCCGCCCACAAAAAAACGTCACCATGTTTACCAACTGTAAAAGGGTCTATAGCTAGGCTTAAACAAGCAGGAAGTTCTTGTGGTTTGTGTGATTTCATGTTTTTAAGTGGTTCTCTTTCATTCGCAGGACTTCCTGTACGTGACGCCGACACCGATTCAAGCGGCGAGAGCAGGAAACACGCTTCATGCTTGTCTCTTGTACCGCAGGAAACTCAACAGAGAGGAAATCAAACCTGTGAGTTCACATTGCAGCACTGACAGATGGAATGAAGTGGAGGGTGAAAGCCCTCGTCGCCCCCAGCGAGGACACATTGATCACAGAGCTGTTTTTAGCTGTGCACTTTGTTGGGGTTTCAATTATATGGATTGGGTAATAGTGTGTGTGTGTGTGAATAGAGAACAGCCACAATCATCTATATCTACCGAGTCAGTTTTTTTGGTAAAAAAGTACGCAGGAGTAAAAACGTATTCCCGTTATATGTACATATACCATATCGTACAATTAGTTTACTGTGTTAGCATGCAGTATAAAGCAGACTAGCATAAAACAGCCCACATTTATATATTAACATTTAGGGCTGGGTAATAAATATCGATTTCTCGATATTAATCGATTCTCATTTTTACGAACCGATATCGATTCTTAAATCTCAAGAATCGATTATTCATCCTGTTTCATTTGAATGAATGGGACATTGTATTGCGGCTGTGCGCATCCAAAAAATCGCAATAATCTTTGTCCTTTGTTACTATTGATATGAAATTTGTCTCAATACCCAGCCCTATAACATTATGTATTAGCATCAGTTGGTGAAAGAGCATTTGTACTATGCCAGTGTGCAGTATTTACAGTTGCAGTTACAGCTTCTTAAAGGGATAGTACAATAATTAGAATGAAAATGAGTATTTTCAGACTGTAATTGTCAGCGAGAGGGTGGAAAATGGTTAAGTGACCTTGACTAACATTATAACTCTGTCTTTTAGAGTCGTGTTCCAGGTTTGAATATTCCTTTGTGTGCCGCTCAGTGCGAGAGGATTTTCAACACCACACGCATTCCAGGAGAAGAGACAGGTAACGCTAAATGATTTTTTGAAACAAGTCCTTCTAATACTTAATATTTGATTAAGGCGAGACACGGTAGGCAAAAACATCGTTTTTGTTTTTTTTTCACTGGTCAATTTTGAGATTTTGGGATATTTGTCTTCAATAACATGTCTTCTTTCAGACTTGTGGTGTCCGAAATACACATTTAGGTCTTTATTTTACTACACTTTGTCTGTTTGCGTCTGTAGATTTCTTTTAAATTCTTCAAAAGTTGTCGTTATAAATCATCCTGCTGCTCACCCTGTGTCAACACACACACAGTCAGAAAGCTCTCTTTCTCATGTACAACGCTGTCAGATCCAAATATGGTCATTTTCCTTTTTATGAGCAACCAATCGTGAAAGTAAAAGGGAGGATTTAACTCTAAATGCGCAATCTCATTGGCTGATGCTAAATCTTTAAAGCCAGTTTTCTGTCCGAAATCTCCACTTCATTAGCACATATATACACACCAAGCTTTCCAGTCTTGTACCTAGTTATATTATGAAGACATTTACTGAGGGATTTGTAAATATATTATTCCTAGCCTGATTTATATAACATTTTATTCCAAAAAAAAAAAAAACATGGGGAAAATAATTTTTTAAGGCAATTGGTAGTATATTCTGATTTACAGGATAACAAAAGTAGATATCCATAAATCCCTCTGTAATTTTTTTCTCATCTAATATGTGAACACAATAAAAAAATATTTTGAACCTGGCTTTATCCAATACTCAAATTTCGTTTTGTAAAAAAAAGATGCAAATGAGTGCATATTTAAGTAGATAATGCCTCATTTGCATATTTAAACATTAAATTACAAAAAACTTGTAATATATTGTTTTTCTCATCTTAATGTAGGTAATCAACTGGGAAAGTTTCATGGTGATATCTGCTAGTGTAGTGTCTCGCCTTAATGAATACAGTAAAAACGATATAATATTGCGAAATGTTGTTATTATAAGGTTATTTCCAGTGTTGGGAAAGTTCACTTTCTGCATGAACTAGTTCAAAGTTCAGTTCACACATTTTAAAATGAACTAACCTGTGATCAGAGCTGCATTTTCACATGTCACATGATCCTTCACAAATCACTCTAATGTGATGTTTTGATGCTCAAGAAACATTTCAGATTATTATCAATGTTGTGCCGCTTCATATTTTTGTGGAAACTGTGATACTTTTTTCAGAATTCTTTAATGAACCGAAAGAATAGCATTTGAAACATGAAATAAAAAGCTGCTGTAACATTACGAAGGCATTTACTATTACTTTTGATCCATTTAAAGCATCTTTGCTAAATAAAAGTATGGCTTTAAAAAGAAGTGCTCTGAATTCATTAGAGAAATAGAGAGACTGGTTCCATCTATTTGTGCATTTCTATATTTCTTCTGCTCTTCAAACTGACAGTCTCTTAAGTTCATTTTTCAGTCCTTCCTCCATATTTCCTCATTCTTTCTAAGATGATAGGATCTTTGACATTTGTCAATTTCCTGGAAGGGTCACAAGTACAAACCAACTTACTGAATAAACATGCCCACACACACACACACCCTGGTCTGCCCTGGTTTGTATTGTACACACAGACTGACTGATAGACACACACTCAGATTTGTCCTCTTCTCTAGTTATCAGCTTCTGATCAGTGTTTGCCACTATTTTCAGATCCCTCAAAAGCTCATAATACACAAAGCATGAATGCAAGAAGTGAGAATCTGCACTGAATGTTCTTCTGTGTGTGTTTAGATTCTCTGACCCACTGGCAGGACAGTGAGTATGTCGCGGTCTTCCACCGAGGCCGTTATTTCCGCCTGTGGCTCTATCATGCTGGCCGTATGCTGTCTCCCAGAGAGATCGAGCTCCAGGTTCAGCGGATCCTTGATGACCCATCAGCCCCGGCACCCGGAGAGGCCAAACTGGCAGCCCTGACGGCAGGGGACAGGTACACACACTCCTAGCCTACAGGGTTCATTTACCACAAAACAAACACGCATGTGCTCAGATTTCTCTTTGTAAATAAATGGCAAAGGTCCAGTGAATGGGTCGATGTAGGTCAACGATTGGTTACAAATGTAATTTTTCACTTTTTAAATTATTTTTGTTTTGCAAAATATTAGTAATATTTCAATCTGTGTTATTTTAAGTATAATTGAGATTGAGAAAATTATGCATTTTTTTTTCATTTTAATTAGGGTTGTGAAACGATTAATCGCATCCAAAATAAAAGTTTGTGTTTACATAATATATGTGTGTGTACTGTGTATAATTATTTTGTATATATAAATACGCACACATGCATGTATATATTTTTAAAAAAATGTGTTATTAATATATCAAATATTTATATTTATCTATAATATTAATTTTGCATAAATATATATAAAGTATATACATGTAAATATTTCTTAAATCATTTCAAATCAATTTGGACGCAATTAATCACGATTAATTATTTCACAGCCCTAATTTTTATATAAAATATTTTAGTTTTAGTAAATTTGTTGTGTTTTTGTTATTTGTATCCATTTAAAAAATATAGTTTTAAATAAAATGTATTTCCATTTTAGTTCTTTTTGTACATCAGTTAAATGAAAATGAGAAATGTTGTTTTGGCAACATGAAATAAAAAAATTAATGTTTAATGCATTTATTTTATTAAGAATTCACTGATATAAAAATTAGTCATTGTGCAATGCATGATTATTTAAATGTAAACCATCCCTTGATTAAGTATTTTCTATGAATGCTTGAATGGTTTGAAATTTCTTTCCCAGAATCCCTTGGGCCCAGGCCAGGAAGGAGTTCTTTAGCTCCGGGGTGAATAAGAGATCTCTGGACTGCATTGAGAAAGCTGCGTTCTTCGTGACCCTGGACGACGATGAGCAAGGCATGATGGGAGATGATCCTGCGGGCAATTTGGATCGGTATGCCAAGTCTCTTCTGCATGGGAAGTGCTACGACAGGTGAGATGTTCGTCCGTCCAAAACTGCGTCAGTTACGTTACAAATACATGAAACTTAATGACAACACTATAATTATTTGAGTATATTTTCTCTTAATCTGCCAAACACAATGCATATACATTTATGTTTTTATTAAGAAAGTGTTTCGCTCTTTTTGTCTAAGGTGGTTTGATAAGTCGTTCACAGTGGTGGTGTATAAAAACGGAAAGAACGGACTCAACGCTGAACACTCCTGGGCGGACGCACCTATAATGGCTCATGTGTGGGAGGTGAGAGACAGAATGATCATGAATTGATACTGTAGGAAGATTTAAATAGTTCTTGCTTGACTAAAAATAATTTTTAATAATAGGGATGGTTAAATTCTAGTACATGCTTATTTACATCTAATGCCAGCTAAAACTCTATGAATTTTTATTAGGGCTGCATCCAAAATAAAAGTTTGTGTTCACATTATATATGTAGGTGCACTGTGCATAATTATATGTGTATATACATGTATATTTAAGAAAAAAATATGATTTATATATAAAATATTTATATATAATATAAATTATATATAAATCTATATACAGTATTTACATGAAAATATTTCTTAAATATATACAAGCATGTGTGTGTGTTTATATATATATATATATATATATATATAAATATTTATAATAATTACACACAGTGCACCCACATATATTATGTAAACACAAACTTTTATTTTGGATGCGATTAATCGTTTGGCAGCCCTAATTTTTATGTGAGAAAGTAAAAAAATTAAATTAAATCAACCATTTTAAATATTACACGTGAATTTATGTATTACCGTGTTATTATGTACATTATGAAAAATGCATATTTATTTTGAGATTCTTTATGACTGTCACTGATGAAATCATTATAATATCTGGATATAAAGTTGCTTTTTTCTCTACCATATTTTTGCTTGAACTGTGGTTTGGTCTTTGCATTTTTGCAACTTGCAAGCATTGCTATTTTTCCTCCAGTAAATGCAAATATTTGTGTTATTAACACTAATTGAGTTTTTCTTGCCTATTTTACAGTCTTTTTTAAAAGAAATTAACTCAAAAATTAAAATTCATTTTCATGTTGTTTCAAACACGAATGTGGATAAATAAAGATAGTTATTTCAACTTATCAGTGCCTAATTTTTGCTAACTTGCAAGCATTGCTATTTTTCCTCCAGTAAATGCAAATATTTTTGTAATTAACACTAATTGAGTTTTTTCTTGCCAATTTTCAGTCTTTTTTTTAAAGAAATAATTAACTCTAAAATTAAAATTCATTCTCATGTTGTTTCAAACATGAATGTGGATAAATAAAGATAGTTATAAGTGGCTAATTTTTGCTAACTTGTTATTTTTCTTCCACCAAAAGCAAGTCTATTTGTTAGTGCTATATTAGCAGTTTTTATTATTAATACCATGTCAGCTGTTTTCTAATACAATCGTCTCTTTCTCTCTCAGTATGTGATGACTACGGATTGTTTCCAGTTGGGTTATAATGAAGAAGGTCACTGTAAAGGAGACGTGGCCTCCTCCCTGCCTCAACCATCTAGACTAACCTGGGACATACCTGTACAGGTACAAACACACGGTAACACCTTCTCATGTTCCAGTCATGCGATGCACAGTGACACTGAATAATTGATCCTCCTGTGTGTGTTTTCAGTGTCAAGAGCGTGTGGATCAGTCTCTCGCTGTGGCACAGGCCCTCGCCGACGACATCGACTTTCACGTGTTCCCAATACAAGAGTTTGGCAAGGGTGCCATCAAAAAGTGTAAAATCAGTCCAGATGCCTTCATTCAGATTGCGCTTCAGTTGGCCTATTATAGGGTAAGACACAAAACCCAGCGTCGCATGCTGAAGTCGTTCTCCTCAGCAGAGCAACCACGGGTGTCAAGAATCACATTAACTATGAATATGTTCCACTAACTCTAAGTGGCACAATACGTGTGGTTTTCATTTCTTTCAACACTAGATCTTTTGTTTTATTATTAATAACATAACCTTTTTTTTTCGTGTGTGTGAAATGTTTAAAAATGTACTAGGTTTCATATTTTATCTAATGCAGTAACATTCAAATATTTTTACGTGTGACTTAGTGTATATAAAAAATATTATATTTATATATATTATACACTAATTTAGTGTGTATGCGTCACACATCGCCATTGTCTATCTCAAAGTGCCCCATTTATGCTCTTTTAAAGGCTCATACAACAGGTTTACATGCATCCAAGGTCAAAAAACACTTTTCTCACATCTCTCACTCTGATTGGTCAGATGGCCCAGTCTGTTGTGATTGGTCAATCACTTACAGCGCGTGTCGGAAACAAAGCTGTCTGAATTTCAGCTCCGGAGGCTTCCTCAGCGCTTATTTGTTGTTTTAGAGTCAAAGTAAATGTTGTTCACCAGCAGCCAATGAAGATCATAGGCGGGCATTATGCAAATTTGTTACAAACCTACTTGGGTTTATGCAGGAAGTAACAGTGGAAATTACCGAAGACTCGTTTCAGGCCTCGTTTATTGTCTTTAGGATCTCTGCAGACATTTTACATCCACAAACGGTCATATCACACACTACATGAAAGATTATATCTGAAAAAGCATAATGGGGCACTTTAAGTAACTTTACTGAACACTGAAATTGCTTTGTACATGTATGACTATGTAGGAAATGTTATGACCAGGAACAGGTTGCATTGATGCAACTACTCAGGTAGTTATCTTGACATATTACATACATTCATGACATATATTCATATTATTTTGTGTATAAACTTATTTAGTGTGTATTTCACAAATCTCTGATGTTTTAAGCAACTTTACTGTTCACTGAAATTGTTTAAGAGACATTAAACAATTGATGTAACCATCAAGGTTTAAATACTGACGTTCCTCCTTTCTCGTTCCTTCCCCAAATCCAGAATCGAGGCACGTTCTCTCTGACCTACGAAGCGTCTATGACCCGTTTGTTCCGCGAGGGCCGCACTGAGACGGTGCGTTCCTGCACCGCTGAGAGCTGCGCTTTCGTCAAAGCAGTAGAGGGTGGAGAGGTAACAAACATACACGTAAACATTGACCTGCGCACATACACACGTGCTTTATTTTGTGAAATGCTGTTCACTTTAATTTCCACCCATCTCTACGTCTGTAGAGTAAGGAGGTGTGTCGACGTCTCTTCCGTACGGCGTCTGAGAAACACCAGCATCTCTACAGGATGGCTATGACGGGAGGAGGAATAGACCGACACCTGTTCTGCCTCTACATCGTGTCCAAGTACCTGGGAGAGGAGTCACCCTTCCTCAAAGAGGTGTGTGACTCTCCTGGGAGTGTTATCTGATTAGCTAGGAAGTCGAAACTAGATTAGTTTAACTTGCAAGTGCTCTTTCATGTGTGTCCGAACTGGAACATACAGGATAAACCTGTCAAGAACATGTACAGGTCATATTTCAGACAAATTAAGCTCATTTTTTAAGACTTTTTTTTTTTTTTTTTTTCGTGATTCGTGACAGATACTCATGACTGTAGTGCAAAAAATACTTTACAATAACGTTTCATAACACGAACTAACAATTAGGACTGGGTATTGACACAAATTTCACAATTCTATTCGATTTTGATTCACAAGCTTGCAATTCGATTTTGATTCGATATCGATTATTTTGGATATCAGTTACAACAAATGGCCATTTTTCTCAAGGGAATCAAATCTCTTAACTAATGCTGTAAACTATGGGAGTCTAGTTGTAGCCTATAGGCTTCATTAGTCTAATATGAAGGTAATAATGAACTGGTTTGTAGCTATACAAAGACTTAAATTGCACTTTTATTTATTTTTATAATAAGAAGATTAAATGAAATATAAACATTTAAATGGTGGCTGTCATAAAAACTTGCCAGATTTATTCAAATATGCATTAATTATTGAAGAACATTAAGATTATAATGCATATGTAATATGGTGTATATATTTAGCAAAATGCTCCTCTCTAGAGTTATTTTTTTCTAGCTGACTAACGAGTTTATGTGGGTTTTCTGAGGTAAATATGACGATACATGACATTGATTACAAGCTGCTTAACTGACGTCTTTCCACGGTTGAAACGCTGATTGAGCGAATCAATGTGACATGATACAGATTTCGATAAGTTGTACTCTATCTTTAACACACTTTCAGATGCTCATTCATGTTTATTTGGCGCTGTGACTGGTATTATTAAGCCAGAAGAGAGATCAGCGCTGCTGCTTCTCCAGAGCGATCTCACGCCACAGCGCCAAAACGTTATTTATGTTTTTGAATTTCTAAAGAAAATGAACGTAATGTAAAAATTGAGACTTTTGTTTCATATCAATAGTAACAAAGGACAAAGATTATTGCGATTTTTTTTTTTTTTTTTTTTTTTTTTTTTTTTTTTTTTTTTTTTGGGATGCAGCCACGATACAATGATCCATTCATTCAAATGAAACAGGATGTCTAATTGATTCTTGAGATTTAAGAATCGATATCGGTTCGTAAAAATTAGAATCGATTAATATCGAGAAATCGATATTTATTACCCAGCCCTACTAACAATGATAAATACTTCTAAATAATTTATTAATCTTAGTTTTCAACATTTACTTAGACATTATTTGTATCTGTTCATATTATTTAAATACTTGAGCTAACTATGACCTATCGTTATAGTTAACAAATATGATTACATACTGTGACAAATGTATAGCTCGTGTTTGTTCATTTTAGGTAAGGCATTAATTATCTAATATGTTAACAATAACATAGCAATAGGACCTTACTGTAAAGCGTTACCAAAATGTTTTCCTAAAAGCGGGTTTGAAAAAGTTATTATTTAATTGTGAAGTGTTAATACATCATGGTAAAATGTACAGCCTTTAATTTATGATGAATTATTAAATGTTATTAAACACAGTTAAAAATAGCATGACTTACTTTTGAGGATAATGAGATTTATAAAAAAAAAATCTGTAGTAGATTTACTCTTGAAAATAATGTCACGATGCAAAAAAATAGTTCAAAATGAGTCTTTATTTGGATTTTATTTACGTTTTTGAGATTCACCCATCTAACTATGTACATTTTTAAATGCAATATTATATTATAAAATATATAGTACTTTCATTTTGTAAATATCTTATTATTATCTTATGTGATATTCAATTTTTTTGGTGTGTGTGTGTGTTTTCTTCAGGTGCTTTCAGAAACGTGGCGTCTGTCCACCAGTCAGACTCCACTCCAGCAGGTGGAGCTGTTTGATTTCGTGAACCACCCAGACTACACAACCTGCGGTGGAGGATTTGGCCCGGTCAGTAATATTCATGAATATTCACGTGACGCATTCTAATTTATTTACTCAATTGTCTGTGCATTTCTAAAAAATGTTCGTCTGTGTGCTCTTCACAGGTTGCAGATGATGGTTATGGCGTGTCTTACATCATCATCGGAGAAAACATGATCAACTTCCATATTTCCAGCAAACACTCCTGCCCTCAGACTGTTAGTACACTAATATATGCTTCTGTTACCAATTTTTGAAAATCAAAGAAAAAAATAAACAAATTTGAGAAACTAGCTGTTTCCACCCATCTATTTTTATGCACAATTTGGGATCTCGCATTAAAAAACACTGGACGGAAACGCCAAGATGCACAAATTCTAAAAAAAAATGTATAAAAAAACATGTGCTCTCAATTCAGGTGCATATATTTATTATCTGATTTGCAACTTTGGATGGAAACAAAGCCTTGCTAAAGTTGGTCGGACAAACTCAGATTAAGGGGATAGTTGACTTTAAAATTAATTTTTGGTATGTTTTAGCTTACCTCAAGGGCATCCAAGATGTAGGTGTCTTCGTTTCTGCAGTAGTTTCAATTTTTAGGTCAAACCGTTTGTGTCTGTCAGTCATATAATGGAGGTCTATGGTCACCACCTCAAAGAGCATGCACAGAGAAGTCCAGATTAAACATGATTTAATGACTCGTAAATGTAAGTACACACTGATGGCCTAAGACACGAAACGAGCGGTTTGTGTGAGAAAACGAACAGTATTTATATTGTTTTACCTCTTGTAACCACAGCCACAAAGCGCCTGCGCCCTCAGATCACTTGGACGTGGCTGTGGTTACGAGGTAAAAACGATACAAATACTGTTCGTTTTCTCACACAAACCGCTCGTTTCGTGTCTTAGGCCATCAATGTGTACTTACATTTATGAGTCATGAAATCATGTTTAATTTGGACTTCTCTGTGCATGCTCTTTGAAGTGGTGACCATAGACCTCCATTATATGACTGATAGACATGAACAGTTTGACCTAAAAATATCAAAATTAAAACTACTGCGGAAACAAAGACACCAACATCTTGGATGCCCTTGAGGTAAGCTAAAACATACCAAAAATGAATTTCAAAGTGAACTATCCCTTTAAGATGGCAAATATAACATGTATGGCTTTCTTTATGGTGCTAAACCTGATTAGTGTTTGATGACAATCTATTTTGGTTTGCAGGATTCTCACAAGTTTGGAGCGTATATCAGGAAGGCCTTGGTGGATCTCCTGGAGCTGATGTCACCGGAGAAGCCCGACCTGTCCAATGCTGAGCAGAACCACTCGAAGAACCCTCAAAGCAAGAAAGACCTGTAGAGGTAGAACAGATTGCCTATGACGGTCAAAGGAAGACATGAGGCCAGTGTGTGTTTGTGTGTGTGTGTGTTAGTTTGAATGCACGTTTGTTATAACCTACAAATATGCATTCATACATTCCATGCTTGTTGTAATCAATGCCATGAAGCCATGAATAACATAACAATGTAAAAATGGTGGAAGCTGGTTCTTCAGAAAAACGTATTAGTACAAAATAGCATTTATGACAGAGGACTGAAGGCGAAAGGTAGTGTGGTAGCGGAAAACCTTTGTGTTTTCCAGTAGGCCAGTTTTTGATATTTAGATTTAAATGAGGTCCTCACTTTTAATTGTAATAAAGAATCAAAAATGATTAGTGTACATTATCGCCAGATGATGGGAATCTAATGGTTAATGATCTGACCAGTAAGTATAATGGTTGTAGGTGTATAACAAGTAAGGATGACATATGAAGAGTAATGCATCACCTCTGTACCCTCTGATGAAGGCACTTCACTGCTCTTACAGTACAGTAAATCACATTTAATACAAACTCTCCATCTGAGCAGGTTTAAGTCTCAGAATAACGTGATCGCGGAACAAAATCCAGTGACGCTTTACTTGAATTCCAGAGCAGATGTAAATTTACAATTTCAGTGACCAATGACTCAGAATATTACATGTGACTGCAGTTTTAATATGATTGTCCAAATACATTTATATGTTCATTTCACTATTAAGTCTATTCATTTTAACAGTTTTTTTCTTTTAAATTAAAAGTAGTTTTTTATATATATACTGTATATACACAAGGTCAATTTACAACTTAATTATTCACAATGTATTGATTTGCGAATGTCTAATAGGTATTAAAAGTGATGCCAGAGGAGGAAACATTTATGCCACGGCGAATTTCTGTTAATGTCTCAGGTGTTTCGACTGCACAGTTAAACTTAAAAGGTGAATCACGGCCAGTTAACTGTAGTTAGTTCACTTCCTGCTTCCTTAAAGGGACGGTTCACCCAAAAATCCTGTCATTAATCACTCACACTTTTGTCGTTCCATCATCAAAACACAAATAAAGAGATTTTAAATGAAATTTGGGAGATTTCTGTCCCTCCATTGACAGCCACTCAACTACCATGCTTTGCTCAATTCATAGGAATTTCACATGAAATTTTTAGTTTAGTGCAAAGAGATATGATCACTTTATATGATGAACAGATTGAGATAGAGAATGCTTTCCATTTACTAAATTAAATCTGTTCATTTTATAAAGCGATTGAGTCTCTTCAGAAAATTCTGAGTAAACCTCTCAACTCATGATTTTACAATCTCTTTATGAACTTTGTGAAGCGTCGAAGAAAATGGAGGGACAGAAAGATCTCAGATATCATGAAAAAGATCTTCAATTGTGTTCTGAGGATGAATTAAAGTATTATTGGAATTAAAATGAATTTTAATTTTTGGGTGAACTATCTCTTTAAGAGACCTAGATGCTAATAATATAGTGCAAAATCTGATTTGATATTAATTTTAAAATGATGTACTTGGAATCCGTTTATATGGTTAACCATATTCTAATGAACTAATTCAATTGCAAGAATGCTTTCAAAGTTAAATGTGGTCTTGATGTATTTAATAATAAACTCTTTAGAAACATTCCGATGTAACTTTGTGTTATGAAAAAGTGATGAAAAAACAACAGAAATTGATTTAATCTGTTATTATAATACGCACTAATAGACAAATTAGAGTTAGAATGTGATGCAGGACATAGTACCGTAATCACACTACTATAACTCATATGATTAGACAATTCATACAACACCAAAAAGTGTTTTTGCAAAGGATTTGAAGGTGGTGACTGGTTTCACAGGTAAATGAATGAGATATGCTTATCAATATCAAACATTTACAATCAACATACAGGCTGTGTTTCAATATCCGTTGTTGCCGTAAGCCCTTTGCTACACTTAGCCGGACTGAGAGCAAGGGCTTGTCGACTTCCTCTGAGTTTTCAGTTTTCTCTTTGCAGTCTGTTGGCAGCTGTACTTTTTATTATCTCTGTTACACCCTCATACTCGGCAGATATAAAGTTGCCTTTTGAGTGCACGAGATCTCGTTTGCACAACTCCTGGATATTGTCATTTTGCAAATATTGATATAGTTCAAAAAGGCCTGTATCTTCTCTTCTCTCTAACACTGCTTACACTGTATATCTCACTAGAATTTAAACCTTAATGAAGGATTTTATAAATGTGGTTGTTCTATTATTATTGTCACTATTGTCACTATTGTAATAATTAACTTGAAACTGAAAACAGTAGCAATGCAAGTGTTTGTGTAGTGCTGATATTAATGTGGAGCGGCAGTGTTTTACCTCATCTGTCTTATGAATGTTGAATCATCAGCGATCGATCTCTCCTCTGTCCTCTTTGGGCTCAGACTATCTGTAAACCGCAGAGCTTTACACTTTCTCTCTTACTCTGGAAATCTGTCTTTCCTTTTTGTATGTGAATGGAAAGGAAGAGACAACATGTCACTTTTTTTAATTAAAATTGTTCAAGCACACTCGTGTTTGTGGTTTTATTGTAATGGTGTGATGTTTGCTTGCTAGATGGGGGGGGGGGGGGGGTAAAAAAAACAACAACAAAAAACATCAGAATATGTGTAGGCTATTGTGGTCGTCAAAACATTTGGTAGCCTAACTACACATACTGTGTGTAGTTGGTGCAATAATATACACACTGTGTGTAGTGGTAGTATGGTGCAATAATCGGTATAGGCTACTGTTTTTTTTATTGCTTTATACAAATTTAACAATTCTGGTGGATTTATTCTCGATCTTAATTCAATTTGGATACATATTATAGGCTACAGTAGGCTAGATGTTAATTTTTCTTAAGAAAAAAAATCGCACCTAATACTGTAAACAGACTATAGAAAGCCCTGTCAGCTGTATATACTGCTGTTATAGATATACTGTAAGTAAAAATTATAATAAAGATGTAATATAGTGCACATTTAAACAAAATACTCATTTATACTAATACTAAATATACTATGAAATACAATTTTTTTTTTTTTTCATTGAACTTTCGTGCAATTGTCATTATAGGCTTTCCAGCTCTGCCATGCATGCAAAACCTGAAAAACTGGTTTTAGAAAAGTATTACGATTCAGTACAAGTTACAATCGTTGCTCCAACAGCTGGTCTAAGATCATTCTGGGTGATAGATAGGACAATAAAAGCCAAGGTGAGCTATACGGTCTAAAATAAATACTTTTCCCTTGTTTTGCCTTCTTTAGTTCTTCCAGAAGTCTCCTATTTCTTTGAGTTTTAATGCTGGGTGACGGTGACTCTTCCAGGCTTATCTAATTCCACATCTTTCTTAACACTTACTTGGGCTATATTTGCTATATTGAAATTGAATATTCGGTGCAGCCTAATAAATGTATCAAATCCATAAGGATTCATTGAGGAGTTTTAAGTAATCTAGCATTTATGAGGAACGAGGTTATTTCTGAAAAGTCACTGTCTGAAAGTGAAAGTAAAACAAGATAAAAACCTTGAAATACGTAGGCTAGGCTATAGAATATTTTCGTCTCTTTTTCTGATCAGTTCAAAAGGCAACGACGACGATGATTATATATGGATTTTGTTTTAACACTACTAACACGATTATTAGGACAAGTGGGCGTTTTATCGCTTCATTAGTAGGTTGCTGTTACTAGATCAGATTGTTTGCCTGTTGTCTTTTCTCTCAGTAGGGGGCAGTAATAACCCTCAGGCGCTAGCGACGACTTATAATGACGTTTAACGGAGGCGTAGTGGTGTCCCATTTCTTAGGGGAATATTTTCACCCCTACGCATTGCCACTCTGTTTCAAGGGTCAAGGGGAAGGCGAAGGGGTAGGGCTAGGGGAAAGAGAAGGGGTAAGGGGTAGAATTGGGATTGGCCCTTAACCTACACTGTAGCATAGGACATTTTACGCTAGAAAAGGTTCAATAATGACAAGAAAGAACACTTTTGTCACAAGGTTCAAGGTTCTTTAAAGGCTATTATTCATTCATATATTACATTATTCTGCAACATTTTGTAGTTGTTATCAAATTATTGTTTATTAAACTGTTGTAGTAACTTAATATCACATTTTAATCATGCAGATTTCTGGAGGATAAAAACTGAAATTGCACTGTTCGTGTGATATTGATTAATTAAATTTTTTAACCACCTTATCTTGAATTTTGTGATCATTTACATGCATTGCATTTTAGGGGTTCCAAATACGTAGCGCTTTAGAACCTTTTAAGGTTCTATATAAACCTTTTCTTCTAAGAGTGTACATTTGGGTTTATGAATTTGTACGAAAGATGTTACTTTATTATAAATAAATGAATTAGCCTATTATGTTTAAATAATCATCAGATGTTGTAATTTAATGCTTTGTTATTCCTCAGCATATACATTTGTACTTTTTTGTGGTTGAGAAGATTCCCCCTTCCATTTGCTATAGCGCTTTGAGTGCTGAGAAAAGTGTCATGTAGCGTATTATTATTTTTTAATTCTGCTTGTGTTTAGTCTTGCTGTTTATAACATTTATTTTTTACACTCTTATAGACATTAAATGTAAATTAGAGAAATCAACAGAAAGGCTGTTGGCTGATTATCAGAAAGGCTGATTATCTGGTGAAATTATGTTTTTAAACTAAGAAGGGGACAGCAACCTTTTCAAATGTATTACTGTTTGATATTGCACGCTAATCTATCATTTCAAATACAAGAATGTAAATTTATGATGAATATTTTTAGATGCCACCATGACCAGTTGTTTTGTTTACATTTATTATGCTAAACTTTTTATTTGTGTTTTTTTTTTTAAACTTTCTCTTGTTTATTTTGAACTTCATGTTTGGATTAATTATTTTTTAAATCGTTCTCACAGAACAATGAGACAACTTTAAAAAGGAAATCTTTAAATATGCAAAGAGTGAATAAATAAGCATTGTTTCCTTTTCATTAACTCACCTGCTTTCTGGAAATTAAATGAACAAATTTTCAAGATTAATATAGAATATATAGTAGAAGAAAATCTTCCATTGAATGACTGATGTAACGTAGGCTAACAAAGTTTACTTTTATTTGTTTTGTCTCACATTCAATTTTTTTCCACTCATGTTTTATCCATTCTGACCAGTTTAGTTCATTGCTATTGAATTTACCACACACTTCAGGGTAGATTAACATAAACAAAGATGTGAAGAGATTACATTACTTGTAATTGTTTTCTAGTCTTACAGTGGATTTTCAGCCTCAGAGTTCCAGAAATATTAAAAATGGCTGAAGGTGGAGAAGTGGAGAAAGGCAAGTAAAAATTATCTTGCATTACAAAAATGACTGGATTGATATTTAATAGTTGTCTCTTGCCAATTGAATTTTCTGAACCTGGATACCCTTCAGGTTTACTTTATCTAGTAAAGACATATCACATTATATCACTTTTCCAAAATTTGCTTTAACAGAAATGTTAATTTAAAAATGGTGTTGTGTGCTTTTTGACACCAAGTTCCATTAAACTGTTTAAGTTTGATAAATTGAAAAAGAAAATGGTTGTTTAAATACTCTGCAGTTTTATGGCTTTGATGGATACCATTTATTTCTCTATCTGTCCAGCTGAAGACTTTAGTTTTGCAGTTTCTGTGTCTGCTGAACCTGGAGAAGATGTCATCTTACCTGTTCATCTCTCACTTGACACCAGTGCTGTGTCCATGAACTTCTGCTGGTATAGAGAGTCACAGCTCATTTATCAGTATAAGGACGGGCTGGAGAGTCCAAGTAGTGACTATGAGAACCGAGCGAGTCTGTCTGTCCAGGAGCTGGAGAGAGAAAATCTTTCTCTGTCTTTGAGAAATGTCCAGGAGTCAGATTCAGGAGACTATACATTGCAAGTACATCAGCATGGATGTCTGAAGACAGTAATAGTTCACCTACAAGTGAGAGGTAAAATAATAAAGCTGCCTTGCAGCTTCTCTTGCTTATTTCTGTAGTCCACTGACTGATGAGTTGCCTCATTGCTTGATCATATATTTTGATTTAACGGGTTATAAATATTTATAATTGAGTGTTGTGTATTGCAACATACAGTACTGGTGCTACTTTGTCTTCATGTCACTCTCTTTTCATACCAATTTGGCATATTAAACATATTTTGCATTTAGTATATTTTCTTCTTTTTTTCTTTGTTTTCAAATATGGCAGTATTTAAGTAATGGGTTCAGACTGATATTAGGTTCATTTTAGATCTTCAAAAAAGAATGTAGTCATCTAACTGATGCTGAGACAAATGCAGGATGAGATTGAGGACTTTTTACAACAAACAAACTGCAAACAGTGATTGTCGGGGTCCATGCACTTACAATTCATAAAGACGATCATATTATTTATGTATTAAAATACAATAGACAAATAATATTGTCTGTTTATTTTAATTGGACCGCAATACATTCAGTCATGTCTGGTAACTTTACTAATATGTTTTTAGTATCATTAGACTTGTAAAAAGGGATGACAGATTTCTTTGCAAACTGATTAGACTTGGATTATATAAGACATTCAATTTCATGAATCTATAATGAATTTGATGCATTCAATCTGTAGAACCATTTACACAGATTTTAACCTATTATGTATTTTTGGGAGCTGCAGTTAATCAACCAAGAAGAAAATGGCATAAAAATACTATATAATGTCTTGATGGAAATCTAAAAATTCTGAAAAGTTTGAATATGGGTTAAGATTAGAGAAGAGAAATTATCATTAGTATAAAAACAAGTCAACATAATGTTAGGTCTGAGTCAAGCCCCCATCATTATGGCAAAACAAATATTTGTTTGTATGAGGTTAAATTTCATCTGAAAGTGCATGAGGACGATCAGAGAATCACTGCCATATCTGACTTTAAATGTTATTGCAATGAAATTATAATTATTTTTCTATGATTAGAATAATTGTTTTAAATTCTTTAGGGTTTTTTTGTGATTTAAAAAGTTAAATTACAAAATTCTCTACTTTTGATTTCCTGCAGGGAAAAGGCAGTTGCAGAGAGAGATAGAACAGAGAGAGGAGAAATGTAAACTGGAGAGACAGATAATGAAACTGGAACTGGAGAAACAGATAAAGGAACTGGAAATGGAGAAACAGATAATGAAACTGGAACTGGAGAAACAGATAAAGGAACTGGAAATGGAGAAACAGATAAAAGAACTGCAACTGGAGAAACAGATAAGGGAACTGGAAATGAAGAAACAGATAAAAGAACTGCAACTAGAGAAACAGATAAGGGAACTGGAACAGGAAAAACAGATAAAGAAACTGGAAGAGGAGAAACAGATTAAGGAACTGGAAGAGGAGAAACAGACAACGGAACTGAAAATGGTGAAACAGATAATGAAACTGGAAATGGAAAAACAGATAAAGGAACTGGAAATGGAGAAACAGATAAAAGAACTGCAACTGGAGAAACAGATAAGGGAACTGGAAATGGAGAAACAGATAAAAGAACTGCAACTGGAGAAACAGATAAGGGAACTAGAACAGGAGAAATGGATAAAGGAACAGGAAGATGAGAAATGGATAAAAAATCTGGAAATGGAGAAACAGATGAAGGGACTGGGGAGATTGAATGAGAATCTGGAGAGACAAACAAATGAACTTTCCTCACCCACTCATGCATTACATGGTAATGATAGATCAGAAAAAAAGTTTTTTTTTTCTTTTTCAAAGATTCCCAAATTATTATAATTCAGTGCTGTAAGGCCTGCCCAATTGGTCCAACATCAGTTTCCGATAAGCGGTTGAAGGTTTATTATATATAGCAAATTAGCTCTAAAGAAATATTAATAATCAATCATAACTTGATTAGGAATATTTGGATCAGTTAATATAATTAACTTAATGTAGAATTAGTCAAATTAATATTACAATCAATCAAACTTTTTTCCTTCTATAGTGTAGGAAATTTAGAAGTGAAGACCAGGAGACTCGGGTGTATCTTTTAAGCAGGGTTCTCTATCCCTGGGTTAAGGATTCATTGAGGGTATCAGGGTTATCTGTTGCATCGCTGTAGTATTCTCAAGTCCGCTTCGTCCAAAAATCTTACCCAAGTCTGCCTAAGCCAAAATACAGTGTGTTCATTTACCTTGCAGGGGAGAGGAGTGACATGGTGGAGACACTCTGAAACAAAGCATGTAAATGAAGTACAGGATTCAGCTTGTTACCGGAAATTCCCCAGCCCTGATCTCATCAGCATAACAGTGTCACATATAGATGGTAATACAATCAGCCTCATTGTATCACCCATACCTTCACATTACCATAGAGCTTAATGGCCAAGCAGTGCATAAAAACTAAAGATTATAGTCTCAGTGCTCTGGGGTCTCATTTATAAAACTGTGCGGAGGATCCTTACTAAAAGTGTACGTGCGCCCGAAAGCCAAAAATGGCGTACACCAAAAAATATTTAGATTTATAAAACCGTGCGTACGCCAGAACCTGCGCAGAAATCCCTTTATAAATCCCAGTCAGTGGAAGAATGCGCGCACATGCGTCTCCTCCCCGAAATAACCATATATGGAGATTACAACGCCTAGTTTAAATATGCATATCCTCATCTGCATATCATTTGCTTTTGATTATTCATCCACGTGATGATACCATGTTAAAGTCGTACATGACGTTAGGAAAATATGAAATACAGATGTGCCGTGCCACAATAAATTGTTTTTTTTCTCAGACAATCTGCTATTATCATGATTCGCAATTATCTCTAGTTAAAACATTAAAACACAGCATGCCAGAGGGAAAGTGTTCAAAAGCATTGCATCCACAACAAATATATATTTCTTTTTATTGAATTTTTTTTTTGTACCTTCTTAGTAATGATTTCATGTAGTTTAAGTGTTCAACTCCATTAATGAGAATGGCATATTTAGTCTAAATGTTTATATCAGAAGTAAAACATAGTTTAAATCATTATTTCATTTATTTAAACTGTTATTGAGAACGTGCACTGCATTAGCCTACTCATGAAGATTTAAGGTTCATCTGCCGTTAGATTATGTGCGTCAGTTTCACTAAACGGCCCAACGCGCATGCTGGCGCGGACACGAAGGGATGGATATTGGCTTCAAGTGATTGGCTTGGTGAGTGAAATTTTATTCGTAGGCTATTATCTTTCTGTATCCTATAGACTATAATTTTCTTTAGATTCTTTAGATAATTTTCTTCGGTCTAAAAGTGACCAAAAAGACATTTAACTACAGCTCACCATCAGTGTCTCCAATTCCCTTTGTCTCCAGAATGTGCGTATGCACGGCTCAAAGTTTGCTTAATGGTGCGCACATTCTCCAATCAAGTTAGTTTTTTATAGATCACAAACTTTGCGTGGAAACTGGCGTACGTACGTTTCCAGCCCCGTTTTGTGCGTACGCACGCTTTATAAATGAGACCCCAGGTCTTGATCACGATCGAATAGCTATCCGATCACAGAAAACACATGAAGTGACCAGGTGTAAACAGCCCCTTTGAATCCATCGTCTACTTTTGTGGAAAGTTGACTAAAGTTGTGTCGCTCGAGTTGTCTTCTCTGATACGGAGAACGGCAGCGAATAGCTACACGAACCTGACAGACATAGGTGAGCGTGAACGCGCATGACGTCACGCCCAGTCTCAGATTCAAGCCTGAATCCCTCTTATTTATTTTACTGTACAGGATTATAGAGGTGATCGCAGTGGTCAGAGAAGGGCTCATTCAGCCCATCAGGCGATTGTTTAAGCATGTATGGGTTAGAAAACGGCTATTTTTTAACATAAAATGTTGCGCAATGCACCTTTAATTCTAAGAAATTATCATTTCCGGGGATGGAAAATGTCTTTCTTACTATATAGTACTATAAGAGCCTTTAGTCAAATTTTAAATCGTAAAATAAACTGTCAAATTCTGTTTAGTGGCCAAAAACTGCTGAGTTTGTGATCGTGAGACATACACATGAACGGCCGGTGCGAGGACCCTGTGCGTCTTTTTCACATGAGTGAACAAGTACAATACGAGTAAAGAGTTACATAGAATAATCAAATTCATAGCTAAATTACTTTGCCACACTGAAAAGTTGGTAACGCACAGTAAACCTTCAGGAACTGTCATTGGACTGATTGGGTAGGCCTTACAATGCAATAAATACAAAAATAAACTGGGAAGGTCTAGGTCTAACTCTGGCTCTTGAACTCTACTTTTGAGCAGAGTCTTTCTCCAACCGTAAATCAAACAAGCTGACCAAGGTATTCAAAATAACCAGAATGTATTAGGCAGGATTTTGATCAAGGTTGGAGTTAAACTTGAGAGTCAGATTTGAAAACCCCAAGTTTAGAGATCTCTTCTGAATAATTTAGTTTACTTCTGTTCAATTTTAGGTGGTGTGCCTAGACGAAGGAATAGTCTTCATGGAATTCCCCCATACAGTAAGATAGCAGTTGACATGCTCATATGATTCTTGATTGTTTTACTGCAACAGTAATAAAATGGGAATTATGTACATGTATGCAAATTTGCAAGAGAATGCTAAATAAAATTTCTTAATGTCTTGTGATTGTCTTCAGTGAGTGATGATGGCACACCAGAGACACCTGAAACAGAAGAGGACAGAGAGACCATAGACACAGGTGTGTGTTGAGGATGCATGCAGTTGCTGTTATATAGTTATAATATAAATAAATATTCTACAATTACAGAAAATATTGAAATCTGTTTTAGTTTAGTGGTCCAGAATTTAAGTAGTAACTATACCAGGAAATAAACCTTGGTGTATCTGTTTGTTTGAAGTGAAGAGGTGACTTGTTAGTTATTACAGTTTATATTAACCATGTTACAGTTGCATTTGGTTTTTGGATTTAGTTCAAATTAAGTTATGTATGTCCTTTTTCTTTGTTTGTGTGTCAATATTGCAGTGGAAAGAGTGATCAAAAGTGGTGATCAAAACATATGAACAAGAGGAGGGAATACTGCAACTGAGCAAGAGACCCTGGTACGTTACCACAGTTTAACATAATAATCAGTGATTTCACCTGTAAGACCTACTGAAATATCCTTCACAGATATACAGTCACATGTACAAGAAAAATACACAAGATCACAGTCAGTCTCATCACTACCAGGAGAAACAACACAAACACCATAGAGATCTAGAAGACTTTTCCACAGACTATGCTGACGTGTTTTCAAGGTCATCAGCATCCTAAATCCTGCAGTTTAAAGGTGACCTCTGACTAGAGATCGAGTTATTTTAATTCAAGGGTATACAGATCTATGAGGACTATACAAAGTATCTTAGCTAGAATAAGCATGCATGTGACCATCTAAGGTTTAAGTCAAACTCTGTTTAGTGACTAAAAACTGCTATATTATAGTTATATATAGTGTACATTTATAACACTGTGCTATTGAAGTAGGTAGGATAGATGGGCTTGTAAAGAGCTTGCTGTACAGGATTTAGATTCTGTTTCACACCAATCAGTGGTGCCTGATGAGTGCATCCAGAGCTGCCCAATAATAATATAAGAAATTAGGGAGAGCTAAACCTCCATCAGTCCTATTCAGTCCTCCATCAGTCGAATCCTAGGGGTTTTCCCATCCCATATAAAATTGGAAATAATTTGTCTAATCTATTGAAAAATTCCTTGGATAAGAAGATGGGAATGCATTGAAATAAATATAAGAATCTCGGAGGAACTGTCTTTTTAACATTGTTCACCTTACCAGCAAGGGCAGAGATGCCCAAACTAGGGCCCGCGGGCCAAAGTTGGCCCGTGGTATCCTTTGATTTGGCCCGCCATACCGTCCGGGGAGAGGGGATTTCTTTAAAATGCAAAACTTAACAAATAAAACTGCATTAGTTAATCAGATTGAAGTTGTTTTATATTTATTTTAAATATTATAAAACAAATAAACCCATAGCAACTTTAATGTAATACCGTTTGATTTATGATGCTAAAATTTATTTTTGGCCCACGGCCCACAATCAAGTTTGATTTTTGGCCCTTCGTAGGAAAAAGTTTGGGCACCCCTGGGTTAGATGAAGAATCCTCCATTTTTGGGTTTCCATTGGGTTTTCTTTTTTTTTTTTTTTTTCTCCATTTTTGAATTCCTCCATCAAAAGCGGAATAAAATAATTTTTTTAAGTTATGTGTAATACTGATACCCAGATATTTAAACACAGATCTTGCCAAGCAAAAGGGAAACGCAGAGTCAGGCAGATGCCTGGCAAGTGTGTAAACAGGCATGCATTCACTTTTAGAGATATTCAATTTATAGCCTGAGAAAGTTCCAAAATTGTGCAAGATTTTGATCATATCTTTTATACATGATAAATGATCTGAGATGTAAAGAAGCAAGTCATCACCGTATAATGAGAGCATATGTTCAATACCCAACCTGATTATACCAATTGTAAACAAAATGGGGCTTACTGGGCTTCCCTGCCGAGTGCCCCTTGATAAAGAAGCTTTTTTTCGCCATTTATTAACCACTGAAGCAACCAGGGAGGTGTACAGAAGACGGGTCCACTCTATAAATCTGAGGCCAAATCCGAACCTATCCATAGCAAAAAAAAAAAAAAAAAGATAGTCCCATTCCAACTAATCATCCCTTTTCGACATCTAGCGAAACTACAATTTCAGGGGTGTCCTGGGATGGGGGGGTGTAAAGAATATCCAAAATGCGACAAATGTTCAAGAAAATATGCCGATCTTTTATAAAACCAGTCTGATTAGATGAAATATTGACTAAGGGAGACTCCAATCTCATAGCCAGTAATTTGGCTAAAATGTTGACATCTGCATTTAACAAAGAAATTGGTTCTACATTGTGTTGGATCTTTCTCAGGCTTCAATAAAAGTGTAATCAGGGCTTCGGTAAGGGACTTTGGTAAAGTTCCTCTAGACAAAGAATGTTTAAACATATTGAGCAAGAGTGGAGATAATTTAGTAGAAAACTTCTTATAGAATTCGATTGGAAAGCATCAAATTACAAGAACTAGTTACCGCTGCTATCAGCGTTTTTAATACAGCAGCAGTGACGGTAAAGCTCTCTTCTGACGCTGTTATCAATCTCTATATTTTTTCCTCTCTTTGAAAGTTGTGAAAAAGTTGAGTTTTTCTTTTGCTAATTGATAAAATGGCAACACAAAAAATAGATTTATTTGTAGTCTGTCATTCACCGCTTTAGAAGTATGACGACTTCCGCTACTGAGTGACATGTAAAAAAGGGTCTATAGAGTTGAGGAAGTACAGCAGGAAAAAGAAAGGTCATTTAACATCAATTAGGAGTTTTACTACTTATTACTCCTGATTTATTGAGGCTAAATACAGTATATGTTACATTAAAAATCTTATAATCTTTGTTTAGTTAACTAACCATTTTTTATCAGTTTTAGATAGATATGTTGGACTGGACAGATTTGGAATCTTTCTCAATTTTTGGGACGTTTGGTAATGTTTCTGATTTATGTTTTCTGATTGACTAAAAAGATAGAAGGCCTACTCTCATGACACCTGTTTTAATTTAGATATTTTATTCTTCCATAACATTTAATTTTATAATGTTGTAAGAACTTTGGATAAAAGTGTCTGCTAAATGACTAAATGTAAATGTAGAACTTCTAATTCAATTAAATTGTTTTTTTTTAAAGTACTATTTTTTTCACAAGGTCAAATTAAGTTAAAGTAACTTTATACCCATGTACATAGAGTATTTTGCAAGTCTGTTATCTTTTTTCTGTACTGCTACTCTGTTCATCTTAAGTTTAAACTTACTGATTTTTTATTTATTTATTGTTGTTGTTCTATTATTATTGTCACTATTGTAATAATTAACTTGAAACTGAAAACAGTAGCAATGCAAGTGTTTGTGTAGTGCTGATATTAATGTGGAGCGGCAGTGTTTTACCTCATCTGTCTTATGAATGTTGAATCATCAGCGATCGATCTCTCCTCTGTCCTCTTTGGGCTCAGACTATCTATAAAACCCCAGAGCTTTACACTTTCTCTCTTACTCTGGAAATCTGTCTTTCCTTTTTGTATGTGAATGGAAAGAAAGAGACAACATGTCACTTTTTTTAATTAAAATTGTTCAAGCACACTCGTGTTTGTGGTTTTATTATAATGGCGTGATGTTTGTGTTTTGCTTGATCAACATGAAGACCGAACGTTCTCTCAGTGTTAGGCCAATATATAAAATATGAACAATAATCGGTTATCAATATCGGCGCATCCCTATCATTTTTGAAAAAACCCGATAACAAAAAAAAGTCTCACCATTAAAAGCCATGTCCCAAGCACAAAACTATGTATAATGTTTCATTATAATTTTATGTAGCCTATATGACAGACTTGCGCAGCACATAACTGTATTTTCATTTTTTTGAAATGATTTTCAATATTTCAAGCAATTCAAAATCGGCTATTTATCGGCTTTAATATATTGGCCAATAATAATAGTTAAATTGAACATATATCAGCCTATACCGATATGGTGTTTTGTTTGTAGTTGTTTTTTCCTGTATTACTTTAGTTCTCTTAGTTTTATTACTTCAGAGTTCCTGTTTTTTGTTAAGTTTGTTATCTTACCTTAAGAAATGTATCCATTTATTAACACTTTACAATAAGGTTCATTAGTTAACAACTTTAGTTAACATGTACAATATGTGAACAATACTTCTTCAGCATTTATTAATCTTAGTTAATATTAATTCCAACATTTACTAATACGTTATTAAAATCAAAGGTTGTATTAGTTAACATTAGTTAATGGCCTGTGAACTAACATGAACGCACAATGAACAGCTCTATTTGTATTAACTAACATTAACAAAGATTAATAAACACTGTAACTAATGCATTGCTCATCGTTAGTTCATGTTAGTTAATGCATTTACTAATGTTAACTAATGAACCTTATTGTAAAGTGTTACCCATTTATTTAAGTCATTAATGCTTTTATTCAATTGATTTGTTTCTTGAATCACGCGTCCACACTTGTTTGTGCATTTTCTTGGTCGTTTATTCGTTTAAAGCTAATTTAGGCAACACTTCATGATAACATTCATGCATGTATATAATGCTTAAAATCATTAGTCCATCTAAATTCAAGCAGCTAGAAACTATATAATTATATATATTCATATTTAAATGTTTGTTAAAGTTATGAAGTCTTGCTTAATCAGATCTCCCATTAAGACAAATTTCAGTTTCTAGTCTGAAATTGCCTCTGCGTACGGCTGATGTAGTGCAGTGTATATTTGTAAAGTGTGTATCTGAAACTGAAAATGTCCTTCAGTCATTTTTCCGCGTGAAAACTGCATATGTGTCGCTGCTCTGGTCGTGTGTTGCAGTGAATCCTGATTCTTCAGCGATCTCCTTCACTCTGGCAGCAAAACCTGACACTTGCTCCTTTGAAAGATCCAACAGGAAGCTGAACAAGAAAAACACAGATCATGAGCATTCATGGGTTTTGATTTCAAGTTATGCACCAAAATGTTAGCATGAGCATGAATGTAAGTATGATGTGTGTGTGAGATGGACCCACTTTGCTAACTCTATTAGCAGAGCAGCATCAGGCGCTGCGATCTCTCTCAGAGAAGAATCGAGCTGATGAACCATACTGGGAAAACAGAGATGGTGTTATCATCAGACAGTTACACACAAACTGTGAGCTGCATATGAACAGGCTTCACCTGGCTGAACAGAAGATGCTGTTGAACAACTTCCTGTATTTGTTTTTGAGGGGAAGTTTGTTGAGAGAGTCTGGAGACAGAAATGACACTTTCACACCGCTCACGTTCAGCAAATCTGCAAAAACACAAGAACCCAAAGTAAATGTGTGGAAAACTCTCAAAACTATTAAAAGGAGCTCTGTTTGATTTGTTTACAGGACTTCACTGGCAATGTGAAGTGCGTTGTTTTGACAAAATAGGACATTACCAAGTGCTTGTGTCGGTTCTGAATGAGTTTGTGAGGAAGGTGGATCGTTCTGTATGATCTCTTCTGTTATGAGACTGTCTGTGGATTGACCGCAGGAACTTGGAGGATTTGGCACATCTTCATTCAGTAAAGAGCTCCCTCTAGTGGCAAGACATTCAAACAACGCCAAAACGTTGACTTCTGAAATATCCTGAGCCGTCTGAGAGAGAAAGATGGCCAGAGAAAGGTAAGTCATGTATCATTGCAGTATAAATGACAAGCTATAAAGATAAGTCATACATGTGGTCTTGGACGGTAAAAGAAGTAATGCAATACAATATAATGACATGGTTTTTGTTTGTAACTTAATATTAGGGGGTATTAAACAGTTCCTGTCACCTTTACATGTTGATTGTTGTGTTTCTTCAACAGGTCTTTGTTCTCGGTCTCTATGCCGAACGACAGATATGGACTGGAGACGATGTCCCCCCAATATCCTCTGACAGCGACCTGATCTCCTCTCTGGTACAAACACACACACATCGTTGCATGACAGTGTATCATGGCTCACAACTATTATTGTAGACAGTCAATCTACTTACATGATTGAACACTCGTGTGGAAAGCAGACTCTGATTGGCTGTTTGGTAAAGCCCCTCCCTCATTTCAAAGGCCACGCCACTTTCCCGCCATTTCACATACTGATGTTTGCTAATGACGCCACACTAAGAGACAAATCACAAGATTTTGTAGAACAGTAGTGAGGAAGGCTTAATATCCTTAACTAAAACCATAAAAAAACTATTTTGTAACTTCAAATAAATTAAATAAAATCTTTATTTAAACTAGGGCTATCAAATTTGTGTTTACATAATATATGTGGGTGTGCTGTGTATAATTATTTTCTATATAGAAATACACACACATGCTTGTATATATTTAAGAAATATTTTCACGTATATACTGTGGATAGATTTATATATAATTTATATTATATATAAATATAAATATTTAATATATATAAATAATATTTTTTTTTCTTAAATATACATGCATGTGTGTATTTATATATATATATATATATATATATATATATACAAAATAATTATACACAGTGCACCCACATATATTATGTAAACACAAACTTTTATTTTGGATGCAATTAATCGTTTGACAGCAATAATTTAAACATTTTATTTCAAGCTAGTTGCCAAAGCAACATTTTCATTAGTTTCACTTGCAGTACTAAAATAACTGAAATAGAAATATAAATTAATAAAAAGTATAAACTCACAAACAAAACCTAAAAAATTCATTTCTTTATACATGGAAACATGGAAATAGTGTCTTCTGTGAATCTATATGTAATTGTAATTCGGAAATTTCCTAAACAATCACATTTGTAATGGGCTGAAATTATTAAAAAATTTGGCAAATAACTGTGTAACATACAGTAAATTGAGTCTTATTGGACAGCTCTGATTGGCCTTCCGGAGTGCAGGTATAATAATATATAATTATGTCATGTTATTTGGTACGTACGCCTCTCTGGTGCAGTTTCATGCTGAGATCCCAGTCGAAACACCCCTGACGTGAGTCGTAGCGAGTCCCCAGGTGCTGCCGAACACGGGCGTCCCAGACCTTACGCACACTCGCTGGCACTGACGGTGGCCGTTCCCACAGTTTAAAGATCCGGACCAACTCATCTCTCTCCTTAAACTGATGATGAAACAGCAGAGGAGTGGATATCACTGAGATGAGTTTGATTCTGACATGCAGTATATAAACACATCAATGTCTGCTGGACCTTCAGAAGGCTCGTATCAAGGCAAGGATGGGCGTGCGAGTTAGAGGACAGAGTGTTTGTGATGGAGAGAGAGAGTTGAGCCGCGGCGTGTTTTAAAGTCTCTTCCGTCTCTTTGCGAATCTCGGAATTCCCAAACACCTCCAGAAACACTTCAGTCTTTTCTAAAAATAAAAAACATGAATGCAATAATATGTGACATTTACAGTGTACAAAAACTAAAAACAATGTATAGAAAAAAACAGAAGTACATTTTGTATTTTCTGGGGATTTCTACACCTTTCCCTAACTTGAAACAGAAATTGTCTAAATGTAATATAAAATATAAGTTTATTACATCTCATTTGTATTATATATTTATTATATTCTTTAAAACATTTTTAATATTTTAAAATGTGAGAATACATATATGCTGGGATTTATTTAAAAGAGCAGAAGCTTTGTCATAATATATGAAGGTATACGTACTGTGTAGACTCATGTTCTCAGGGGTCTGAAGTGATAAATATAGTAGTAATAATTGTCTGGCAACAACCTCCATACTGTTCTCAATCACCCAAACCTGCAACATGCCACACATCTAATTATTAACACATTAACATGCACAAAACAGTTGATGTATGTTGTGGTAATAGTAATACTATGTCATAAAGGCTATTATTATGCGGTATACATTAACAGAATCTGAGGTCAGTGATGAATCACACACATGTAGTGTATCAGAGTGTGTCAGTCCAGTGATGGTCTTCAGGATGTGTCTGGGATCTCCACTGCCCACCAGCAGAACATTCAGCTCTCCATCTGACTTCACCATGCTCTCTGTTCTCAATACATCAAACAAATGTGTGTGAGCATTGATCCATATTTACTGTGTTTTGTCATATACTGTGATGGTTTATGGTTCACCTGAGTTCAGGAGGTCTCGTGCTGGTCCGAATCCCCACCAGGTCACACACCCCGCGCCCTCGACAGTCCGGCCGGCACTCATTCTTCACGAACACTACGACATTAGAAAACAGGATAATGCCTGAATATCCTCCTGGAATCTCGTTTTTAGCGGATTTTAGTTATATGTATAGAAAAGTGTAAATAATCCTCTGTGAAACTCACCTCTCGCTGCTCTTGCCGAGTAACTTACTAGCAAGCTAATGCTTGGACCGCGGTTGCTTAGCAACAGGAACCGCGCGCCGTCTAGAGTAGTAGGGGTAGGAGGGCCTGTTTTACAGTCTATGAGTAGGACACAAACACTGGTTTTGATTCAAGAACTCAAAAATGGTACCGTTTCAGATTCATATCTCAGAGTTAACTAACTTAATGCAATACCTGCACCAACTAGTATCTCGGTGACGAGCGAGACAACGTCGAATGCACTGGATTCCTGTTGAAAGTTGGACATAAATTATGGTGAGATTCAGGAAAACTGAATAAAATATAAATCTAGATTATATACAATTTACAATGTCTTCTTCTTATTCTATTATTTATCTATAACACACTCTAAACGGGTGGGCATATACTTTAAACTATCCATATTATTATTTTACGTCAAAGAGCGTAAGAAATGTCACCTGATCAGCTGACGTGATTAACGTAGACTATTTCCAACTAAAAAATCTCACCTGACTAGTATGCAGGCTGGGAAAACGATTGTTGCTGTTTACAGAATTGCATTTATTTATTTATTTTTAATTAGCTATATCTACATATAATAACCACACAGACAATAAAATGTTTAAAATACCTTTTTTGTTTTGATAAAAAGTTATACATAACTCTGGAGCTCGTTCAGAAATATAATGTGTATATTTATTTATTATATTTAACGTCACTCTATCATTAAAGCTAGCAAACGGCAGCGTTTATGTATGTATGTGGGTCTTATTATTATTTACAAAATACATATATACGTATTTCGTGTATCTGTTGTCGTTTTTTTTGTTTTTATCATATCTAAAGCAGAGTTTGCCTGTTGTCTGTTCTGTCAGTAGGGGGCAGTAACATGCCAAATATAGTTTCAGGCATTTGTACGATTTGTACAAGTTAGGCTAACTTTTATTTATTTATTTCTAAAATTACAGTAAATATAATAATGATTTATGTATAAGAATTATGGTAGTAATCATATTATGTTAAATTTAAAATAATTAAATGGTGGTTTACATGGGATTTTCCATCGGTGTCTCAGGTGTGCAGGAATATTAAAAACAGCTGAAACTAAGCAAGGCAAGTCAAAACATATCTATAACTCTAATGCTTCGGCTGAGTCTCACTGTACGTAAAACTCTATTAGGCTATGACATGTCTGACAGGATTTTTTTTTTTCTTTATTAATTATTCTTCTCTCTCTCTTCACAGTTGTCTCTTGTTTGCCTCGTGGTGGTGGAATAAGGAGGATCTGCTCTGCCATTATATGGATGGACAGATGATAGAGAGCTATGAGGGTCGAGCGAGTCTTACACTGCAGGATCTACACAATGGAAATGTGTCTTTGACTCTCGAGATGTCAGGAGATTAATGTCATTAACAAGATAGGCTACTATTTACAACATTACAACTATTTACAACAAGATACAACATTACAAGATACTATTTTTAACAGTATCAGCTGTAAGTATTCAAATAAACATGTTTGAAAAATATTCAACATACTGTAGATCAATTTGAAATTGTTCCTTTTACCTCAACATTTGAGCTGAGAAAATGTATTTATAGTTTTCTGGACATTGGTTCAAAGCAGCTTTACAGAACAATATTGCAGTAATAATGTCTTAATGTTACTATTATTCATGTGGTTCACAATATTTCTCTGTCCAGCTGAAGACTTTAGTGTGGCAGACGTCATCTCACCTGTTCATCTCTCAGCTGACAGCAGTGCTGTGTCCATGAACATCAGCAGGTATGGAGAGTCACAGCTCATTTATTAGTGAACGGGCAGGAGAAAACAAGCTTTGACACATTTTAAGTCGATTAAATGTTTTTATTTATTAGTATTAAATATAAAAGTAGAATAAAATAGACGCATTTTCATAGAACCATGACTACTGGCCTCAGTCATTTGTACACACAAATATTTCACATTATTATAGTCTGTGAACGTCGCTCTTTTTTTGGATGAGTTCCACGCGCGATCTCCGTTCCCTTCGCGCGCGCGCGCCACGTCACAATCACCTACCGAACTCGCGTGAGTCCTCCCACCGCCCACGCGTGACATCTGAAAGAAAGAAAAAAAAATGAATTAAATAAATAAACGAGCAAGGTGCAGTTCCGCCAGGAGCCGTGAGTGTGTGAGCGCGTGAATGTGTGTGAGTGTGTGTGTGTGTCGTCTGTCTGAAACATGAACCGCTCGCATTAGACGTCAGGAGGGCGATTTAAAACGGGGCAAAAATCATCATCAGCATCATCATCATCCTTCTCTTCCACGGGAAAAACCTGCTCGCACGCGCCAGGCAGCAGGGACATCAAATTAGGGTGGTGAAATTATTTGTGCAAGCAGCCTATGAAGGGGAGGAAGGTGTAACACATACACTATAATAGAGTGTGTGTTGTTTCCATTAGTGTTAATGATCTCATTTACTACTCTTAATTATCAGCACTAAAATCATTCGAGGAAAACTGGAGCATACATGTCGTGATCTGAGAAAAGCATCGGGTTATTCTTATGGATTAACATATGATCTTAACTCAACCCAGGGCAAGTGAGTATGCTGTTTAGTATAGATGTCTGTAGTGCACTAAATGTCTGTAGGCTAGATTGTGTCTGCATGCATGGGATTAAATAAACTCTCTTTCTGTCTATTTATCATATGTTTCCTCTAGTGTTTAATGTTTTATTCGGTGAGCATTACTTTCTCAACATTCAACAAGTATGTTTTTGTGCTGCGTTAATGTTGGTGAAAGCATTGATGCTGAACCCGGCCACACATTAACAGCAATTGTGTGGGATATCAAGGCACACGGACAGGTGTGTGTGAAATGAGATGCGGGACACACTACATACATGTCCACATGTTTTTGCACAGTCTATTTGAGCATACGTCCTCACACAGCCAGATTTATGGGATTGCTCGGGATCATTTTCACCTATTGGCCCGAGTGAAAGGCAGAACGTGGATCACCCGTGTCATGTGTTTTCTGCAGGGATGAGTAATCAGGGAGAGACTGAGAGAGAGCAGAGCTTGTGTGAACTCGTGAAATAAAAGCGTGGAAGAGGGCAGAAATGGAAGGCAACAGGTTTTATTTATATACGGTGTAAATAATTAAAGAGCTGTTCATGGATGTTGAACTCAGTGACCAGTGGTTTGGTATATTGCTGCAAAAACTAAAAAGCCGGATGATAATTGAAAGATCTGATACATGCTTTATATCCTTATTCCTCCAAGTTAAACATACACATTTGCTCTTAAATCAAATCACACACCGAGCGAATGGAATTAGATGTATTGCAGCATCTGATGCTGGGTTGTTTTAACCCAAATTTGGGTCAAATATTGTCAAACAAAGCCATTGGGTGAAATGTTGAAATTACATTATTTGGGTTTGTCCATATTTGACCTAAATTTGGGTTAAAACAACCCAGCATTTTAAGAGTGAACTTTTATTAATACAGTTCTACTTATGACTTATGCAGTTTTAGAATTACACTTGATAGATTTAAAATAAGTTGTGATTGATATTGCCTAAGTATTTCAATATTATTCCCAATTCGATCACACTTTTATCTGTTCTTTTGTAAATAAGCAGTCAGATATGCTTTTATGTTTTAGTCTGTTTGGACAATCATAAGTGAGATTGAATTAATATAATGGTCAGTAATTTTTTGGTTTGCTTGTGAAAGAAGTCTTCTGCTCACAGAAGCTTCAATTTTTGAAGCAAAAATACAGTATTGTGAAATATTATAATTTACAATAACTGAATTCATTTTAACATGTAATCTATTCCTGTTATCAAAGCTGTATTTTCAGCATCATTACTCCAGTCTTCAGTGTCACATGATCCTTCAGAAATCATTCTAATATGATGATTTGCTGATCAAGAAACATTTCTGATTTGACATTCGCATTGGTATCTGTAAAATATTGTCTGCTATTATCCCGATTTTAGGGTCGATCGATCCGTTTAAAAAGTAATGTATACTGCAGATGGCAGTGGATTACATGCTGAAATGCTGAGACGATGTGGTCATATTTATTATTATTGTTCTTTATAAGCAAGTATGATCTTATATACTTGTTAAACCTAAGTTACAGCAATATATCACACTCTAAAAAAAATGCTGGGTTGTTTCAACCCAAATGTTGGGTCAAATATGGACAAACCCAAATGTTGGGTTAAAATGCATTTAAAAAAATTCAGAGTGAAAGTTGAGGTTGGGTTAAAACTTTAAATTATTTTTAACCCAACATTTGGGTTTGTCCATATTTGACCCAAATTTGGGTTGAAACAACCCAGCATTTTTTAGAGTGCAGTTATTAGCAACAAAACTGTAACACTTCAACATAGTTGGTTGTTGGATTCAGTAATACGAAACAAGTTGTATTATCCTTTCAGTTTAATTTTTTTGCAAGTTTGTAAAGAATCTTGTATTTTGCAAAGTTAACTGGCCGTATTTCAGTCAAGTCGGTCCTCGTGAAGTTCTACCGGGTCCGTTGACATTTACGTGATGATGTCACTGTGCTAGTCCGCTAATAGATTCGCTGTCTCTCTCTCTCTTCAGACACTTTGCTGTAATTGCTGTTAAACTTGAGAAAGAGCTGAGCTCTCAGGCGCAGAGGTGAGGAAGGGGTTACACTGCTGTAAGATGATACACTTTACTCATTTAGCAACTTTGACCTCTTAATCATTTCATATTTCTCGTAATCCCTTATATTTCCCAGTCTCTGGTTATGCAGGTTTAGATTTCTGTTTTATACACACTTCTATTTGCCACTGACTGAAAGATAGGAAGTTGCTGCCATAAATTAAGTCATTTTTAAGTCATTCTTTAAAAATCTTTAAGTCATTTTAACTTAAATTACATTAAACTGATTTTTTTTTAAATGAGCTGAATCTTGTATAACTTATCAAATTTAATCTTTTTTTATGAGTTAAATCAATGTAAAAACATGTTGTCATAACTTATTGCACACATAATTTCGTGCAATGTGAAACCTAAAATACTTAAGTTGGAGTTGCTGTAGCATTTATTAGTTACGTATATTATTCTATTTTCAACTTTAAAATTTTTGCTTCTCTGTGTTAATTTAGGATTAATATTCATCCTCTCAACCACACTAAATGTTAATTCACTTTTTATGATCACCAAAGCAAAATGTTTAAAATGTTTACTTTAAATCTAACCTGCATATAAAATGTACATCTTCTAGTCATAAAGTACGTTTGCGAGCTGTTTACTTGGTAAAATGTAATGAAAAGGTTAGTGTGCTGCACACGTACGTTTCCAAAAAGAGGAAGAGCTCCTCTGGCAGCCAATGGCGCAGTTGCGCGCTCTTTTGTTTGGAGGATAATGGGCTGCTGTGTGTGCTCACAGGTAGCCCATAATGATAGTTTGCCCTTAAGGAAGGTGGAAACGCTTGTCCACACAGCAGCTGAAGCAGACAATATGGAGTCTGCTTTCCACTGCGGTCTGTAGCACGTCGCTGAATGAAAATGTGAGACGCGCTGACTCTCTCGTGTGCGCACACACACACAATCACGGAGTCTGCTGCTGAGATGTGTTATGTTCACAGCTGCTGAAATAGACACAGCACCAGTGCGTCACGTGATGTCCTGTCTATCCGAGAGGATTTTTATGATGTGAATCATGCATTTTGGGTTTTATTGCTGAAGTATTTTTGTATCAATAAATACCCCGTGCTTGCGCGAGATAAGACTGCAGGCTGGGAAAATATCCTTTTAACGTGCTCCCTCTCTCTCTGTCTGTCTGCACATAATTCTTTCTGCATCAGTGGATCTAATGTTTTGACCTTTGAAGGAGGGAGAGGAAGACATGGGACGGTGTGCGTTTTTGATGAATGTCTCGATAGAATGGTTGAAATTGTTGCCGTAAAGATCAGATCAGGGAACAGAGAGAGAGTGTGTGTGTGTGTGTGTGTGGTGTCACTGCAAAGGGGAGGCGACTGCAGCACTCTGCATCGGTGCAGTTCCCTTCATGTCCTGATGGGGCTCCACTGCACCAGATGGGAACATGTGAGGGGCTGCCAGACTTTAATATACTGTAGATGGGGAGCTATGAGATGAGGAGAGTTTTGAAATGCATATCACGCCTATTGCAACTTAAAGGGATAGTTCACCCAAAAATGAAATTAGCCCATGATTTACTTACCCTCAAGTCATCCTACATGTATGAATAGCCTACAATCAGAGTTATATTAAAAAATGCCCGTGTAATGATGCGAATGCATCAGACCCATAGACAGTAAAAGAAATGGACAGAGCGATCTCATTGGAACTCCACTGAGACGATTGAAGCCCGTTTTTGGCGATTTTTTAGCAATCGTTTGCCTACTTTCACTAAAACTGCTTCTACGGGGCCATAACATAAGCTACAAGGTAATGGAGCTATTTATAGACCTTATTCAGAGCAGCGCCATGACAGGTGTGATAGTGAGGCTGTGAGGGATAGACTTACCGTGTTTCCAATGGCATCCGCTTTAAAAAGCTGAATAAAGCTCCTAGATTACTTACAATTTTCCACAACTTACATTGTCAGGAGTTTTTTGTCAACTGAAATTTCTTAGAAAGATATTTTTCCAGTGTTTCATGAGCAGAACAATCCGAAAACACATTAAATAACAGTGCAGCCCATTGAAGAGATGCAAGTCTATCCCTCACAGCCTCGCTTTCATTCTCATTAAAAATCAAAGATGGCGCTGCCGTGAATAAGGCGTATACATTGTCGTGTTTCTTTAGAAATAAATAAAGGACAAATGGGGTCTTCAAACGCCTCAGGTGTAAAGTTATTCGCTGTCAAAGTGACGCCAAAATGAATGGGAGTCAATGGGAATGCTAACGCAAGTTCTGCTACAAGATGTCAGCTCCCGCGAGGCTTCAACTTCCGGTCGATGGATTACCCCCTTGATCAGACCCATAGGCTAAACAAATATGGACGTAGTGTCCGTGACATCACCCGTAGGTTTCTGAAGAGCATTTTTGAAGCCCAAAGTGGGCAGAGCTGGCCGTTGCCATCTTGGCAGCACATCACTTCGGGATAACCAAAAATGGGCAAAGAGGCGGGATTAGCTGAGGTGGCGTGATGCTAATGGACTATATGCATGCATAAGTTTCACATTTGACGCAAGGATGCTCTTCAGTTTCCGATTGGGGAGAATAAAGCGGAGGAAAACCGAATGATTACAGTCTTCAAAATTTACTGTCCTCCCGTCTTTGAAACGAAACTTTCATACGTTCAGATGTCATTTTATATATAGTTATTTTTATTTAATATCATTTTAAAAACAAGCATAAACACAACGGGGGGTGTCTGTTTTGTCTGTTTTTGTGACTAACGTTTCTTTAGTATAACCATGGAGTATAAAATTCAATATAAATTCTCGGTATTGCATTGGACTCTACGATCGGCGGAAGTTATCGAGCATCCTTAATCCTTCACCGGAAATACCGCCGTGCATAGAGCCCGTAGACAAACGACTAGTAGTGACGGTAGAGGCAATCCATCTGTCACTGCCCTAATGCAATTGCCCCTTGTTGGATTAATAAAGTGGTTAACTTAACTTAACTTAACTTAGAACTTTAAAGGCTTAATATAATTGAAATGGATGAGTTATAAATAACCCCCCCCCCCCCCCTCACAGTTTGTCATGAAGAGCAAAATTAGCTATATAGACCAAAACTACTTTTTGTACCAGTCTGTAAACATATTTGGTAACACTTTACAATAAGGTTCATTAGTTAACAATAGTAAATGCATTAACTAACATGAACTAACGATGAGCAATGCATTAGTTACAGTGTTTATTAATCTTTGTTGATGTTAGTTAATATAAATACAGCTGTTCATTGTGCGTTCATGTTAGTTCACAGTGCATTAACTAATGTTAACTAATACAACCTTTGATTTTAATAACGTATTAGTAAATGTTGGAATTAATATTAACTAAGATTAATAAATGCTGAAGAAGTATTGTTCACATATTGTACATGTTAACTAATGTAGTTAACTAATGTTAACTAATGAACCTTATTGTAAAGTGTTACCACATTTTTTTTTCTGCTGTAAAGTTGGGCATTTTAACAGTGGGGTAAATGGGATGGAGCCTGACACTAGTGGCGAGTCTATGAATTGCAGTTTAAGTCACTACCGCGTAGGATTCAGGAGAGAGAAACGAAGGTTGCCGCTTGGTCACACCGGAAGCTCAAGCGAAAAGTTTCGCATTTCGCTGCGCTCCAATTTTCACGTTTGTTGACCATTGACCTGCGAATTCGCATCACATGAAGACATGTGACTGGTAGAAAATCGATGCATTAAAGCTTGACCTCTTGGCTCAATTAAAAGAACAATATTTTTGCAGTAAAGTCGATATATTTTTTACATTTTGAGTGTATTACTTCTTGTTACATGTTGAATTCATGTTTATGAAATAGACGCCTCATATAGTGATGTCATATCATGATAGTCGCGGAGTCCGAAGAAGTTTTGAATGCTCAAAGTCTAGTGTGACCGTATATTATCTTGCTGTTTACTCTAATTTTGCATTTTGTCCTTTATGTACCCTTTCCTGCTGAAAAAAAGAAAACATCTTAAACCGGCCTAAATATAGTCCAATCCAAAGATGTAAATTGTCATTATTTTACTTACTTTACTTTAAAGTCATGTATTACTTTTTCTTCTGTGAACTTATAACCAAACACTTTGGGTGTTTCACTTCACTTTCATTGCATGAACAAAAATACAGTGCGAGTCAATGGGAACCAAAACTGTTTACCAACATTCTCCTCTCATGCTCCACAGAAGAAAGAAAGTAATACAGGTTTGCAACAACATAAGGTAAAGTAAATGATGCCTCAGGGAGGGTGCTATTTTTTAAAAATCTTTTTGTTATTTTTAATGGCTATTTTAATTTCTCGGGTTCATTTTTGTAATTCTTCTGTTCTTAATTAGATCGATAGTTCTGATTTAACATTCTGAAACCGTCGGCCCTAACAATAAACTCGTGCCTGTGACTAGTTGACACATTGCTTGGCAACAGTAAACAGCATACAGTTATGCTAATTAGCTGTATTGATGAAATAATTGCTTATTCTGATTAATGCATATATAGACTGTTTCAATCATAATATGCAATAGACTGCGCAGTACTCTATTCCGAACAGCCCATGACACGCCCCCTGTCTGCCATTGGTTAGAAACAGGACACTCCTCCCCAAACTCACTCCATTGGTCGAGGCAGTGTTGCTGTGTAGGGCTGGTTCTGATGATCAAATATGCAGAGCAATGTTTTAAAAGCAGTTAAGGAAGTCAACCTACAATTGATTTACTAATAGTTGTCTTTTCGTATTAGGCTGGATAATAGGACATTTTAAAATCAGTTTTCAGGTTTTATGGCTCTTACTTGTTAAACGCATTTCAACGATTGGCTTTTTTTCTTTTTCCTCTTTTTCATCATCTCCTTTTCATTTGCTCGTATTCCTTCTTTTCCAGCCCCCCTTCCCATCTCTCGCTCTCTTTCATGAGCTTTCCATTTTTTCCCAAGTACAGGAACGTAAGTCACTAACTCTCTCCAGTCTTTTAAATTCTCTCTCGTCCCCTCCCCCTTCTCTCAGTCGGTGCTGGTCTCTCCTGATCTGTTCTTCTCTCCCTCCCCCTCTTGCTGCAGTGTTACTGCTAATGTATATTAGCGTCACTGCAGTCCTCCACTGCTCACCCTCTCCTTCTCTCCTTCAGCTTCCATTTCCTCCTCAGTGCTAACAGCATTTTTACTTCTCATTGTGTTGTCTTATTTTGCGCAGGTTCTGTCTCACATGCCTTCACACACACAGGAGAGGGTGAATGCGCTGGGTAATTATACCTCATCTCCCTCACCCTGTGTTTCAGGATTTCTCACGCCAAACCCTCTTCTTTTTTTCTCACCTACTTCTCTTTTATCTACTTGTTTTTTTGAACCCCTTCTCCCTTCCCCAAAAAATTCAAATAAATAAATAAATGAAATAAAACGTCACCACTGCTGCCGAGCTCAGTTCTGCTGCCTGTCTTGCAAACACACACACACACACGGCGCAGTCAAATATTAACCCTCTCGATTCTTCAATACTTCAGCAGGGATTACGTTTTTAGTCATTTTACATTTTAGTAAATCAATATTTCTTAACATTTTCCCTAATGTTAACTTAACCATACTTGATTCTAATAAATAGTCTTTTATGCTTTTTAATGCATATTTTGAGTGCATAGGTTGAAAGTACCTCACAGGGCCCAATCCTTACTTTTTCTGGACCCGTAACTCATTCTTGATCCTCTTTTCTCTGTGTTGGTCTAGTTTTCTGACGCCGCTGTCCGAGGTGCTGACATCTTCAAACTTCTGAGTTTTGCTTCTGTTTTTCTTCATTTTGCTCTAATGTCTTTCCCCTCAACCTCTATGCCAGCTTTTTTTTCACTTTTCCTCCATCTGTGCATTTGATTTTCTCACTTTTTTAATTGTTTTCTTTAATCCCTCCTCTGAGTTCGTTTAAGTATCGCATTATTCCCTCTCTGAGAGTCACATTTATGCACCTGAACAGCTTTGAACTCTACTTGCTTTTCCAGCATTAATCTGAAAGCTCTGTGTTTATGCAACAAAATCAATACGATACACACACTTGCAGTATTATGTACTTTAAACTCAATCAGTGTGAATACTAGTCAGGGTTTAAACAATTAAACAAAGATCTTTTTGAAACAAATTTCGCTCACAGATAAATTACAAAGAAATAGCATGTAATGCATTGAATTAAGCAGAAAGTATTTTCTTGTAAAAAGGTGCTCCGATAATCTTTGTTTTACTGTACTTGGTTTTATTTCAAGTTTAAAAACAAGTTATAACTTAATGCACTTACTTCTAAATTTACCACAACCTTATACCGACATAAACAGCACAACTCGCATACATCCGCTATCAGAAGTAAATAGTCTTACCTTAATTATTTCCATCCTCTTTCTTGACTTTCTTTTCTAGATCCCTCTTGCTCAAGCTGTTTAAGTGCATTTCTGTGAGAGTTGACTAACTTTCACCAGAAATGCCTGAATAGAAAGAAAGGAAAGTGACTAAAGAGTAGAGTTTCTAGCTGCCGAAAAGTGCGATTAAATAGAAAAAAAAGGAGAAAGTGCTTGTGAAATGAAGAAGGGATCAGCTGAAAGGAGGTGGTGTGGTAGAAAAGAGAAAAGTGATGCTGGACTCCAGAGTCGTTCTCAGTGAATTGTGATTCCTTAATGCGGATTTGGAGAGCATGGGATGGGGGGATGGGGTGTAGGAGGAGAGGAGGAGAAAGGTAAGGGGGGGCAAACGGAGATGGGATAGGAACAGAAAGAGAGCAAAATGGAATGAATACTTTAAAAGCAAGTAAATCAACCAGCTCTTTACTACAATAACAGAGAGGGAGATGCACAAAGTCAGGGTTTTACTGCAGCAAAACTGCACTGTTCTCTCCAAACCTCTCTCGCTCGCTCTCCCTCTCTCTCTCGCTCACACACCCCCTCCTGCTCAGTGACGCTCGGCTACAGTGCTGTACTGCTGTGTGTGCATAATAAGCACCTTTCTATCTCCCTCTGTCTCTCTTTCTCTCTCGTTCCCTCCATGCAATGAAGCTGCAGTGAAGCTCTTGACTTATTAGCTGCTTCATTTAAAGAGATAGAGAGACGGAGTGAAAGAGAGACAGATGGAATTCTAATCAGTCGCAATAGTCTCTCGCCCTCAGTGGCGTAGCTTTGAGAGTTGCGGGCCAAAGGATGTCTGAAAGGAATACGTGTGAATGATGGATTGACAGACATGCAAATACAGACAAATATTCCTGCGATTTCATGCATTAATGATTTTTTGATTACTAAAATGACCCTTTTCAGTAGTTATCATGCTTTACATTTGATCACTGAAGTATTGAGAGAGGAAAAAATCAATTCTGTTGTCTTATCGTTTTCTCTCTTATATTTATGGTTTCTGTTTGCATTTGTGATTTGCGAGTTGCATCAGATAAAAGCGTCCTCTAGATGAATAGATGTAAATCTCATTCGGGATAACTTGTGCTAAGGGACAATTGTTTTTATGATCCTGTTTTTTTAATGTGTCCTGTGTGTCAAAGCCCTGTCTATCGTACTGAATGTTTTTGTGCGGTTGTATTTTAGTGTCGATAAGTGTGTAGTTGATTGGTTTACGTGAAATACTCTTGGGAAGTCCTGCAGTGTGAGATGCTAAACTCTTTTAAACAGCATTATTAATTCAGAGACCGCATGCAATTGTAATATTTGAAGGAAAAGTGTGATTTTAAATGAAGACCAGACCATCTTTAACATCCATGGATCCTTTCCATTATAATAGTGGTTCACTGAAAGGTTCTTTAGGGAACCAAAAATTAGAGGACGGGACCATTCTCTTTATTTTTAAGAGTGTATAACATGCATGCATTCTTTAATCTTGATGCTGGTGTCATGCGTCAATTACGCGCACACATGAAGCAACTTTTGCCCCCCACACAAGGTCACATGGCAACCTTCATGTCACTGCAGTATTTGTTGGCATATCAATAGCGGGACCCCCGTATGATGTGCAAGATCCCTTCCTTATACCTTTACTAAACATCTTCCCTGTTTCTCTCCCCCCTCCCTCCTGCCTCCCCCCCTACAGACCGCTCTTCTCTCCTCCCCTCGCCGTTTTTTCTCCTCCTCTCCCTCCCCTATGCTCAGTTCGGTGTGTGTCTCCTCATTCAAAGGGCGCAAGGGTGGGAACAAGTCGTCCAACAAAGCATGTTACAGCGCCGACATGACTTGCCCGTCGGAAAGCGAGAAAATCGTCATCAACTGCGGCGGCGTGAGGCACGAGACGTACCGGAGCACGCTGAAGACGCTTCCCGGGACGCGGCTGTCGTGGCTCACTGAGCCGGACGCCTTCAGCAACTTCGACTACGACGCGAAGTCAGACGAGTTCTTCTTCGACAGGCACCCGTCCGTCTTCTCGTTCATCCTCAACTACTACCGGACGGGCAAGTTGCACTGCCCTAACGACGTGTGCGGCCCGCTGTTCGAGGAGGAGCTCGCCTTCTGGGGCATCGACGAGACCGATGTTGAGGCGTGTTGCTGGATGAACTACCGGCAGCACCGGGACGCGGAGGAGGCGCTGGACAGCTTTGAGACGCCCGAGCCGGAGGTACCGGACGACGACCCTGCGCTCGCGGGGGACGGAGACCTGAAGCGGCTGTGCCTGCAGGAGGACAACAGGAAGGCGGGCTGGTGGCGCGTGTGGCGACCCCGGATCTGGGCGCTCTTCGAGGACCCTTATTCATCCAAATACGCGCGGGTGAGTGTTCAGCACCTCTTTACGCATGGACAGCTCCGTTAACTCGGTTAACTGGTGGGCTGATGTGTTGCCCAATCCATGAATTTAGAACCCGATTAAGTGCTCTTTGGAGACCCAAAATGTTGTAGTTTGCATGGTAACTGAAGGTTTTAGACTCCAATACCTGAAGGGTTTGTGGATTGTGCCCTTGAGTTTGAGCATATAGTGGTTCTTTATAAGTTATTTAGGTTATTAAAATATTCTTTGAACTCTATATGGAAAAAAAAGGTTCTTTTTAAGAACGTTTGATTCTTTTGGGAACCTAAATGGTTCTATTGCATCGCTTTTGCAAGTGCAAAAATAAGCTATTCATTGCCATTGAGGGTTTCATCAAAAAACAAAATGTTCTTCAACTATAGAAAAAAAAAAAAAAGGTTCTTTTAAAAACTTTTTTCCTGAAAGGATCTTTGAGGAAGCGGAATGGATCTCTGTAAAAACCCGCGTTATTTTTACGAGTGTTCACTTTTTTAGACAAATTCTTGTACTTACTTGCAGAGTTTCACATAAAGGTTGGACATGTTGAAACATGAAAGTTCAAACGCCATAAGCGTTGATCAGATATCATTGTGCCCTTGAATAAGACGCCTAGCCTCAGGTTACTCCAGAGGGATTGAACCAGTAATTAGTCACTTTTGATGAAGGCATCAACTAAATGAGTAATTAAGAAATCTGTGCACTCTTATTCCTTCACAAGGGATGCTAAATACTTAATCGTATTTAACTCAACTTTTAACTGTGTGTTGACTGTGAGATTGGAGGTCATTTTGCCTGTATGCTTGTTTTTACTTAATTAGTAAATCTAGATGCTAAAGTTACTATTTTGGTAGCATTTTGTAGTTTATTAACCATCTTTGAGGTGATTTGGCCTATAGTGGGTTGGTAACTGAACATTTTGTACGTCCATGAGAGTTGAAGGACTGTGCCATTATGCAAAGATACGTCCCTTAATAAGTGTACAGTAAGTGACTTTTTATAGCAAGTGGCTCTGAATAAACGCGTCAGATAATGGCTAATTAGGCAGTAATCGTAAATTCTGCACTATTTAAAGATCTGAACTGGCAATTGAAAAGTTGTGGGATCACAAACTGTCCTTCGCTGAACTTTGAAACGATTTTCACCCAGAAATTGCTTAATTAAAATATCCAATTGAACACGACATTGGAAAGTAGAAAGGCTGAAATATTTTCTTGTAATAATGTGCTCCAGTAATATTCATTTTATGCACAATTTCCACAATATTTTGAGTGTTGATCAAGACATTTAACCTGAGGTTGTAAGTCGCTGTAGATAAAAGCATCAGCTAAACGAGTAATCGTGTTTGCTCCTCCATCGAGGGCTTGGAGCCAGAGGGGCGTAAGTGGCATTTTGGGCGAATAGGAGTTCTTTATATCAAAATAAAGGTCTCGATGAGCTCTATACAATGGTGCCAAAATACCAATCTGAGATCAAACTGTATCATAAAGCAACAAAAAGGCGTATTTGACTTATTTTTTAAATTTGAAAATGTTTGAGAAAATTGTTAATATGCCATACATTTTTTACTTAAATACTCATTCATGTAAGTATGCCTGTGGTTGCAATATTTCTGGTTTAAGGTTAATAATACAGGTGATTGAAGTGTGGTCAAAAATTTTGTTTTGTCTGTCCTGTAAAGTTTGTTAAAAGCCACTTACGCCCCTCTGGCTCCAAGCCCTCGCATCATCATCATCATCATCATCATCATCAGACTGTTGCAATGACTGGAGAAAGTTGCATGATTTCAGTAGTTGACCCAAGCTGGTTAAATGAGTTTTGAAGAGTGCCGCCTGTCAAAAAGAATAGGATATTCCCCCAGAATCACACATTGCATCACCATCAAACACACACCATACTCATATTTGTGCGTGTTTTGCATGTTATCGTGCCCCATTATGCAGGAGGCCCTCTTAGATTCAAGCAGTCTTTGTTTCAGCTGTTGTCCTTACAGTAGCAGCCACCATTACTGCATTTATAGCCTATAAACCCACTGCTTTTATGAATCTTTTATGCTTCCGATACCCGACGCAGGAATCACAGACGCTCGTTTCTTCTTCGAATCCTCGGTCGTTTTCATTCAAATGCGAGCTTGTGTTTTCGGAGCGCATAACGTTCAATCTGATGCGATTATAACTGAGACAGGACGGAGCGCTTGCTGCTTCAGAGACAGGGTGCACTTGATTGATATTGCACAAATATGATAGACTATCACTCATATTTTGGCTCAGAGGCATAGTCAAACGTTTGAAAACAAACGCCCCAGTGTGTGCATAGACGGTCGGTGTGTGTGGATGTATCAGGTTCAGCTGAGGAAGTGAATTGAGGTTGTGTGTATACAGAAAATCTATGTGCATTTGTCAATGGTGACTCACTTAAAGCAGGCCATATGCTTTTTAAAGTTGTTTTATCGGCATGTCTTTCATGATTTTAGATGAAATTGAGATGTATGGCTGTACAATTCAACCCATTATGTCATAGAGGTGCTCTGATCTTCCTAACTGAAACTAGATATGATGACTAAGATAAGTCCACATATACATAGACGAGACATATGCACAATCGCTGTCTGCTGTGTGTTTGTGTGCTTACAGATGGATTTAGACTGATACCTGAATGCATCTTCATTGTTCAAATGTCACTCGCTGGTCAATATTTGCCACAGTTCATTCACCTTGTTGTCAGCCAGGGTTTACTCTGTATAGTTGTCGCTGAGCACATGCAAGCATTAACATGCATGTTTGCATATGGTAAACACAATCAATTAGCGGTTGAACGATAAAGGTTTTTAATGTCTGCTGGCTGATGTGTGGAGAGCAAAGGACCACTATCGTCAAATACGATTGACATTGGCATACAGTTTGGATTGGCGGTATGGTTCTGTTCTGGACGAGAACATTTCATGCACTATGGAAATTTAAAGTGCTTTACAGAAAATAATTAAAATAATCACAAAATAAAAGCAAGGAAAAACTCTTTTAAAAAGACATTAAAAGAGATCTACAATACAGTTAAAACACCGGTATATCATATTTTTTACAACTCCCAGTTGTACTCTGAGATTTTCCCATGGCGATTCACTTTGTCTGTGGTGTTCGTTCGATGGACACGATTTTTCCCTAAAATCAGACAGAAGGAGCATTTGAGAAAGCATTTGAATTTGTCAAATTTGAATCACATATTTAAATTATTTACTCCACTCAAAGTAACTTTTGGGGTCTTTTATTCTTAAAGTAATACTTTTATTCAGCGAGGATGCATTAAATTGATCATAAATACATAATGTAACAGAAGATTTGTATTTCAAGTACAGTAAATGCTGTTCTTTTTCATTGAAGTGTTCTCGGGGTGGGGGGGGGGGGTTGTTTTGAAACTGTTTTTAACATTAATAATAATAATTAATAAATAAGGGCTGTGAAACGATTAATCGCGATTAATCGCATCCAACATAAAAGTTTGTGTTTACATAATATATGTGGGTGCACTGTGTATTATTATTTTGTGTATATATATATATATATGAAGAGTTCAGATGCAAAAGCCTCTAAATGCCATTTGAAATTTTCTTCTTTAATGATGATTTTTATCAAACTTGTATATTTAAGTTCAGTAATTTCACTTAAATAACAATTAATAGGTAATTATCATTGCAATTTAAGTGAAATCACTGAACTTAAATATACAAGCTTGATAAAAATGATCATTCTAGAAGAAAATTTCAAATGGCACTGGCAAATGGAACTCTTCATATATATATATCAATACACACACATGTTTGTATATATTTAAGAAATATTTTCATGTGTATATACTGTATATAGATTTATATATAATTTATATTATATATAAATATAAATATTTTATATATAAATAATATTTTTTTCTTAAATATACATGCATGTGTGTATTTATATATACAAAATAATTATACACAGTGCACCCACATATATAATGTAAACATACACTTTTATTTTGGATGTGATTAATCGCAATTAATCGTTTCACAGCCCTAATATATATAAGCAAATATTTCTTAAATATATACATGCATGTGTGTGTGTGTGTGTTTATTATGTCAACACAAACTTTTATTTTGAATGCGATTAATCACGATAAATCGTTTCACAGCCCTAAATAAGTAAAATTTAGTGACGGCAAATAAGATGCTGAATTTAAACAAACACTATTTTACACTTTTTGGACATGATTCATTATTAAAGGAGAGCACATTTCTTGATAAATCATTGATAAATCCATCCTTTGTGCTGTTTAAATTTAATTGAATGCAGAAATTTACATAATAATTTTTACACAGAACTGAATTCTGCTTGTTTTTTATGATTAACGCTAATTTATTTGAACATATTTATGCAAAAAAAAAAAAAAAAAAAAAAAAGCATGGTTTCTCACAAAGCATTTGACTGGTATCTCAGTGCTGTTTCTCTCCGGTCATGCAAAAGTAGACGACACCGGTCCGTAGCCTACAGTAACACTCCAGTGATCTCCAATCTACCAGGACTAGATGACACAGAAAGGACGGACAGTGGAAGGTGAATGAGAGAGGTGAAAGAAAGACGTGATTTAAAGCCACTCGCTATAGATTCATCATGCGGGGGAAGTGTGAAACATTTATGAGCTGAGCGATAATCTTCATGTTTTTCATACCAACATCAGTCCTCTGTGAGTCCAACACACACACACTGGCGTGCAACACTGCTGCAATCCTGAGCTGTGCACTAGAGCAAAGCATGAGCGAGAGAGGGTCAGATGTAAGGAATATGGGGGGAAGCCGGAGATGGAGGAAGCCGAGCTATGAGAGATAGATATTGGCTGGAAACGAGAGGAATGCATTATGGACTTATTTTAACATCTAAAGGCACCGGACGCCCTCCTTCCTCACTCTCTGTGGACTATTGACTGATCGTTTATTGATCGCTCGAGTCTTTGTCTCTTTGAAGGCATCCGATCAACACACACACACACCCAGACTGCACTGCAAGTTATACTGTGCAGTTGCACGTGACACTTCTGAAGGTTGAGAATGTATGCATCCTAAATGCTCATGCAGAGATCAAAACTTAACTTATCTCATTGATATTTACATTTGATGTTTAGGACTAATTTAGCATTTTTCGGGATCCTTTCTGCGGTCATTTATATACATTTTTGATGGGTGTGTTTTATTGAAAGCACAGTGGAATGGTAACATATAGTGACCCCAAAAACACTTAAAATTGATAGTTCACCCCAAAAAACAAAAATTCAATAAATTACATCATTGGAGTACAATTTACAAGAAAATACAGGAACATTTTACTTAAGGACTTTATGTATAATGCATTATTAGGCAATATAATATTACATCTGGGAAATTGCTTGTCATGTGTCATGCATTATACTTTCTAAAGGTGCAACAATGAATAGGCAAGCATTATAATTTATTTTTACTGCGGTTATAGTCATTCATGAGACCATTATACAATGCATTATAAGGTGCATTAGAAAGCATAATGAATGCATTACCGGAAATACTGTTGAGTTTTTCTACTTCAGAATTTTGCATCAATTGGTTACTTGCTGTCTCTTTAAAATTGTTTGTGAAATTCACTAGCATTTTGAGTGTAAATTGTTTCTATACCAATTTTTTTTCAGTGTTTGTGTAACACAAAAGACGATATTTAGAAAAATCGTATTGTATTTTCTGCAAGGAATTAAAATTTTTGGTTGAACTTTCCCTTTAAGACACAGTTCCATGTGTGAATGCCATTGCATTAGATAAAAGTTTGTGAAGGGAAACGCTTGTACAGCATATGTCATTTGCTCTGTGATTTTATTATCTAATGCACTGACATTCACATGGTTTAAAGTGTGGCTTAAATGGTTAAATACATTTTTTGCTTCAGCTGTAATGTACAGAGGAAGAAACTGTTATTTCTACAGTAATGTAATAAGTGTCATGGAGTTATTACCACAGCATCATAAATACAGATCTCAGGCAGCATGTGTGAAAAAGGTACAAACAAATCACGTGATGCTCGTGGCTTGATTTCAACTGACATATTGCTTGAGAAGGAGTGAGATTTAAAAAGACTTACTTTGCACCTGTTTGTCATCTGTCTTCCATATATAGGAGACATTGCTGGCACACTACATGTGCATGATAGATAGATAGATAGATGGATGGATGGATGGATGGATGGATGGATGGATGGATGGATGGACGTACACGAGAATAAACCTCATTGGTTCTTGCTGAGGCTAAAACATGATGCGTAACACTAGAATGAACCTCATTGGTTCTTGCTGAAGTTCAAACATGATGCGTAACACGAGAATGAACCTCATTGGTTCACACACGTCAAGTGAACATTCTTGAGCTTCTTTTTACCACAACTGATGTGTGCGTTGATTAATGTTTATATGAAGAGTTCAGATGCAAAAGCCTCTAAGTGCCATTTGAAATTTTCTTCTAGAATGATCATTTTTTATCAAGCTTGTATATATAAGTTCAGTAATTTCACTTGAATGACAATTAATAGGTAATCTTCATTGCCATTTAAGTGAAATTACTGAAATTTAATATACATGCTTGATAAAAATGGTCATTCTAGAAGAAAATTTCAAATGGCATTTAGAGGCTTTTGCATCTGAACTCTTCATATGTACAGTATGTGAATACAAGCTTAAATTCAATCCGTTCATCATATAAAGCAATCTCTGTGATCTCTGTGAACTTTTTGAAGCGTTATAGTAGAATTTGCATAGTCGTTAATGGACAGAAAGCTCTCAGATTTCATCAAAAAGATCTTCATTTGTGTTCCGAAGATAAAAAAAAAGCGACAAAATAAACGCAGAACAGAGTCTGCTGGCAAATAGAGAACGCGACAGAGCTCAAAATGAAACAAGAATCAACATTCGCGAGAACTGAGGGATTTGAAATGTTGTAAAAGCAACGCAGAGATGGTGTTTTTATTACTGAACAGATAAATTGCCATATAGCTCTTTAAAAGAGTTCACTGGTCATTTCATTATGGTTGTTGTAGCTCTGAACTGGAATTTATTCTCAAGGAAGTACTGTGTCTATTGATGGGTAAAGCCGTAGTAACGTCTGTTAAAGTAAAGCTACAGTAACATCTTCAGCTAGTCAGCTTGAGATCTGGTAAACTGGTTTTATTTATGAAGTCTAGTAGGATAATCATATTCATCCACACAGTCGCGCAGAGCCGAAGCACAACCAAAACTATGTTCTTTCGCAAAATGCATGGTGCGAAATTCAGTATCGCAAAATTCTGACACTGATGTCCAATAACTATCTTTTTACACTGGTAACCTGCATAATGTCTGCAGTTGCATGTGTTTGACAATGTCATCACCAGTATAGGTTGCTGTAATTATCTTGTAATCTAGACCAGTCTCACATATAATGTTTGACACAGAGTCTGCTTCCATACGCCCGGTCCCGAAACACCTCTTCCCGTCGGGCCCAATCAGATCCACGGTGTTTCCGAGTCATAGCGGTTGTATTAAACAAACTGCTTTGGGCATCAGCTTTTTGTGACATTGGCAAGTTTAACCAGGGACGCTGTGTTTTGCCTAGAGAATGAATGCAATCTGAGCTGTGCTGACACATACACACCTTCAAACACAAATGCACACAAACACCGTCTCTTGACAGTCTTCTTCAACACATACTTTTTTGTCTAGGAATGCTCTGATCAACTCTTTGTTAGAAGCGCCCTCTTGTGAATATAATTTGCTGTAGTACTGATAAAAAGTGTTTTCTATTTCTTTCGGCTCAGTTTGAAGCTTTTGCGAGGTAGGGTCTTTAATTTTCAAAATTGTTGAGTCCACCTGTTGTTTGCGTAATTTTCTAGCGAGAAACTTTGTTGATTTTGGGCCTAGTTCATAATATGCTTGTTTTGTAAACCTAGATTTTTTCTCTACTTCGTCATCTAAATAATTTTCAAGTTGCAGTTTCAATTTTTTTATTTCTTTTTGAGTGTCTTGATCTTTTTTCAAAATGAATTTTTCCTCTTTATCTTTTAAATCTTTAATTAATCTTTTATATGCTTCAATCCTAGTTTTCTTAATGTTTGTTGCTTTGGCTATTAGTTTTCCTCGTAAGACAGCTTTTAGCGTGTCCCAAACTATTGATGGATCCACTTCCCCATTGTCATTCTCTTCTATAAAAGTTTTGATGTCCTGTTTGATAGATCCAACTACTGATTGGTTGTTAAGGAGGCCAACATTTAATCGCCATACAGTATTTTTGGGGTTATTCTCCAAGTTAAGAGTTAAATATATTGCGCTGTGGTCTGAAACATCAGTGACTCCGATCTTACATTCGGTTACCCTGTAGAAATCTTCCTGTCTCATTATAAAATAGTCTATTCTTGAATGAACCAAGTGAGGTACTGAGTAATGTGTATAGTCTCTCATAGTTGGGTTGAGCTTCCTCCACACATCTACCAAGCCAGTTTCCTCTAGCATAATATTAAGTAATTTTGTAAGATTTCTTTTACTCCTATTTTTGCTTGTGGAATCTAGTTTCGAATTTTAAAACAGCATTCCAATCCCCTCCACATACACAGATCCCTTCCGCTTCTGCTGTGAGTGTATCAAAAAAATCTTTATAAAATGTTGTTTCGCATTCAGGTGGTGCGTAGATGTTAACCAATGTCATAAGATTATTATTGATTTTACCCTTCACTAGAATATATCGACCCTCCTTATCCTTTATTTCTTTGAAAGTGTCAAGCTTTATTTTTTTAGTAACAAGTATTGCAACTCCCCTCCTATGACTTTGTGAATGTGAGCTATAAAATATGTTGTAGCCAAATTTAATAAGTTTTTCATGTTCCAAAGCTCCTAAATGTGTTTCCTGTAATAAGATGATGTGCGTATCGTCTTTCCTTATCTTATTCATCACCCTTGCCCGCTTTACTGGGTTACCTAACCCATTGACATTTAATGACATTATTTTAAGCTTTTTACTGTGCATCATAAATGTGAGGTAGTTCAAATTGGTTGCTTGTCTTATAACCATGAACTTCGAACATGAACTGTTTAAACAAAAATAGAAACAAAGCTGAACTTAAAGCAACAGAACAAATAACATTAAACTGAAAAGAGGCTTCCAAGGCAGGGTACTCGCAATTCCCCCATTTCGCCAAAATAAGGTAAGGGGAAAAGCCTCTCTCTAAGAGAGGACCCCCTCCCAGAACCAGTGTATAAAACAACAAGAGCTTTTCCACTAATTCTACCTTAGGCGTTTTAGCTCCTTCAAATCAGGCTATTTGAATCATAAAAAATGACAATGATAATGTTTATATCGTTGACAGTCGATGACAAAATAGAACTGAACACATAGTTCTTTGGAACATAGTTAGTACCTATTTCCATCAGGCCTCCAGGTCTTTGTCTTCTCGGTTCAAGTATTGAGCTTCCGTTGGAATTCCCGCAGCCGCTCCCGTGCTCTCCTGCCTGTGTCCTTCTCTCCGCGCCGGGGCATGCGTTGCCAAGACGATATTTGGTCCAGTCTTCGGGTCGCTGATAAGCCAGTTCCGCTGGTATTATCCCCACCGGGATGGTCCTCTGGCAAAAGACCACGGCGACGCAGATCACTTTCGGCTTCCTCAGCGCTGTTGTAGGTCTGTTGGCCACTCTCCCAATGGATCCGCAACCGGGTGTATGGCGTCTGGAAGCGTATGCCGTGCTCTTTCAAAACAATCTTAACTTTTTTGTAAGCTTTGCGTTGCTGAATCACGTCTGTTGTGTAGTCGTGGTCAAAAGAGAGAAATTTATCCCCAAGCTGAATTTTCTTTTTCCAGGCGTTTCTGAGAACTGTTTCTTTGACTCTATACTGAAGAAAGTTAACAACTATTGATCTTGGGGGGTTGTCGGGGGTCGGTTTCGGGCCCAGTGATCGGTGTGCGCGTTGTATTTGGGCATCAGTTCCTTCTTCAATAAGTTTTTCGCTCACCAACAGCTTCTCCACAAATTGAATCACAGAGGGACCTTCCATTTCCTCGCGTACCCCGTATATTCTGAGGTTGTTTCGTCTCCCCCTTGACTCCAAATCGTCAACTTTTCCCCGCAGTGCCCTTTGCTCTTTTAGTGACTCTTGGAGCACTTCATTTGCCGCTGCTGACCAACTTTCCAATTCCTCAATGCGCGCCTCCGCCGCCTCGAGTTTATTGTCATGATCTTGTAGGGTTAGCGTCGTAGCAGTTAACTGTTGGTTAATCTGTTGTCTGAATTCTGACAGTTCCTCTTTCACTTCTCTCTTCACCTCATCTTTAAACGAAGTTAGATCGGTATTTAGTTGGGTTCGAAGGTTAGTTATTTGATCGCTTATATCTTTCAAACTCGGTTGAGAAGTCGAGGCACTGCTGTGTGCGTTTATGTTAGCATTGTTTGCCTCGGGTGTATTCGCTTCTTTGCGTCCCTCTTGTTCCGCTTTTCCAGTCATCTTTTGGTTTCTTGTTTTACCCCCACTCATATTCCAGTCTTTTACCTAAACTTGGATAATATTCTCTGAATTCAAGGGGTTTTAATCGCCTGACTTTACGGAGCTCACGTTTCACACGTCCATCTCGTTCCGTCGCATACCGGAAGCCCTTCAACACATACTTATGCACTGCAGGGATGATTGTAACACTTTTTTGCTCATTTATTCAGAAAATACTCTTTGCTATAAAAACATCTTTGACATTACATATTTATAATCATTTTCTGTAAAGCTGCTTTGAAACAATATGTGTTGTGAAAAAGCGCAAACTTGAATTAAATCATAATTGTTTTGGATAAAATTAAGCTTGAAAACTTTAGATTGTGAGATAACAGTTTAAAATGATGCATGATTTGATATATTTGAAATATGACCGCATAATCCCAAAATTAATAAAGAAGGCGTTTTTACTTGCTCTTTACTGATATCACGTCTAATAAGACGGTTATTAAGACGGTCTGTCTGTTGTTTAAGGTAGAGGACTGAAGTCTTGCTTTCATGCTGTTATTTTGGTCAGTCTGCTGTGATTTTTGCACCAGTTGTTCATAAAAACACTCAAACATTCATGAAACACTCAGGCACAGTCTCATAAACGTACATTACTGCTTCACTCCACAGAGTTTTGCTGTTTTATATACGCCATGGCCTACAGAGGCAGAATGCCGAAACACTTTAACAGAGAAAAGTGGTTTCAAAGTTCATTTTGATTGATTTGATGTCAATTTGACACTGCATTTTCTCTGAATCTCTGCATAGTCGGGCCAAACCCAACTGTCACAGGACAGATCATAGTTTAAAAGACCCATTTACAGTCATAACTTGATTTTGACATAATGTACAGTTACTCTCTTTTGCCTTTGCAGAGCAGTACATCTCTGAGAGACAAAGACATATCTTTCGAGCCAATCACACTTGTGTAGATTTGACGTATTTAATGAACACAAATGCAGAGGACATCATTGGCTGTGTGTTTGATGAGGGTTTATCTCAGCGTGTTCCTGAAATATAGTTGGAAATAAAGAGTGTGCATTTTCAGGACTAGCAAACTTTGTGTAAATTTGAATTATTGTTAGGATTAAATTAAATTTAATCCTAAATTTAATTTAATCCTAACACATAAAGGAATTTATGTGTGAAGTTTTTAATGAAACTTTGAAAATTGGCTTGACAAAGCATTGTTTGAAAGTACACACACACACACACACACACAGACACACACACAAAAAAACGTTTTAAAGCCTTAGTTTGAAGGTTGATATACTGCAGATAAACAGACTCGTTCAAAAGTTTGGGCTTTAAAATGAACAGGCCAAGCAGAGTTAATTTGAGAGTAAATTGTGCATAAAAGGATTATGTAAATTCAGTGGAACAGTGCATGTATGAAAAATGTATTTAATCCTTGATTTTATGAAAATTGTCTAATTGTAAAATAGACATAATAGTCTAAGTGTAAAATAGTGTTTATTGCCTTATCAATGCATCATGCACATTTTTATTTTTTTATGAATTTTGCGTCAAATACATTTTCATGAACCATGAGCAGAACTAATATCTTAGCAAATCGTGCTTAAAACTTCCATAAATTGTTGTACTGTAAATTTAATGGGACTATTTACACTACAGTTGGGGTTGGTAAGATGTTAAATGTCATTAATATGCTGATAATATGACACATTTCCATGTTGAAAGCATTTGTGTTGATTTAAAACCGGATTCTTTGATGAATAGATTTTTAGTTTCTTTTTAAATAGAAATTTTGACTTTTGATTCATTTCATGCATCCTTGCTGAATAATATACAGCCTGTTCTCACGTAAATGCGTCTCTATAACACGCATCGTGTATTGTCGTGTAATTTATGCGCGAAAATGAGTTTTGACGTGCATATGATACGCAGTTTTACGATACGCATGTGCAATACATACGCACTCCACACCACTAATTCTACCCAAACGTATAATACACCCCACACCTAAACCTACCTTAACCCAAGCAATGCGTATCATACAGTATGCACGTAAAAACTCACTTTAGTGTATAAATTACACGACAATACACGTGCGTGCTATCCATGTGCGTGCTAGGCTTTGTGTCAAAAGTGGGCGCGACTTCCGGTTGGAAGTAAACAAAGCGCGACTTGACATGCTTGACACTCGTTCATTCAACAGTTGACAGTCATTCAAGTTATAGCGATCCAAACTAGATAACGATGTGGGAACACAACCTCAACGAAATTCAAAAGGGTGAAATAACAGTACCTTTACCCTCCGCAGTCGTTGATTGGGAGTATTATAATAACATTATTAATAATCAATACTCATCAAGGCATGGCGACAGACAGTTGTGCGAACTGACAAAGAATTAAAATAAAAAAATACACACTTAGTCATTGTGCTTTGGAGTTTATTCAAAATTATAAATGAATGTGCTGCTTGAATACATTAACTGGCACATTTGGTATTCTGTCAACACAGGCTTTGATCCTGAGTTTAGGTGTAACATCAGTAGCGAACAGCCAATCACATGCTGAGAGAGTTTATAGAATATTAAGAATTTAAACAAATGTACACAGGAAGATTCGTCGTCTTTTGGGTGATGGAAACTACAGTCGTTGGCAGGATCACTCTGATTTCGTTTTCAGCTTATGTTCAAAACAATCACGTTTAAGCCACTGAACTTGTTTAGTCCGGTTATACATACAACCGCGAACAGCACATGTTGTCCCTGAGCTCCGTAACGACATCTCTCATAAAGATTTGTGTCTTTAAATAGTAAAATAATTCTCAGAAAAACAGCTAGCCTCTTCGCTAACTAACACACAAAATACCATTGGAATGCTACTTCCGCCGCCTCACCGGAAGTTTCACCCACTTTATTTTTTACAGGAGCACCCCTCGGAAACTTGTGGATAAAGACGCATTTAGTGTGATCGGGTTGGAATATAAGTATTAATCGTACAAAAAACGTACTGACCCTAAGCTTTTGATGGAGTGCATATTTCATCATATTTAATCAACGTTTGTGCGTCACAGTTGAAGAACACTTCATTTCCCAGAAGCGGTTTTGTGATAGTATGGCAAACCGTTTAACTTTTATTCATTTCTAGGATATGAATTCTTGATATCAAGAATTCAATTGTTGATATCAACAATTACAATTCTTGATATCAACAAATGTATTTTCACTAGTGAAATGTCCCCATAGGCTGCCATTCAAAACCAATTGTTGATATCAAGAATTGATTTCTTACTAGTTGAAATTCCAATTTCACATTTCAGAAATACAATTCTTACTAGTAACAACCTTTATTTTTGATATCAAGAATTCAATTGTTACTAGTTGAAATGTTATTCTTGATATCAAGAATTGATTTTTAACTAGTAGAAATGTTCATTTTTGATATCAATAATTCAATTTTCACTAGTGACAGTGTTAATTTCTGATATCATGAATGTGATTGTTACTATTAAGAAAGGCATTTTAGATATCTGAAATAATATTGATATCAGAAATACATTTTCAGATATCATAAATTAATTTGTTTACTAATAGCAATTGAATTGTTGATATCAAGAATAGACATTTCAACTAGTGACAATTGAATTATTGATATCAGGAATTCACATTTTTACTGGTAACAATGCAATTATTGATATCAAAAATGATATTTCTACTAGTTAAAAATCAATTCTTGATATCAACAATTCATTTTGAATGGCAGCCTATGGTGACATTTCACTAGTGAAAATACAATTACAGATATCAGCAATTAAATTGTTGATATCAAGAATTCAGTTGTTGATATCAACAATTACATTTTCTGATATCAAGAATTCAGTTGTTGATATCAAGAACTCAATTATTGATATCAACAATTGAATTCTTGATATCAAAAAATGTAATTGTTGATATCAAGAATTCATATCCTGCGAATGATTGAAAGTTAAAACGCCTTGCCATTGTATGTGATCCAGTAAAGTCCTGTAGTCCTGTGGTGATGTTCTGGTCTCAGTGTGCTTCTTTAAGGTCCAGATGAGCTTGACCTGTAGCAGCTTCCAGCATCATGAGCTCAGAGACACTGGCGTCCTGCTCCATGAATATTTTATTGGCAGTCTTGACATGGCTTGAAAGGCTGAGCAGATGAACAGCTCTTATGTGACGGTCTTGGAGTTGGCGTCTCCCAGGGGCCTTGCATTCGGGCTCCTGGTTGCTTAATTGACAAAGACAAGTATACTGTCATGTCCCTCAGACGATTTTCACAGCTGTCCCTCCACATTCCTCCTGATGTTCTCGAAGGGCACCTCCGTGATCCTGGTCTGGAGGCTCATACGATTATTTGATTCGTGTTCACTGAGCTCGGATTCATTACCACGTTTTCGTGTTTTTGAAAGAAGTCTCTTCCGCTCACCGAGGCTGCTTTTATTCGAACAAAAAAAACAGTGAGATATTCTTACAATTTTTAATAACACATTTTTATTGTAATTTATAGTGAAGTGTAATTTATTCCTGTGATCAAAGCTGAATTTTCAGCATCATTACACCAGTCTTCAGTGTCACATGATCAAGAAACATATCTTATTGTGTTACTGTTTTTATTTTGATCAAATACAGGTAAGCAGATGAGACTTCTTTAAAAAAAAAAAAAGCGTAACGTGTGACTGGTATTGTATTGGAGATGCGCTCACATGTACTAGACTGTGACTCTTGAGAGTGAGTGACTGGCGCCAGAGCTTCGAAACATTGGACAGAAAGGGTTTCAGTTTGCCCTGACACAGGTGTGTGTGTGTCGATGAGTCAATCTCTTTAGTTTCATGTCTGTTCCACAGGGAACCCGAGATCAGGCCTGCTGGGTAATTTCATCTCGGTGATAATTGGAACTTCCTGTGGCGATGAGATCATATCCTGCTGAGCCACATCAGAGCAATAGCATAACACCCTGGTGTTTGGCTCAACACACACACACACACACACATTCCATCATTAATGGGATGTGGAATATTGGGAATGTGGAAGTTTGTCCTTGGCATCTTTGTTTTCATTAAACAGATAAATAGTTGAGCTATAAAGTAATGGCCATGGTTTAATGTTCTCTAACACTTTTCTAATTATCGACAGCAGTAATTCCAGCCATCTCTGAGGAGCAGTTTTATTCTCAGGCTTAAGTAGACATTAATATTTTATCTGAACTTTTTGTTTTTTTAAACACCACAGTATTCGCATGGTACTTTAAGGTATTTTTTCAAAAGACACTAATAGTTTTATTTTATAAGGATGCATTGAATTGATCAAATATTTCTATTTCAAATCAATGCTGTACTTTCAAACTTTCTACTCATCAAAGAATTCTGAAAGAAAATATTTCAGCATTGATAATAATCAGAAATATTTTTTGAGCAGATTTCTGAAGGATCATGTGACACTGAAGACTGGAGTAATGATCACAGAAATAATTTACATTTTACAATATATTACAATAGAAAACAGTTACTCTGTGGTTGATCGATTTAGAGATTTGATGATCACTAGTTCTGTAATCTAAATTCTTCGTTTTGACATCTTTTTTCCCTCTGGTCATTTTTTAGTTTCTTATTTATTTGTTTATTTATTTTGCTGAGTCAGGAGAACTGTCCCAACGTGTCCGTGTCTGGGAGACAGGACAAGGGCAACACACAAACACACTTTTACTAAAGCATGACCTTGGTGGACACGCTGTAGATAAGTCACCAGAGTCACTTCAACATAGCAAAACCTTTACAAAGTTACTTTTGGCCGCTACTATAGAATATATCATTATTATATATATATATAATAATATATATAATATAATTATTAATGAATACATTTTACTTTGAGGGGAAATTTTGTCATAGGTTTACAACTATCGCAAAGTAACCCCACCCAAATCACACACATTCAGACGTGCATGTTATGTTAAGGTGTGTGTGTGTGTGTGGTCCAGTTAAACCCTATGTTATGGGGAAAATTGTCCCCACAAAGTCCTTGATATTTTTTGGTCTCCATTATGTTTTTTGGAAATCTGAAAATACAGAAAGTTTTCTTTGATGGTTAGGTTTAGAGTTAGGAAAAATATGTGTGTGTGTACCTAGTATTTCCTACGTTATGTTCACAATGTCACCGCAAGGAGAGTAATACCAGTAAATTTTGACCTTATGAGGACATTTTTTATGGGGACGAAACAGCTCATAAATCACACTAAATAAAGTGTTTTGAAAATGTAAAAAACGCACAAGGTTTTCTGTGATGGGATAGGGGATAGAATACACAGTTTGTACACTATAAAAATCATTATGTCTATGGGAAGTCTCCATAAAACATGGAAACCAGTGTGTGTTTGTGTGCGCGTGTGTGCGTTTGTTTGTTTAGCCATCTGCTACAGGATAGATGTCCAGCATAGCCAATGCTAAATTCATCACTTTGACTTTCTGCTCGGTTCAAGAGACACACGCATGTAAAGGTGAACGCAATGGCGAGATGGAAAAAAAAAAGAAAAGAAATCATCAAAGTTATCACGTGCGTACCCACACCGTGACTTTGCCGTTTCTTTTGCAAAGTAATTCTGTCACAAAAGCTCTGTTAGATTAAGGACGAAGATAGAGCGAGAGGAGAGAAATAGAGAGACTGCGAGTGAATGAGACGGGAGGAGCGGTGGGAAAGAGGGTGGGCTGTGGCGCAAGGACAAACGTACATGGCAACACTGCAGTCTTCTAGAGAGAATACAAAACAGGCATGATGCTGAGACGCCCGTGGTCCTGCACGCAACAGTGTGTGAGCATCTCGTCTTTTCAAGCGATGGCAAAGAAATGCGCGATTTTGTGCATCATGTTTTACACACGACGTGTCAGAATAGAAAGTGCGTTCGGCTGGTGGTTTGCATGTGAAGTAACGTTCACACATGCACCAATGGCACGTGTGAACCGGTGTTGCTCGGTGCTGTCTGTCATCATATAGGTGTATGCATGCCTTCACACACACACATGTACACACCGTCCCCCTATGACCTTCAGTATCCCGCAGTGTCCTGTGTTACATCAAATGACCGATCACTCTCTCTCTCAGGTGTCTCTCCTGATGTTATGGTGATGCATGAGTGTGTGCACTTTTACGTCTGTTCAGTGTCTATATGCATTTCTAGAAATGTATAAATCTCAGTTATGCATTTAAATTTCAGATTGTGAAACTCATTATTCAGTCGAAACGGTTCGTTAAGAAAATAAGCCTCTTTGGGATGCGTGTGTTACAGTGATTTTAGTTGAATTTGAGTTAAAAGGTGTTTTTAGGCATGACGTGAAGTGGTAAAGCATGGTAAATCACTATAAAACATCACCAAGTGGCTTTTACGGCACAAAAGCAATATGATAAAAGACATTGATGTTAAATAAATAGTATGTTTTATTATTAAAAATAATTGTAATTGGATTAAACATTTAAAAGTATGTTATAATAATAATTGCTGCTGGAAATTCAGCTTTGCCATTATAGGAATAAATTCCATTTTGAAAGTATACCCAAATAGAAATCAGTCATTTTGAATAGAAAAAATATTTCACAATATTTATATTTTTTTTTAATTTTTTATAAAATAAATGCAGCATTGGTGAGCTGAGACTTCTGACTTCAGTAGTGTAAAAAAATCTCCGTATCAGTTTTTTACAGGCCAAAATTTGTTGATAAAAATATATTCTTAGATTTACTTTTAAAAGAAAGGTAAAGAAGCTTGTTTCCGTCACTAAAACTTTTTTTTTTTCTTTTATTTTTTGGAATTGCGAGTTTCTGGGAAAATTTGCAATTCTGGGGAAAAAAAAGTCAGAATTCCGAGATATAAACTTGCAATTGTGAGAGAAAAAAAGTCGCGATTATTTTTTTTTTTTATTATATATTTTTTATTTCGTGACAGAAAGAAGTTTCCATAGGTTTTTTTTTTTTTTTTTTTCAATTTTTTTAATTAATCACCACATCAGCAATATGATAAAAGACATGCTGTTCAATAAATAGTAAGTTTTATTATTAATAATAATAATTAGATAATTTTTTTAAATATAATAAAAATAATAAGAATTTACAAAATCTTAAATACTGTAATAAAAAAATTGCCCAACCAATGCCTTTGAATATGGCTCATCCAATCGGAATTTAGAGTCTGCGTTTTGTAATTGAACTCTTCCTATTGCCATATGTGATCTTCTCTCATCTTCATTGCATCCATTAAAACATGCTGATGTTTTCAGGTTGCGGTCGGATGTGACATCGCTACAGGCCTGTAATTCTCTGAACTGAAGGCGATTGGCTCTTCAACATGCTTGAGAAGGTTGAACTTCAGTTGGCAGGGATGATCTGGTCTAGATGTCGTGAGGGAGTGTGTTTGGATAATAATCCCTGCATGTTCTGACGGATGTTACACTGTCCTCACGTTCAGAATGGAGATGTGTGCTGCTTACTGCACAGCACATACTGTACACACTGTATGAGATCATATCCAGTGCTGAATGTTTCATTTAGAAAGTGGCATTTTCATATTTCGATGGGATTGTTCACCTAAAAATCAATATTCACCTTCATGTAGATCCAAAAGTGTGTGACTCGCTTTTTTCTGTGGAACATAAAAGAAGATATTTTGAGATATTCCTCTGTTTTTTGATCCATACAATGAAAGCAATGTAGTTTGGTTCTCAACATCCTTCAAAACATCGTCTTTTGTGTTGCACAGAAGAAAGAAAGTCAAACACGTTTTCGGGACAACATGACAGAACTTTCATTTTAATGTGAACTATCCCTTTAATTTGGATCTGATGAAACAATGAGTCAAGAGATGTTAAAAATATTTGACTCGAGTTCATTCATTACACTGGAAATACAGTAGGTGCTTTGCATTGTGGGATGCAGTACAACAGTTTCTGTTTTCCCCTTACCTTCAGTCATTTTCAACATAGATAATAATAAATATGTTTCTTGAGCAGCAAATCATCATATTAGAATGATTTGTGAAGGATCATAAGATGCTTTGATCACAGGAATAAATTACAGTTTATTCACAAAGAAAGCCGTCATTTTAAATTGTAATAATATTTCACTTCCTTTTACTGACAGTAGTCATGTCCTTTTTTGGATCTTGACACTTGATTATTTGTTCATTTATTCATTCGTTTGTTGAGAGTCGACCTCCGGTGTTGCCCAGCAGAATTAACACGTTATGAATGTTGAATGGCATTAGAGCGAGTCGACGATGACAGAATTTTTATTTTCAGCTGAACTATCCCTTTAACATCCGTTTGCAGCTTTATGTTGAAGGAGATTAACAGAGCAGGCCAGAGAAAGAAAGAACGAAAGAGGGAAAAAAGCAGACGAAGTGACGAGTGACTTTCACACATGCTGTGAGCGATTGCGTTTATTTTAACGTCTCGCACTGTACTGTGTGTGTGTGAAAGAGTGTGCAGTGCACACGAGTGTTAACGTGACTCTAATGACGTGTGTTTACCGCAGCACAGCTTCATCACTGTCTCCATGACAACCACTGTGTGTGTGTAGCTTCCTCTTCCTGCACCAAAGACAGAAAGATAGTGTGCGCAGAGAAATACTCACACACTTAACACCAAATACCATGTTCTTTAGGGGGGTTAAATGCCATGTTTTTGACAGTGTAGTGTGGTACTATGTTTTGAACGTCATAGTATGGTAATATTGTGTTTTTTGAATAAGATACAATGGTGATGCCACATTTTTGGGATGTGATACTATAGTAAAACTACGTTTTGGACATCACAGTGGGTGTTTTTTGAGGATGATGCCATGGTAATACCACATTTTTGGACGTGATAGTATGTTTTTGAACAGTAGCAATAGTGTGTTTCTTTTTAACATGATGCCATGGTAATACATTTTAATACTGTTTTGGACAACATAGTCTGGTAATACTGTTTTTTTTTAGTATGGTGCCATGGTAATTCTGTGTTTTTGTAGCCAAGCTGTTTTCTATCCTGTATAGTAATAATGTGTTGTTTTGAGTTTGGTACTCTGCTAAAACTATATTTTTGCTTCACAATTGTGATTGTATTACCATGCCATTATTTTGTAGTACTGTATAAATACCATGGTATGTGAATATGATAATAATACAGTACCACGGTATAACCATCTGAGAATAACCATCATTATTTATAAAATACACTAACTCACACACTGTCCCTTTGAGATATGATTTGCATGTAAGAAATGTGTTTTTGCATTAGGAAGTGACATCATAGCGTCACGATATATTTTTGCAAAATTAGATTAAGTAAACTGAATTAAATATGCAACATCGCGTTATATAATGATACTGTTGCATGCTCACGTTTATCTCGGCATACTGTTGCATATGTTGAGAGCCTCATTCATGAAACGCATGCCAAGTATAAATCATTGTTGCTATCAGTTCAAAGATTCGATTTCTGCTTCTGTTTCATGAATTTGTTAGTATTTATTATGTGTAGTATTCCATGCATTTCTTGTAAATGTAAATCAATCTTGCGAAATGCGCAAGAGTGTGAGTTAAACATGCAACTGGTTTGTGGATTGACTAGTTCCCTCGTTTAAGCGGGCAATATGGAGTCTGACAGAGAGAGAGAGAGAGCGCGAGAGAGAGACACCTGGGCAGAGGAGGCTGGTTACTGCAGCAGTCTGTAACTAGGTCAGGTTGAGACTGAAGACAAACAGAGAGAGAGGGGGGCTTGTGGGATGAGGCAGGTACTTTAAAAAGAGTTGTGCGTTCATGTTTACCTGAAATAAGCACCTGTCTTCTTCAGATCTGTCGTTCGCTGTGCTCTTATTCCCTATCTCGTTTTCTTTGTTTTTCATATTCCTGATTGCATAATTACAGATATTTCCCTTGTTGGGAGTGATTTACATGTGCTATAAATGTGTAAAAAGGCAGATATGTGCTCATCTTCAATACAGTTTAAAAAAATGGTGCAGGATTTGCTTTGAAACAATTATCGATGTAATATCAAAATAATGACAAAGAAATTACAGTAGCATATTTACTTAAATGTGAAATTTTAAAGTAAAAATACTATTATATTCCTAAGGACATTATTCCAAATATTTCCCTATTTAAGATGGGTTGGAGTGATATTTGTGCTATAAATATGTCAATGACACAAATGTGCTAGTCTATACCTTTGAAAACTGCTTTTATACTGTGAAAAACCAGAAACTGCTTGTAAATATCACAAATAATTACAAAGAAGCGGCAATTAACACACTGAATTAATTTGACATTTTGAAGTAGAAAGCCTGAAATAGCATTTTAATGTCGGCATGAGACGAAAGTCTTTTCTTCTCTGTTGTGACGTATATCAGAGTGAAATGGCTTTTAGAATAAGAAAAAATGAGGGCGGGGCTTGATTTTGTCCTTGGGTTGCTATTGGTGGATCTCATGTGAGTGACAGGTTTCCCCGCCCTCACGCCGGTCAACACATCATCAGAGGAGAGATATGAATAAGAGAGAGGGGAAGTTATTTTGATTAAAGATTAATCGAAGAATAATTATGTGCATGGACAAATCATTTATAATAAATACTGCAATATTCCATGAGAAATAATCAATTTAACAAATGTCAAATTTGATTTCATGGTGATTTAATGAATGCTTAAATGCAAAAGTTCAGAAATAGAGAAAATATTTTTAGCACAATGCACAAGCCTCCCCATGATAGACAAACGTGTGTGTGTGTGTGTTTGTGTTAGAGAGGGAGGTGCATGGTTCAGTACAAATCCTGGGCAGCCTGTGAAACAAAGCAGTCTTGGATGGAGGGATAAATGGAGCGAGCAGATAGAGGGGTGGAGTGAAGGAGAGCCTCTCAACCCTGTGTGTCCTAAATGCCTGGAACATCTCATGCACATGAGTGGCTGTGTGTGTGTGTGTGTGTGTGTGTGTGTGTGTGAGAGAGAGAGATCTTAATATAAATACATGTTTGATCTTTCTTTGTTATACTTATAAGAATTTGCTTCCACAACCAAATGGTTGCATGATGAATACAATGTTTTTTGCAGGTTGATTGTGAATTAAACACTTAATTTAATGTGTAAAACTAATTTTTAAAACGGAGCACAAAAGAGCCCTGGATCCCTGAGTGTTTAGTGGGCTTTTATTCTGTGGGTTACAGTCGGATGTAAATCTGTGTTTAAAAGAGAATTTAGGTGAGAGATTAAATGAGACTAATGTAGATCAGAGAGTGTGTGTGTGTGTGTGTGTGCAGGACCTAATTAAGGTTCTGGCACACTTTTGAGTAAATACAAAAGAAAAGTATATATTATCATTATTATCATCAAAATCATTGTCAATGTTTAATTTGTCAAGCTGTGAGTAGAAAGCAACATTTTTAAACAGATATGAATGTGGATTATAAATAAATTTTTCAACTTTATGAATAAATATTATGTATTTATTATGTTATATTAAAATGCTGGGCTATTTTAACCCAATTTTGGGTCAAATATGGACAAACCCAATAGTTGGATTAAAAAATGAAATTTTTTAATTAAAAAAAATTATTAAGTTTTTTTTAGATATATATATATATTAATAACTATTTGGAAAATAGTTAAAATATTTAATGTAAAACAGGGGTCTCAAACTCAAATTAACTGGGGGCCGCTGGAGATAGAGTCTGGATCAGGCCGGGCCGGGCCGCATCAAGTATTCCAAAAAATAAAAAAAAATGTATTTAAATATTCCAAAAATGGAGCACAACTGATCCAATCTTCTCAATCTTTATTATTAACGTTTCTTCTGAACTGTTCCTCTGAATTTGAACATTCCTTTCTGTACATGATTGGTTCTTGATGAGCTGTCCTTGACAGTTGACAGTTTTACAAACTTTCTTTGTCTTTTTCTTATACACAACATCTTTGTTGTGATGATAGTCATATTTGCCTTTTATTTTCTTTACACTATTATATTGATTTTTTTTCCAAAAGGCACATTTCCTTTTATTATACTTAGAAAACCAATTACTGCTTTTGAAATACAAATAATTCTTTCTACACATGTATAGTGTCTCAGGCAAATTACTGACTTTGCACATATCAAAGCAAACCTTCTTATCAACCTGTTGGACCAAGTTCATTACATGAACTAGTTCAAAGTTCAATTCACAAATTTTAAAATGAACTATTTCAGTTCATATTTCAAAAATGAACTAGTTCTTTTTTTCCCCATATGTTGCTGTGAGCTTCTTTTTTATTATTAGGCTATTATTATTGCCACAACCCATATACAACCACAGATAACAATCATTTTATCGACGGGCAAAGTTTGCACAGACATGTAAGGATTTTCCCATCCTCACCGACCTCATAAAAGCCTTTTAAATGATCTTACGACACCTCCTCGGTTCACAGACACTAGAATGAACGAGTTCACTGTAACGTTCATCAGGCAGTAATACAGTAGGCTACGTTCAGTTCACGTTCGCCCAAAATATGAACGAGTTCATTAACTATCGTTCATTGAACGCGTTCAGACACAACACGTATTACAAGATCAAAATGATTATTCTCACATTGTTTTAGAGCAGGGATATCCAACACGTCGCTCGCGAGCTATCAGTAGCTGTGGGCTGATTTGGTGGTGGTAGCTCGCCTGTTCACATATCGCGCTCACATATTTTGCACGCTCAAGTACGTTTCAAACGTAGGCGCGGCGCGCATCAAGCGCCGAGCGCGCTCATAATTGAAGCGACGCGCTCATTTTTTCCAGGCGCAATATTTGTACTTCGTGGTTGTCTATGACAACTATTGACAACAAACCCACGGTAAGCTGTCACGAGACTATATATGGTAGCCCATAAGGGATAAAAATATTAATAATAAAAATAACGCGGCAAACGCAACGGCGGGCCACACTAACCTTAAACTTTAAAATCAAGTAGGGGGCCACAAAATATCATCCCGCGGGCCGCAAATGGCCCGCGGGCCGCGAGTTTGAGACCTCTGATGTAAAATGTACAATTTTGTCAGAGCTGTGTTGAGCGTTATTGTAGTATTTATATACTGTTATAGTATTTATTCATATTTTGATTTAACTTTTACTTTTATATTAATTTTGCCATGCACTTTTGACTTTTTTTTAGCTTCCACTTTTTTTTTCAGTTTTAGTACACATGTCTTAGTTAAACATTTGTTTTAAGTTGCCAAGGCAAAAGTTAAGTTACAGACTGATGGTTCACTTACATGTTTAAAACATCTTTTAAAAATCATGATCATAATTATTCGAAAGTCTCCTATATTCACCGATATTGTGAACTAACCGATAAGATTGTAATCTTTAAATCTTTAATCTTTAATGTTTTATCCAGTACATAACCCTCTTTCTACCAGGTCTTTCTATGTGAAGTGATGCTTTGGATCATTTTTTATTGAACTGTATTGATCACAGAATCAGCAGTTCACTTCCTTGCATTGCCACTGATCTCTATGTAAAGCTATCATACTGTATGTCTCCGTTTATAGAAACGTATCGTTTTACCTAAGATCAGTGTTGGAAAGTTTAAATTAAAGTAATAACTGAAAAAATAACTAAACACACACACAAAAAAACAGCAAAATGTCTAAAATGAATATATATATATATATATATAAAAAAAATGTAATATATAAAAAAATTTAATATAATATTATTATAATATATATATATATATATATATATATATATAATATTATATTACATTTTTTATATGTTACATTTTTTTTAAATATTATATATATATATATATATATATATATATATATATATATAAATATTTTTGAAATAACACCAGTGTCTATCTAAAGCATAAATGTAAATGTTATATATAATAATAAATAATGCATACAGTGGACATCTGAAAATGAACCTCCGTTTGTGGGTTTGTGTTCCACCATTCAAGAGTAATGGCTAAAGCTTCGGACTATAAACTCCCGGACGCTGGTTCGTCATTAGCTGATAGCAGCACTGTGTCCTTGAGCAGGGCACTTAACTGCAGGTTACTGGAGGGATTGTGTCTGTAATGAGTGTGTAATGCAAGTTCCTTTGGATAAAAGCATCAGCTTACCGGAACAATGCATGCTGGTTAAATCGGTTCAAGTTCATTAGTGTAGCTCTTATTGTTTCAAAACAGGTGCACATAAAATGCTTGTTTGGAAGTATTCATGGTGATATTTGACAGTTTTGTGTGTTTGTTTCGTCCCCCCTGCTGAACACTCTCTTTTTCTTTCTTTCAGTATGTGGCGTTCGGATCCCTGCTATTCATCCTCATCTCCATTTCCACCTTTTGCATGGAGACGCACGAAGCGTTCAACACCATCTACAACAAAACGGAGAACGTGACGGAAGGGAACGTGACGAAAGAGGAGATCGTGTACGAGGTGGTCACGGACAGATGGCTCACCTACGTGGAGGGGGTGTGCGTGATCTGGTTCACCATCGAGGTCTTCACGCGCGTCGTCTTCTGTCCCGACAAGGTGGAGTTCTTCAAGAGCGCGCTGAACATCATCGACTTCGTGGCCATCTTGCCCTTCTACCTGGAGGTCGGTCTGAGCGGACTCTCCTCCAAAGCGGCGAAAGATGTTCTGGGCTTCCTGCGCGTGGTGCGCTTCGTGCGAATCCTGCGTATCTTCAAGCTGACGCGTCACTTCGTGGGCTTGCGCGTCCTCGGACACACACTCCGCGCCAGCACCAATGAGTTCCTCCTGCTCATCATCTTCCTCGCTCTCGGCGTTCTCATCTTTGCCACCATGATCTACTACGCCGAACGGATAGGAGCCAGTCCGGACGACCCCACGGCGAGCCTGCACACCAGCTTCAAGAACATCCCCATTGGTTTCTGGTGGGCCGTGGTGACCATGACCACCTTAGGCTATGGAGATATGTATCCGGAGACGTGGTCGGGCATGCTGGTGGGGGCGTTGTGCGCCCTCGCGGGGGTGCTGACTATTGCCATGCCCGTGCCCGTGATTGTTAACAACTTCGGCATGTATTACTCTCTGGCCATGGCCAAGCAGAAGCTGCCTAAAAAGAAGAACAAACACATCCCGCGAGCCCCGCAACCCGGCTCGCCCAATTACTGCAAGCCGGACGCCCTGGCAATGGCGACCGCCTCGCCCCAGAGGATCCTGGGTAACGTGCTGGGTGGCGTGCTGGGGTCGAGTGGGCTGGCGGGTGGACTGGCGGGAGGACTGGCGGGTGACTGTCCGCTAGCTCAAGAGGAGATCATAGAGATCAACAGAGGTGAGACAGAGCACTCTTTCACTCACTGCTGTTATGGAAAAATCTTTCCATCATTTTTTTTTTTATGTTATTATGTGTGAAAGCCATAGAACAAGAAGTTTCAATAATATGATTGAATATTTTTAATGTTATTTTGATATGATTAATATATCATATGATTATTTTACCTGAAATCCAGAAATTTTTATAATATTATATATAACGTGTATATATAAAAAGTTTGGACTATTACATCAAACTTTGTTTTTATATATTATATTATTGTATTATATTACATATTTTTTATATTTATATATTAAATAGCTATTTTGGGATAATGATTGATTGATTGATTGAGAATGATTTATGTAGGCCTATTAAATATTATGTTATGTTATATTTTGTTTATATTTATGTATTAATTTCTGTGAACTTAATAGTTTGCAAATGAAACTTCAAGTCATATAAAAAAAAAATACACAAAAAGCCACAACCGCCAAAGACATCTGAAAGAGATATTAAGGGGCTGTGTCGGAAAATGTATTAGTGCATTGTTAAAATATTGTTAAAATGCTATAATGCAACATCATGTCCTTGCACTGTCCAACTGTGTGTGTGTGTGTGTGTGTGTGTGATTCTACAGATGCACTGCTCTCCCTACTAATGTCATGTCTATTATAAATTATTCATTGTTTTTCAAACCTGCAAGTCTCTTAATATTCTTTAGGGTCACTGTTAGTAGTTATATAAGGTACAGGACAGCAATCAGGGTAATGCATAACCTTGCCTAACAGCTTTTGATTTTGCTATCACATTAGTTCTAGATATAGTTGCATAGTAATTTCTTTCATTCAGGACATGCTAGCTATTTTGTCTCTAACGTAGAGCAACAACCATTGTTTTTATCTCCGATTTAGCTGATTTGTTGTTTGCGGATTAAATATCTTTTGATTTTAAGAATAAGAAATGCAGGACTATAGAAGCTTACAGAATGGACCATATCTGAACCAGATTATCATTAAGATTATCTGATTTTACAACGGAATAGTTCGCCCAGTTCAAAGTATCTTAATGAGAACTGGAGCGGTCAAGCTGCCAAAAAAAGTATAATAAAAGTCCTCTATGCGATTCATGTGCTATACAATATGCTTAGTATGAGGAACAGCTCAAAATTAATTTTTCACTGTTTTTAGACATCATTTCAATGAATCAAATCAATTAAAGGATTAGTTCACTTTAAAAGTACTTTTGCTGATAATTTACTCACCCCCATGTCATCCAAGATGTCCATTTCTTTCTTTCTTCACTCAAAAAGAGATTAAGGTTTTTGATGAAAACATTCCAGGATTGTTCTCCATATAATGGACTTCATTAGGAACCAAAAGGTTCAATTTCCAAATCACAGTTTAACCTACACCAGACGACAAATAAGGGAATCTTTTTTTAGGGACTCGAAAAAAGATTTGTTCATTTCGATTAACAAGTTCGAACGGGAGAGTCACGAACGCTCATCACAGAACAGAGCAAGGCGAGCATTTGTGCTTATAAAACTTAAACTTTTTTATTTATTTTTGAAATGGCCAATCATTCGCTTGATAAGACCCCTATTCATCGTCTAGAATCGTTTAAAGCCTTTTGAAGCTGAACTGAAACTGTCTTTTGGACCTTGAACCGTTTGGTCCCCATTGAAGTCCATTATATGGAGAAAATCTAATTTCTTTTCGACTGAAGAAAGAAAGACATGGACTTCTTGGATGACATTGACATGGGGGTGAGTAAATGATCAGCAAAAGCTTTTTAAAAGTGAACTACTCCTTTATTTGATTGATTGATTTATTTGTTTATTTAAGTGTCAAACTCCTTTAAATGAGTTCTCAGAGCTAGTGTGAATGATTCGTTCACAAATGAACCCGATTCAGTCCTCAAATTCAACTCACACTGACTCAAGAAGTTAAAGTCAATCAAGTTTAGGAAGTAATTAATGCCACAATTTATATTTTTAGAAGATCTTTTCCTTTAAAAGATGTTTTCATGTAATCCAGTCACATTTCACCTAACGTACAGCAGCTTCCTGTTGAATGTCCCGCATCTCTCCTGTCTCACGCTTTTTGTGTTGATTCATGTCTCTCCTCAGACTCGAAGCAGAACGGTGACGCAGCCAGTGCCGCTCTAGCGAACGAGGACTGTCCAACCATCGATCAGGTTCTCAGTCCGGACGAGCGCAGCCCGATCGGCCGAACACAAGAACGCTACCAGCAGGACAGAGCCTGCTTCCTCCTCAACACGCGAGAGTTTCGACCCACTGATGGGAACGTGCGGAAAGGTGCGTTTAAATGCTTCTGCAAGCGAGTCACACACACGTATTCACACAGTCTCTGCCCAATCCCAGATGTGTTAGATCTTAAAGACCCCTTTCTAGCATAGTTTGCACACACAAGCATCCCCTAAAACCTGCCCGTCTCACACACTCGTGTCCATCTCTCCAAAAATACAGATTACATAACCAGAAACATCTCTGGGTGTTTTCACACTTGGGTGGTTTCACGAGGCTGAGAGCATTCATAATAAATTTGTCACGTAAAGTCAGTTTTATTTATATAGCGTTATATTTCAAAGAAAATGTGTAATCAATATAAACAATCAAGCCACTGAGATAAGCATGTATCGCTTTACGTGTACTTTATAATGTTGAATGTACATCCAACTGTATAAATAGAGCTGTGCGATAGTTTAGTTGAAATTTTGTGATGATAGAAATAATCAAGCGGCCGAGAATTGCAATTTAGTTTATGCATATGCATATGAACACACCAAATAAACTCTGACCCTTGAGCACTGGTCCAAAAACCATTCCCTTTAAACCCACTGTACGGTTCGCTTATATCGTGCGTAACAAAAAGCATGCCAGGCTCACTTTATATTCTCATCTGTGTAGTCAGATACCTGCTAACTGCAAACCATAACTTCATTTATATTCACAAAATTCTATTAGCAAATGCCCAACCAACCAACAATTCCTAAAAGCACAAGCACTTTTGCACATTTCTGAAAGTTTGTTTGTTGAATCTACATTTATGAATGATCAAGTGTGTGAGTTGCTATGGAAAATTATTTTATTTCTCAGTATCTTTGTCATGTTTTACAGTAGAAATATCTAAACGTTCTTAAATCAAGAAACATTTATTTGAGAAGCAAAAGTACGTCTGAAAAAGTAAATGAGTTTGTTTAAAACGAGTGGGGTAAGAAAAATAAACTTAATTCTAAGTGGGAAAAAATTGTCTTAGCTCTGACGGATTTTTTTCTGTTTTTTTTTTTTAACATAAACTGAGTTATACATTGCTGTTAGCAAATATATATATATATATATATAAATTGCATTTGTGTATCATATTTGTAAACGCATACATTTTGAGACTATTTTAAGGTATGGTAGGAAATGAACAGCTTATGCTATTTTAATAAAATATTTTACATGTACATATAATCATTTAGCAGTGAAGTCATCAAAGTGAGGAAATCATCACAGAAATGTATGCAATTTTCAATAAATAAATTAGATTTAAATGTGAAGTGTGTCAGTTCTGAGCACCAAATGAACTTGCAGAAATATTGTCCAGCAAACATATGATCCCACTGTTAATTTACACCATTGGTTGAGTCAATGCACACTAAATTGGGTCAAAATCAGATCTGAAGTTGGTTATTTTAGGATTCAAGTGTGAAAACATCCTCAAAACACACCGACATCTGAAAAATCTCTCTTTTGACATTTTTCCTCTTCTCTTTTTTCTTTAATTTCTTAATTTCGGTTTGGTGTTTTTTTTTTCCATGTCTAATTTTCCATAATAATACACCATTTCTCCTCCGTTTCTTTCCTCACGTTCACCATCCTCTTCTTTTTGCCGTCTATATTCCATCTCTCAATTTCTTTTTTGCATTGCGTTTTCCCTTGATCCTTGGTCTTCATTTTCAGTGTCAAACCTTCTGTTACACACAACAACATCCCACAACACTTTGTGACCCTGTTCTGTCACCTCCAACAACCACAAAGATCTCCTCTCCATCCACAAAAACGCACAACAAATGACACGAACAATGTCCGATCCATGCACGCACAATTCTCAGAACCTGATATATCCCAACCCGACTCCATTTGGCACAGTTAGATTTAGGATATCAGCCGACGGCCCATCACAGACGAATGGTATGAGCTGGAAGAATATTAATGCAAACTGGATCAAACCGTAGTGATCAGAGGTAAAGACCAACCACAGAAATAGAAACATTACTGATCTAGGATATTTAACACAATTACACACACATTTACACCTGCATGGGTGTTTCGTTGTTAATGCGTGCAATTTTTCGTGTTGATGTTGTGTTGTTGTCCTAACAAACTGTCATTAGTTTCATCTGTTAAAGGAAATGAATCTAATGTTGTATGATGTTGCTGAATATGAGTTTAAGTTTGGGTTTCACACACTCTCTGACAAAGATTTGCTCTTGTATGTTTTTTGCAGATTGGCCACCTCTTAAATTGCTGACTGTCCCACTCTGGACAGTCAATGCCAAAAATGTCTGTGCACTGGGGACAGTTTATCACCCACTTTAACACTCGGCATGTAGAAACTCAGCACAAATACAGTACGATGACACAAATCTTACTCTAAATGTGCATTTTTCTGGCACTGTGTGTAGAGGACGGTAGACTGGCAATCAGATGTGTTTAATGGAATATTCCAGGTTTGTTTTTAAGGACATTGATCAAAAGTGACAGTAACGACAATTTTAATGTCACAAAATATATCTAATTCAAATAAATGCTGTTTTTTTTTTTCGCTTTCTTTTTATCTATTCATCCTGACAAAAAAATTGGATCACAGTTTCCACAAAAATATTAAGCAGAAAAAAACGTTTTTAACTGGTAATAATCAGAAATGTTTCTTGAGCCGCAAATCATCATATTAGAGTGATTACTGAAGGATCATGTGACACTGAAGACTGGAGTAATGATGCTGAAAATTCAGATTTGATCACAGGAATAAATTATAGTTTAAAATATATTCAAATAGAAAATAGTTATTCTAAATTGTAATAATATTTCACAATATTCAATTTTGATCAATTAAATGCAGCCTTGGTGAGCCCAACATTTTGAACGGTACATTTTAGGTTGATATTGAGACTGTTTAAAGGAGTAGTTCACTTTAAAAAAAACGTTTGCTGATAATTTACTCACCCCCATGTCATCCAAGATGTCCTTATCTTTCTTTCTTCAGTCGAAAAGAAATTAAGGTTTTTGATGAAAACATTCAAGGATTTTTCTCCATATAATGGACTTCAATGGGAACCAAACGGTTCAAGGTCCAAATGAGAGTTTCAGTGCAGCTTTAAACGACACCAGACGATGAATAAGGGTCTTATCTAGTGAAACCTAAATAAAATAAATAAAAAAGTTTAAGTTTTATAAGCAGAAATGCTCGCCTTGCTCTGTTCTGTGATGAGCGTTCGTGACTCTCCTGTTCAAACTCGTTCATCAAAATGAACGAAACTTTTTTCGAGTCATGACTCGAAGGGTCCTAGATAAGACCCTTAATCATCGTCTGGTGTCGTTTAAAGCTGCACTGAAACTCTCATTTTGACCTTGAACCGTTTGGACCCCATTGAAGTCCATTATATGGAGAAAATCCTGGAATGTTTTCATCAAAAAACTTAATTTCTTTTCGACTGAAGAAAGAAAGACGTGGACATCTTGGATGACATGGTGGTGAGCAAATTATCAGCAAAAGCTTTTTTAAAGTGAACTACTCCTTTTACATCATTACATCAACATGTTTGAGAGCAGAATCCAGTGATTGACCAATCAGATTTGAGTATCACAGAAAGATGCATTGGTCATTTTATCACACTGGTCTCAAACCATCACATGTAATGTTTTAAGTGTTTCAGACAATTTAATAGTTGTACTTTGTTGATTTGCCGTGCCGTTCACTCTATTATTGTGAAAGAATCCAAATTATTAGGTTGAAAATAAGCTGGAATATTCATTTAAAGATACTTTGAAATATTGCGATGTTGCAAAAGAAGAGAGCAGAAACCCAATCTTTACTCAGACGTATTCAGGTCTGTTACACTAACCTCATACTCTGTAATGACAAAAACATGCATATGGGACAAAGTTGGACACTATGGTGTGTAACAACAAAGATTGTTTTCAATGTCAAATGAGATCCACTGCAATTACAAATGGAACTGCAAATGCTGCAGTGTGTGTGTGTGTGTTTTCAGTGGGATCTCACACGCTCTGTATTGTCTTTTTCTTCAGGTTGTGTCATATCCCGCGTTTGTATGTTGGCTTCTTCATATATTCTCTCACTGTTCTACCGTTTCCCCCGTCCTCCTCCTCGCTGTGTGTGCGTGCGTTGTGTTTGTTGTGATGTGACGTTGCTTATTGTGTTTTCAATGTGTTTCCCTCACTCTTCCGGTGACCTTTAACCCTGGAGTGATGGTGGGTGCGCACCGAGGCAACACGTAAAAATGCACTCGCGTAAAAAAAAAAAACTAACTGGAAGGTTGCTTAGGTGGGTTAATCACCTCAGGGTTAAAGGTCAGGGGTCGATAGAGGTCAAGGTGAATTCAAATGAGCACGAGTTCTCGGTTCTGTGCCATGCTGCAAACACTTTGTGGACAACATTCACTCAAAAAACATATTTGGGCCTAAATTTAAGATTTATTTATAGATTTGAATTGCATACACACTGAGTTAATATGCAATTTAAATACATAATCTAAAATTTAGCCTAAATATATTTTTTGATCGGATGTTGCTTCCGATCGCAACAGTGAGGGGAAAATGTTTATGTGTGGCACGGATTCCTATGAATCTGCTCATACGACCTCAACCTGCTTCAGTTCCTAGCGTAGCCTGAATCTCCTACATGTGTGTGTGACAGTCTGTGTGTTAGCTCTTGTTTTTGAGGTGTGTGTGCTGTGTAACTGACGTCTGATTGACTGGTTGACAGACAGACACTGGGATATTTGGACAGACTCACAGACAGACTGACATAGAGCAGGTAAGAAGGAAGCGTGGTGTTTTCCCAGCACTTATCCTTCGTCTTCTGGGACGCAGTCGCTCGATCATTTTTAACATCCAGAGAACCTATAGATGCAGAAATAACATCACGTTCAGCTTTAAAGACCAGTGACCAGTGTCTGTTGAGGATATGTGTGTGTATGTGTGAGTTTTTTTTAGATGGCATCTTAGCTAAACTGGCAGGCTCTGTTTCAAAACCTAGTGAGCAAACATCTATATAGTATAGACTATAGAGCATATGGAGCTACAATAGTTTCATTAATACACACATTCTCTCTAAATCTCTAATATTCTCTGATTTAAGGGTGTCATATGATGAGGAATTGTAATAAAAAGATGAATTATTATTTTTTCATTTAAAAAAAATCGTATTATTCCATATTTATTTTTTTTATTTTATTTATCTAATATTTATACGTTTAACTTGATAGTCAGCGATCCCCGTGAACTAAAGTAGTTTTTTAAATATTTTTTTTTCTTGTTGCAAAGAACATACAAACTGAATGTGACTATCAATGATGTTTTAGTAGTTTTTTTGTTGTCATTTTTGTTTCTATTTAGCTTTGATTTATTTAGATTTTAACTTTAGTTTTAGTCATTTTAGTACTTTTCACATTTCACATTTTCATTTAAGTTTTATGTTTTTCATCTAATGTTTATATTATATTTCAGATTTTTTTCGAATTAACAAAATGATTTTTAATAGTTTTAGACAATAATAACATAAGCAATAGCAAATTTCACACCAACATTTAATATTTGGGGTTATGGGTTTGTTCAAATCATTTCAAATCAAATCAAATCAATTCTAGGTATAAAATAATTAAATAAGCATAGAAATGATTGATGATAAAATAACTAAATAGTCGTGGCAAGCACCCTAATTATGCGGCCTTGATGAGATACCTTGTTTTGGCCACAACATAAGGTGGAATCATATGTAACCCATAATGCATTGTGATTTTCATCGAAAAAGTCATGGCATGGAAAATGGTTTCATGCATTTAAAATGCACTATTTCACCCATTATGTGCGTGTTATTTGTGCAACTGCTGACGTCAGCCCTCACTGGAATCAACTGCAAGCATCCGTCGAGTCTCCCGGGCGCTCGGCACTATTTGTGTGGTGTGTGAGTAACCATTAACACAGTTAGTGGCCATGGAGAGCATTTCAGATCAGTCACTTATGAGGGTCCATTTCGGCTAGGATGTTGCCTTAGAAGCTAACAGACTACGTAGACAGCAAGGCAGCTCACTAGGGTTTGGAACAGAGCCATAGTGCCTCACTGAACGGACATTAGACTGTTAATTGGGCACGATTCAGTGAGTGTAAACTGTGTGTGCGTGAGTCTGTGCCAATGGGAGTCGATTTAAGATCTAAATATATTCCTGCCATCTGTGGAACCTATACAGACACACACATATTGCTCTGGGTGTTAAAGCGATCTCTTCCTGTGCAATATAATCCCTAAATGCTGTTCACTGTTCTTAGAGGAGTGTGTGTGTGTGTGTGGGGGTGCTCGCACCGACCTGCCCTGCTGTAATGCTGTTTGCATGAGGCTATTTGCTCAAAGTCAAAGTCAGTATCTGACAACTGAAGTCTCTGTGAAGGATCTCTGTAAGCCATCGTGAGTTCTCTTTCCCTCTCCGTGTGTCTCTCGATCTTCTGTTGTCTTCCTGTTGTTTGTCTTATATGTTTATGGTCTTGTTTGTGTGTTGTTCAAACTGGTCAATTTTCGACCACTGGTCAAAATGACCTGTTTTCTGGGCCACACTCGCAAGCAAACATCAGTAGTTTCATTGTAGCAACTACAATATATGGATTTTTATTCGAGACTAAAACTAAGCGAATCTGATTTTAATGGGGTCATATCATAAAGAAACAAATATTCCTCAATCTTTTGAGATAAAACATTCATTATCATCAGTCTAATTGCTATTTATTGTTAAAATATTTTAATGGTTTTTTTTATATATTGATTGTAATATATTTTAATTTTCATAAAAAAATATATTTTAAATTATTGCTGTATAGATTTATTTATTTTTAAGATTTTATTATTTGAATATTTTCATTTTTATTGTTATGAATCCAGCAAAGTTGCAAGTGCAACTGAATGTGACAATCAGCGTTCACCATGCATTAATAAATATTTATATAATAATCATAATACATCAAGTATTCCTAACTTTAAAATGAAGGCATTTTTTTATTTTTATATTTTAATTTAAAAAATCTTTTTATTTAAATTCGCTCTTTGTTCATTTATTTATTGAATATTTAATAGGCCTACTGATTTTAATAAATCAAGCCAAATTGCAATTGAACTTGACAGTCAGAGATAATCATGCATTCATCATATACGTAAAAAAAATGTTTTTGCTGTTATATATGATATGACCCCTTTATGGATTTAATTATATTTTGTTATTGAAGCACTTTAAACTGTTTCAAGAAAGGTGTAAAGCGTGGGTGTCTTTCACATAACAGTCTCTCAGTTTATTGATATTTCCACAAATTGTAGCCTAAAGTTGCATTACAAGTTGAAAGTTATAGTCCTTATGAAAGATGCCTTCGAGCGGGACATTTTTCAAAACTAAACAGGTGTGCTCTAGTTCCGTCAAGGCAACAGCATGAACTCTCTTTTTTCTCCATTAAAGCAGGGTCTCCATCAGGTCTATATTTAGGCTGTGTAGTGAAGCGGTTATACATTACCGATAGACGTGTAAATATTTGCCATGATTATACGATTCAATTGTGCAATGCATCAGGAAATCTGAATTTTAGTCATTAGTTCAATTTAATTGGTATGATTCGTCATTATTTTCAAAAATATAAGCGGATTTTGTAACAGTAACATAAATTCTCACAATTTGGAATAACAATGCATTTAGTTAAAAATAACAGAGGGTGTTATCACTGTATCACTTAACTCATCTCATATTATCACACACGCGCGCACACACACACTCCTTCCATGTATATGTGTGTAGTTGTTAATGTTGCATGTGTGTGTGTTTGCAACTGTCCATTTCCTGTCTGCAAATATCACAACCTGTCATTTAGAAACCCATTTTTGAACTATAGATTAGTGTCATTGTTTACAGGCCTCCTATATATTGTCTAAAAACTAGCTTCTCCTTCTCTATTATTATTGTGCCATCGTGTTGTGCTGAAGGTTAACAAAGTGCCACTGTTGAAGTTTAAGGACTAGTTTGATAACAGAACAGCATCAGCAGCGCATTTGATCCGTTCTCCTGTTACAGCACATTCCAGCAGTGAGCGGCCCGTCATGGTTGCGGTGTTCTGGTCACAAGCCGATCGATAGAGCTTAATTGTGGGTAATGTGAGCTCTCTCTATAGCTAACAGCCCAGCCATCAATATGCCGGGATACTGCCAGAACAGAATAAAGATTTCACTGCACACATGTAGACCTAAGCAACATATGACAGAAAACAGGACTGGGTATTGGCACAAATTTCATAAGCTGGCAATTCAATTCTGTTCCACATCTCGATTTTTTTGTATCATTTAATTTAATTAGCATACATATAAGGTACTGTAAATGTAATATTTTTTGCCAAGAACTAAATTTCTATCAACTAATGTAAACTAAGAAACCCTGTCATTTGGTATTACTGTAATATTAAAGGTTAAAATTAACAACAGATTTGTACAAACATTTAAATAGGACATATGGTAGTTTTATGATGATTACTTTTTAATGATAGGCCTACCCTCTATATAGTAGAAAGTATGTTTCAAATTCGTTGTTGTAATATAAACATTTAAAAATGCCTGTCATAACTTGTAATGATGGATTTATACAACATACATTAAATATTGAAGAAAATTTTAAGTAAAAATATAATGAATATGTAATTTAGTGCATGTATAGCAAAATGCTCCTCCCTAAAGTATATATTTCTAGCTAAAGTTAGCTTTATGGTCCGTGAATGGCTTTTCTGAGGTAAGTTAGCTAATGCCTACATGCTAACGTTCAGCTGTTGTTTACAAGTTGTTTTATTGACGTCTTTCCTTCAGTAAAACATTAAATGAGATTACATGAGACATAATGCGGATTTGGGAAAGTTGTACTGTATCTTTCAACAACATACCTTCTGATATTCGTGTTGTTTATTTCGTGTTGTAGGCCTAAGTAAATTAACTAACGTTAAAGCGGAAGAGATGATCCGTTCACTCACGCGCGCTCCGCGCTGCCGCTTCACTTGAACTGAGATCTGTCACGTCACAATAAAGAGCGCCAAAACGGTATTTATGTTTTTTTTTTTTCGCATTAAAATTTACAGAGTTTGAAAGCTGAGCCTTTCGTGTGTTCAAGTCTTGTCGGAAAGATCGTATTTCCGAGTTGAAGGCACATGAACGCCACCACAACGTCGGAAATATGAGTGGAAATGGAAATCTTAGGATTTTAATGCTGCCTTCACGTGCTATTGGAAGCATCATATTAGTTTCCTAGCTAATAAAAAATATGGACATGAACGCCCTCTTAAGTCAAAATGCGACGAGCTCGAAATCATGACTTCAGAAATAGGAAGTAGAAAATGCCCGATAGCACGTTAAGGCAGCATTAACAGTATTAGCAAACGATTCATTAAAAAAATTTAAAAGGCACAATGCTTATTTGGATTTTTTTGGAAGGCAGAAGTGCTGCAAAATAATGTGAAGAGTGTAATTCAGCCGAAATTTCTATTTTCCACCCAGCCCTAACATATCCAATAACCTCAATCACACCCATTATTGCCTCAACTTTTCGGGGTGTCATCATCATTATAGCCTAACGTTACCTAACTGATGCTGATGCTGTACGTGGTCGCATGTAGGCCTACTACTGTGGCCTTTATTAAAGAGTATAATTTTATTAGGGCATCTAAATGTAGTTTTGATATTTGCACACACCCTTTTTTGTTCTTTCATGTCATTCACTCTCTTTTTTTTTTTTTACTATTTCCACTGTGTGACTAACACTCATCTCATCCTTCATTCGCCTCCAGGCCGTCAGTGCAGCACCAGAGTTTCTAATGCGTGACTATGGTAGGTACATCAACTGTTTTAAATTGTTCTGTACATGTTCAAACGGGAAACACTTCTTTATGAAGTTTTCCTGGTTCACAGTAGGTATGCAAGTCTTGTAGCACTCATCATACTGAGTAATATTATAAAATAAGAAATATAATAGAAACTATAACGCACTTACATTAGCGTGAGAGGTATCAAAGCTGTTGTGGGTATTTAACATGGTAAATGTGTTGGAATTGTAGCGTTTATTCTATTTTGTGTTACATTGCATTTTATAGTGCAATGCTGTATTTTAAGAATATAATGTAGCAAGAACACGCTTCAGGTATTAATAGGCATATTTTAGTAGATATGTACAACATGAGATGTCAACACGTTATACTTCGATACTTCTGGAGCCTTTGGATTTGTTTGAATCATGGATATGTATACATATGTGACCAGGTATATTTATTAATACGGTAAATGAGGTCCATTTTAATTTCATGTTGTCTTCAGTTCAGATATTTTTTATATATGCATTTTTGATTGGTCAGCCCGTTATTTTCTTTCACTGTGCTGTCACACGAATTTCCTGTTGTTTTAATGGGGCTACATTCTCACACACCGTCCTACTTCCATCGAGTATCCATCAGTCCCATTAAATATATTCCCTCTTCCTGTCTTATTCCACCCTCACTAATGCGCTCTGTCTCCTGAGGAATCCTTTAAAAGCTCTTACTAGGCAAACAAAATAAAAAGGGGCGTGTGGCTGTCTGAAGCGATGGTGGACGAGTGAAACAATCTAGTTGGGTTAGTTGTTCTGTTGTCCAGACCAGCAGATAGAGTAGTGGTTGTGTTGTACTTAGCGGTGTGTGTGCGCTGTACAGTATTATACACACATGCTGTAGAACAATCAGTATACAGTATAACAATCATTTTGTCTATGGAAAGCCACTATAAAATGTGTGTGTGAAAATTTTATATCAGACCTGACTCAGCACATTTGTGTGTGTGTGTGGGTGTGGGTGTGTGTGTGTGTGTGTGTGGTTGTGCGTGTCCAAGTGTGTGTGTCCAAGCTGTTGTCCTACTTTCAGTAGTTGTCTTTCTTTTTTTTTCCTTATCGTCCTTGTTTTTCTTCCAGAGTATTTTTCTGTGATCAACGTGCGGCAAACTTTCCCCACATTCACCTCTTCCTCTCCCAAACAAACACGCATATAGGGAGAAGGCGGGAGAGAGACAAATAAACCTGATATGTGGGCGGAAGGTCGCTGCCTGTCACTTCACTTAAATGTTTGGTCACTAAAGCCTGATTTCTAATCTCACAAAAGCTCAATGTAACCCTCGTGAGACTGGTTTTCTTTTTTATTACTATTGCAAAAGATGGAATTATAATGCACTGAACACTTGTGATTTACTTGTCATGATTTCGAAATTACCGTAATTCGGAGTTTCTGGGGTACTTTGTTTTTGCTTACAACTTTTATGTAGGCCTAATATTTTGCAAGATTTTTTTTGTTTTTGCTTATTTTCATGTCATCAGCAAAGCCACAAATGTTGGCATTTTATGAGTGTGAAGATGTAAACAGCATAGATTTTGTTGTCATCTTTTTATTACGGTAATTCCGACAATGTGAATGCAGTGGAAGTGTTGTGAAAATTTTTTTGATTATATTATACAAATGCAGGCTTTATGACCTTTCAGTCAAGTGAAGTATAATAGGATGTTCAGGAGGTTGTCAAAGAAACCAGCCAGCGGTCCACAAGAGCACATCTGTAGTGTATTAATCAGCTTCTTAGGGTGATATTTAATAGTAGTACAGTAACCCTTTCTTGAGAATATACTCAGTAAGTAACATAGTCTGTTCCAAAACCCAGTGAGCCGCCTAGACGTATACCTTTAGTAGGACAAGTTTTAGATCTTGTGCTTTGGAAAGGCACTGTATATCAATGAATGAATGATTGAATGAATAAATGAAAGTTTATTTATTTATTCCCAAAATCTATATATTTTTGACCTTGAGCTTATGTAAATTAAATATTTGAATTTGTTTGTTTGTTTAATACTAAAAGGTATCTATTATGACATAGAGCTTTGGAAAGGCACCATATAAAATAAATATATAATAATAAATAATATATATATAATATAATATATATATATATATATATACTGTATATATTTATATATATATTACCAAAAATGTGTTAATATATTTTTCACCTTGAGCCTTGAAAAGCCACTAGAATAATTTATGTTTGTTTAATAACAAAATCTATCAATATATTTCTGAGCTTTGGAAAGGCACTATATAAATTAAATTATTTATTTATTTATGTATTTATTTTTAAAAATGCATCAATACAAAATAATGTATTACTAAATTTTTGACCTTGAGCCTTTGAAATTAAATTAAATTAAATTTATTAATTTATTCATTCATTTATTTAAAAATGCATCAATTCAAAGTGCATAAAATATTTATTTTATTTGTTTCCAAAATGCATCAATATATATTTGACCTTAAGCCTTTAAAAGGCGCTAAATAGAATTTGTTTTATTATTATTATTTCTTTGTTTAATCCTAAAATGTATCAATATATTTCTGAGCTTTGGAAAGGCACCATATAAATTAAGTTATTATTTATTTATTTTTAAAAATGCATCAATACAAAATAAATAATTTAATTTATATTGTGCCTTTCCAAAGCTCCGGGTCAAAAAAAAAACTTGTTACCTAAATGTGTCAAAATATCTTTGACCTTGAGCCTTGAAAATTAAAATAAATGAAATGTATTCATTTATTTATTCATTTATTAAAAAATGCATCAATAGAAAGTACATAAAATATTGATTTTATTTGTTTCCAAAATGCGTCAATTATATTTAAATAGCTCTAAATAGAATTTGTTTTTTTATTATTATTTGTTTGTTTGTTTTTAATACCAAAACGTATCAATATATTTTTGACCTGGAGCTTCGGAAAGGCATCATATAAATTATTCTTTCATTCATTACAAAACAAATACATCAATACAAAATTAATTAAAAAAAATTCTTAACTCAGAATTCATCTGTGCTTTGTAATTGCTTATTAGAGAGTCTCATCATACGCTTAGAAGGTCACCAGGTTTTGGAGCAAAGTCATAAAAAATGTTTCCAAACCCACTAACAACACTTTATACTGTTTAATGCTTATAAATGTGTTGAAATGTCTCTCAATGGCTCCCGTGGTTTCTTCCACAATCTCCAGCGGTCTGGCCGAGGAAGGCACTTCAGCTTCTGTCTTGTATGTTGTCTAGTCTTACACTTCACTGGTTAACTGAAACACGCCGTCGCAAATCACAACTTTACCAAACAATCCAGCCAGTGTTTTCTTCAACCAGTGGGAATGTGTGGACGTTTATCTGTGGTTCTGGGAAACTGTGTTTATATATATGTTGTGGAATTTTTAGTAAACCAATGTATGATGATTTTCATAACTCTCATTTTCCTGTTTTGTCCTGTCTTGTCCTGTGTATGTCTGTCCGTCTGTCTTTTCCCTGTATCTTCGCATTTGTTCCACTTCAAATTTTACACTCATGTTGCTTTTTTTGTTCCTTTCGGCTACATTCTCACTCAAACCGATGTGTTAACCGAACATGTAATCCACCCCATCGCTCATGCTGTTCAATCGAAAAACACACTTTTAAAATTGATTCGACCTGTCACTAACGTGGACAAACAATCTGGCAGCCACGGGTTACGAGAAATCTCGCAGCCTGAACAACATATCAGGAATGGCGGGGTCGTCCCTGCGTTTGACCCCCATCACCAGCACGCCCTTTGACCCTTACGAGGCCCCGGGACCCATCCGTCGGTGCCGCTCACCCATTCCCTCCATTTTGTAGCAGAAAAAGCAGAAAGAGTGACTCAGGAAAGGAGGAGAGAAAGGCAGGACAGCCTCATAATCGCATTCATAGCAATAACGACGACCAGTAGATGATTCGTGTTTGAACTGGACTTGACGGGTCAATAACTGCGAGTGTTTATGGACGGGATGCTTTCACGGTAGTCTTAGAGGGAATGATTTTGATGCTCAAGGAAGATAGATTAATGCATTTTCATTTCAAATGCACTCGCTACCCTTGCTTTGTGTTCAAAACGCTTCCATTACCCTCAAACTCTGAATTAACATTAATATTACTGTGAATAAATGTAATTCTGGACTGTAAAAAACTCACCAGAATTTTGAATGCAAGAACAATGTACATATGCAATCATTACTCTGAGTAGAAACGTTCGTAGGGTTAAAAAAATGAAATGTATCACGTTTATTTGTTTGTTTGTTTGAATTTGTTGTTGGACTGTCAAATAACTTAGTTTAAAGGAGTAGTTCACTTTAAAAAAAAACTTTTGCTGATAATTTACTCACGCCCATGTCATCCAAGACGTCCACGTCTTTATTTCTCAGTTGAAAAGAAATTAAGGTTTTTGATGAAAACATTCCAGGATTTTTCTCCATATAATGGACGTCAATGGGGTCCAAACGGTTCAAGGTCCAAATGAGAGTTTTTATGCAGCTTCAAAGGGCTTTAAATGACACCAGACGATGAATAATGTTCATATCTAGGAGCCTTCGAGTCATGACTCGAAAAAAGATTCGTCATTTTGTTAAACGAGTTCGAACAGGAGAGTCACGAAAGAGCAAGGCGAGCATTTGTGCTAAACTTAAACTTTATTTATTTATGAAATGAGCGATCGTTTCACTAGATAAGACCCTTATTCATCGTCTGGAATCGTTTAAAGCCCTTTGAACTGCAGTTTGCACTGAAACTCTCATTTGGACCCCATTGAAGTCCATTATATGGAGAAAATCCTGGAATGCTTTCATTAAAAACCTTCATTTCTTTTCAACTGAAGAAAGAAAGACATGGACATCTTGGATGACATGGGGGTGAGTAAATTATCATTTTTAAAAGTGAACTACTCCTTTAATGCACACATATTGAATCAAAACTGAGTGGGTGAAAGATAAATCTGACAAATTGATTATTTAACAATTCATTGCCATACAATCACTTTATTTTATTTTGCACATATTGGCTCTTCGTCATTTTTGTTTGTTTATTTGTTTGCATACTTTGTTTTGCCCATTATAACATGTTGTCAAGTTTCGCCCATACAGTACCTCTAAGCAAAGACTTCTAGTCCGAAAACTGAATATGAGAAGCAAAAAAAAAAAAGTGGGGAAAGTACATTTGATGAAATCATTTTTCTGATGTGTTTGTGATGTGTTAGCGTTCGATTTTAAGATGATGCTCCAAAAAAAAAAGGAATATTGTGCAATCTCACCCACATATGCAAATCCACCCTATTTCATAATGCTGCAAACATATGTGGTGTTTTAAATTTATGTGCAAGCGTATGATTAATCCTAATGAAAAGGTTAAAGAAGATGATGAAAAGGATGTGATGATTTAAGAGCATTTCTTGTGTGTCTTGTCAATGTTAGTGTCCTGATGTTGTTTTTTTAATCATATTTTGAATGTTTTTCAAATACGAATTGTTTTTGTTTTCGAAAACATTACACAACAGTTTCATTTGTATATGATATATACGTTACGTGTTACTGTGTTTCTTTTTGGATTAATAGAACTAGACAAAAATATATATGTATTCAGGTCGGTGTGACCAAGTGCTTCCAGAATCAATAACAAAAGAGATGATATAAGTAAATAAGCCATTTCTGAGAAAATCCTTCCCTGAAATAGCAAAAAGAAAAATAATATGTTGCAATACTTGCAAAGTTGTAGTTTATAGGAAACTGTATGTTATCTAGTTTTTAATTATTAAATGTGATTTAGTTTCCCAATGGAGAACAACCCACTGCTGAGACAGTAAATATAAGGAGCCATTTTGTTTTAAACATGGTTCCTCTATCATGCAAACCTGGATCCCACAATGTTCCCGGCGTCATGCAAGATTCAGTCGCCCTTCTTCCCAAAACCAGTTTCCAATTTGGAATTGCTAGTTTCTATGATAACCAAAGTTTGGCTGGATAGAGTGACATGTAGATGGAAGCGAAAAGGCATCTTTTTTTGTTCAAGGATTCAAAATTGAATAAAACAAGTTTTTGAAGAAATTAGTACTTTTATTCAGCATGGATGCATTAAATTGATCAAAAGTGATAGTAAAAACATTTATAATGTCACAAAATGATTTTTAGAATGATTTGTGAAGGATCATGTGACACTGAAGACTGGTGTAATAATACTGGAAATTCAGCTTTGATCACAGGAATAAATTACCTTTTAAATATATATTCAAATAGAAAGCAGTCAAATTAAATTGTATTACATTTTTTTTTGGTGAAATTTAAAGTTTTTTGCTTTTTTACTGTATTTTTCATCCAATAAATGCAGCCTTGGTGAGAAGAATAGACTTCATTCAAAAACATTAAAAATCTTCTCATCCCAAACCTTTGAATGGTAATTTATCAGTAAAGTAGTAGATACATTTTGTGCTAAATTATAAAATGATACATTGGTATAGTTGTGGTAAAATAAAAATTGTATAATTAATACCATATTTTCTATTCAGAACCGAAATGTCAAAAAATAAGGAACCCAAGCTAAACTTTATAATACTTTATTTCACTTTTATGATACTGTACTCGCATCAGCAGATCTCAGGACGACTGAATCCCGCACGACATCGGCAGCAAGCCTTGTTAAAATGTCTGTATTTTAACATGTTTTTAATTGTTGCGGGATGCCAGGCCTTCTCATACACTGTGAAACCAGAGACTTTCTTCCACTGAAACTGATTAGTCTCCATTAGTTATGGATCTCTAGTGATTAGTTAGTAGAGAAGATTCATTCTCCAGTTAAACAAAAAACAATCTCTTTCCTCCATTTGTAAGTAAATGTGGAAGTTAATATTGTGCTGTTCTTGTATTAATCCGATGTTTAACATGTTAAAAAAAGAACTGATTTTTTTTCTTTGACTTGTGTATTCCATGTAGTTGTGCCCTATTACAACACTGTCAGGTCACTGAAACACATCGAACATGTTTATATTAAAAAAGCAAGACCCCTCTATGAGGATAATTTAGGCTACAGTGTTGTTGTAGAGACTCATACACTGCTAGCTAGATTTAACTAGCTTCACCTGTTAAAGCAAAGCTTAGGCCGACATCGTAAACTTGATCTGTACAAATCTGTATCTACACGAGTGAATGCCCATTAAACTCATCTCTGCCTTTCTCTTTATGTATGCTGGTTGTTCTTTAACAATGTGTTGTGTTGACATTTATGTATATGAGCATTTGTTTTTAGTGTATTTGTGTGTGTGTGTGTGTGCGTTTTCAATTTCTGTTTGCATATTAACAAGAAAACTATTTCTTCCCATAACTGAAATGCACTCATTCACCAAGATAACGTTTGAATGCTGTATATGTGTACAATCAACACTTTTTGAGTGATTTATTGCCTTATTAAAACCTGGTAACAACAAAAGGTAACATTTTATTTCGATAGTCCACTTTAGACTTTCAGTATAGCAAATTAATGAGTTAGTTGACATGTAGTTTCAAAGTTACTTGTAGTTACTGACTATATGTAACTTTTCAAGTACATGTCAAACTTACTCTACTACTAACCCTAGCAGTCTACTAATGCTCTCATGAGAGTTAGATGACATGTAGTTGCAAATTGATGAAAGTTAATGGACATGTAGTTGCAAATGAATGCGTTAGTTAACATGTAGTTTCAAAGTTACTTGTAGTACTGACTATATGTAACTTTTCAAGTACATCAAACTTAATCTACTACGAACCCTAGCAGTCTACTAATGCTCTCATGAGAATTAGGCGACATGTAGTTACAAATTAATGATTTAGTTTGACATGTAGTTTCAAAGTTACTTATATTTACATGTCAACTTCCAATCTAAGACCCTAACCTAACAGTCTACTAATACTCTTGAGTTAATTACTTGAGTTACTTGACATGTAGTTGCAAAGTTACTTAGTTTCTGACCATAAGTTATCAAGTATGTTAACTTATTCTACTAACCCTAACCTTAGTTTAACAGTTTACTAGTTCTCTGAGAGTCACTTGACACACAGTTGCAAGATAACGAGAGTTAAGTGACATGTAGTGTCAAAGTTAATTATAGTTAATAAAATGTCTAAAGTAGACCCTCGAAATAAAGTGTAATCCAAAAAAACATAAATAGGCATAATTTCATTGGCCTGAAATGCTCAGCTGTTTCATTTTTTGTTCAAACCTCATAATTTACCTCAAACTGACACATGATTCCGCTTATATTATCATATAGTTGAATGAATTATCTGTTGACTGAATTCTTGCAGTACATGCTTAACTTTTACCAGCGATTCACAGGTAAACCCTCCCCAGCTTTCTACTGTTCTCAGATATAATCAATAAGTTTCCTTTATCGATAATTATGTAGTAGCCTATTGTATTTTTAAATTGATCTAGAATGTATCTGGGGTGGACTAATCCATTCCTGCTTGATCTAGAAAGTTAATTGGCCACATTTAGTAAGTCAAGTTCAATCTTTAGATTTCAGGTTAAACACTTGTGTGACGCCATTAACTGTAATTAGCACCTGTGTGTTTTCTCCGGGACTGGACTTTTTCACCCCTGAGAAGATACATTGCACAACCGGTGTTCAGTGCATGCATCCTCATCTTGAGATCTGTGTGTAGAAACGTTTTAACCGTGTTTGTCTCAAATTCTTTTCTTCTTTGTTTTTTTGTTTTTTGTCAGTATCTTTGTTTTTGTGTGATTTCTGTAAAGGCATTTCTACATCTTACGTTTTTTTTGACTTCTTTTTTTTAAAGCATTGCATAATTAATTCTTGCTTCTAACAAAATCTTTATATTTCTGTTTTTGTCCACAGTGTTAAGTTTCTAGCATTTGGCAATTCTTTTAAGGAGACACAGTTAGTCGCTGAATCCTGAAAACTTTGCAGATGGGACCGCACCATCCATACGGGACGTGTGAGGAATGTCGGAGTGGCAAGAGGGTGTGACTGGAAACAAAAAAACAACAACAAAGGAAAGTGGAAATTTCCGATGCCGAATCTTCACACGGTAACCAAAGCAACCTCACCGAAATTCCGGATCACTCCTCTTTCTACAGACTGACTGACTTTACAGCAACAAATCCGAACATTGCACTGACACCTGAAAGAGAAAAAGGACTCTTGAATGAACGAACAGAAAAAAACATTCCAATGTTTTAAGATCAAAACACCAGGCGTTTTGACTGCCGCACTCACCTGGGCCCTGAGTTTCTGTATATTAGTCTATATGTAAGAATGAAGGACCAAGTTAGAATAATTATGTAGCATTTCTGCTAAGACCCTGTAGCATTTCTTGGCTGGGAGAACTCTCCGACAGACTTTTTACAGACTGATATCCATCGACCGTTTTTGCACAGAATGACTAAAAATGACTTAGTCATGCACAATTTTTTCTTGTTTTCTTTCCCCCCACTCAGCATATTAGCAGCAAAGTGTGTTGTCCGTGTATTGCCGTGTGGTAGTTCCCACTCCCCGTCCGAGAAAAGTCTGAGTCTTAGAGTAGCTCTTCTTTGTGAATGAATCTAGAGCGCTGCAAAAGTGAAACGCAGCACTCTGCTTTGGTAACAGATGTACGTTGCTATTCCCAAACAGTCTTCCAGGTTTTTTTCCCGTACGTTCGGGGGAGGCAACATCAAAAACACAGTCCCGACAGACCAAAGCCCAACTGTGACCAAATAATAATGTACGAAAGCTAAAACGGCACAAAATGACTTTAGATGTTCCCTGTCAGATCTGAACTTTTCGTCCCTTTAAATATGAACGGATTGGCTGTTCTGCCAGGGGTGCTGTCGCTAATCCCCCTCAAATTGAGGACGTTTCCCATGGGAATCCTCTCTGATTATAGAGGTTTATTATGTGATTTATTTTGTGATTTAGTATAGCTAATGCTGCCATAGATTATATACATGCACATGTGAGTGCTTGGACCAATAACTAGCGTTTCTTGGACCAATAACTAGCGTTTTCATGGAAAGAGGGTATAAAGGTCAGGGAAATGCAGAGACATTCTTAAAATCTCCCTTACTAAAAAAAAAAAAATCGTCTATGTACGACTTGTCTAAAACTGCCTTCAGAGTTTCCCTCCGTCTCTGTCTCGTATTCTCTCCTTTTGGCTTGTTCCTTCTTAACTAATCAGAGGGAGCGCAGGAGGTCACGCCAAACGAATCAAGAATAAATGTACAAAAAAATAAAAAGAACAAATTTATATTTTGATAAGTAACATCTCCGTGGTTCACGAGGCATGCGACGCCACCGATGTTCGAATGCGACTGTAAAAATGCAATGCCGTCCACCCTACGAACAACCGCAGCGACTTACACAAAAAAAGAATAGAGAAAAAAAGGACGAAAGAAAAGAATATTAACGCGCTCTTTTGGAGGGAGATATGCTTCATCAAAGAGATTGTTTCCTCGTAGACTGAACTGTGAGAAAATGGATGTCAAAATATATGAAAAAGAAAAACAAATGAAAAAAAAAACTACTTGGAGAGAAAAAAATAATTAAAAAAATGCATTTTTGTAACTTTGTTTACCAGCATGAGACTTTGCATGACTGTATTTTCTGCTAGCCCTTAGTTGAAGTGGGGAGGGCTAAAAAAAAATAATAATTAAAAAAGATATTAATAATAAAGATGTTAATAAAAATAAAAAAACATGATATGCAATGGATATTTAAGAAAATAATATATTTAAAAGAGCTATATTTTGTTTTGAAATAGAAAGAAAATGTGAATAAATTCTGACTGCGAGTTACACACTGAACTGTTTTATTAGTTTTAGATTTAAAAAAATAAAAAAATCTCAATGCCACCAAAATCTGTTCTGCTACATACTGCCCCATGTGACATTCCCGTTCGGTTTCATTTCTCCCATCGAAATGCCGCCTGGACTGTATATTTTGGTTGCGTATCTTTCTTTTTGTGGGGTCGTCTATCTATCCAAGTGTTTGGCTGATGTTTGTCTGCGTACAACATTAGTTTTCTCTGTAGCCATGATAACAACTGTGCTAATGCTAGAATCCCTGCTAGCGGGATACGGCGTCTTTTCCCACATGTATCGGGGCTGATAGCGTTTCGTTCTCAGTTTGAGTTCACCTGCTCTCATTGGCAATAATATGAATGATAATCTGACGGAGATGTAGCAAAGGCAAAGTGGAGGCTCGTATCAGTCTCGGCGTCTTCCTTACAAACGGATGCAGTGTGGGAAACTGTGTTTTTGTAGAGGCGTTGTGTCTCTAATCTCAGGTGAAAAACGTGAATGCTCAGTTCCGCACCAGACCTCTGCCTGCCCGTGCAGCCATTTTTCATTTTCATCTCGTCTGATTGTTTTAAAGTTCCCGTTTTACACTCATGTATTTCCTGTTAAAACAGGAAGTTAGGACACAGGGCTTATCCCTTTCCATTTGTCTTTAGCCTTTAGCTTAGCACAGCTGACAGCTTGTACAATGGATCAAAATACTTTTCAAACTAATAAATTCTTCAAAGAACAATTTTAAATATCATTCTGTGATATTGGGTAATTTCTAATTTGGTGTTTAGTTCAATCTAACTTGTTTATCATAGAAGTTATTTTTAGTTCAAAGGACACCAGGTTAAAGTTAAACCTTTAGCATTTAGCTTTAGGCTAATGCAAAACATCACAGTTGAGTTGTAAAAATAGGCTACAGAATTAAAGTTGCTAACTCTAATCACGGTAATTTGGTGTGTTAAAATGCTAAGTTTTACCCAAATTGTTTATCTAAAAGTTTTTTTATGTCTCAGGACATGAGGCAAAAGCTAAACCTTAATGCTAAACCAAAACATTTAAGTTGAGTTAAGCGTGCTTAGGCCTGTTTGTTATTTTGTGATAAACTCCATTACAAATTCTAATCATGCTTAAGTGGTGTCCTAAAATGCTGTGTTACCCCAATATAAGTTTTTCTTTTTATATCTCAGGACACCAGGCTAAAGCTAAAACTTTAGCATTTAGCTTTAGCATAATGCAAAAACATCACAGTTGAGTTTTTGCTTCAGATCTGGGCCTCAGTCAGTAGCATCTTTAGCATTGTAGCACTGCAGCTAATCTGTTAGCATTTAACACAAGGGCATTTACAAACTTATTATTCAATAAGTTATATGTTCATAGGCTATTATTCAGAGTGTCACACTTGAGCCACAATGAGTCGACGTTTATAGATTACTGACATATAACGATGTGCTAATCAATACGCTACATAGTTTGAGAGGGCGGATAGAAGATCAAATATGGATGCTGGAAGCCCTTGATGTGGCAAGTCTGTTATTGTAGATGAGAAGCCTCTGCTAATTTGCAAGTCGACAGAAATGACTGAATGAAATGAATATGAGAGACTGCGAAGGTTCGAGCAGGCAGCGGTCCGGTGTCTGGTGTGAGGGACGGTTCGTGATATTTTGGGTGTGTTGATATCATCGGCTTCTGATATATGGAATGCAGATGATGGAAGTGGACATACGACCTTCAGGAGAAAGACAATATGACACCGCTTATATTTTCGAAACTTTACCAAGCGAAAACGAGATGTCTCCGCACTGGGTCACTGGGTCCTTTCCCAGCCCAGAAAGAAACCTTATAGCCCAAATAGGTCTTTGTTTTTCAAAGTTGTGCATATTTATAGTTTTATAAATGCTTTTGTTTATAATTATCAATTTATTGAATAATTTATATTTTATACAGAGTTTTTGTTCGGAGTTCATCTCTTTGTTCCATTTCAAAGATTGTTCATATTTTTCATGACCACTTTGTTGTTCACACATATATAGATATATAGATATATATAAAAGAGCCTGTTTTTGGTTTTATTTTAGAAGGCGTTTAAGACCATTTTGGTCCAGGTGTCACAACGTAAAGCAGAATAAATCATTTAAAGCATGCTTCCAGTGAGATAACAACGACACATGTCCACATCAGTTTGATTTTGTTTTATTCCCAAACATGTTAGTTTTTTTCTTTCAGGACAAGTCAAGCTTGTCTCTTCGTCTTTCACACACATTGAAGCAAACTGCCCTCTTAAAATGATTTGGAATGATAGATCTGTCTGCATCCAATTCTTCTCGTACGATTTACTGTGCCTGCTCTTGTATCCAATGTCAAGTTTGATCACCTGTTTCTTGTGTATTAAGTTTGATTTGATGTACTTGAATTACAGATATGCAATCACCACCTCTCTGACCACTGCCAATCATCCCGATCAATCAACATGATCAGTAATCAATATGATTAAAGTGATTAACAACCTTGATGTGTTTTTTATTATTATGAGACTTCACAAGTATGTATTAAAGCACACTGATACTTGCATACCGAAAGATTAGAAATGATTTTTCTCTCTTTTTTTAACAAGAAGAAACAGGTGTTGGGTAAGTAAGCTTTAACCATTCAGACCCTGTGTCCATTACAATGGACATCACATGTCAGCCCCCTTTTTTTAACTTCTGGAGCATTTCACCTAGTTTAAAGCCTGCAGTCCATGAGATTGAACGTTTGTCATGCAATCAAATGCTCTGCATGTAGTAATTATATTTTTTAAAAAACTCTACATTGAAGAGAAGCATGGCAGTACTTCACTCCAAACACAGAAGCAAGCAACATTTTCTAAGGTGTATTTACATTTTGTATATATTTTTGCCAGTATTTCATAGTTTGTAAGTAAAATAGAAAGATTGAACTTGTTAATTAAAGTTAAAAATCGACTGTAGAATTGCACGTTTTAAATCAGGATTTTTTTTAAATGTGTCTGTCCATTACAATGGAGAGTAGGTTTGAAAGCCTTTTACTGAAGTCACATTTTCAGTGATGCTGATTAAAATTTCTTTTATATATATATATATATATATATATATCACAGTACCGACACATTTTTGAAACTTTTTCATGTGCAGAATATACAGTTCTGAAGTGCTTGAACATATAGCTAATGTAAATATCTCAGATGTTGACTTTATGTGGAGTAATGAGGAAGATGGAGATGTAAGAAAAATATCTGTATTTAAAACTTTATAAAGTAAAATAAGAAAATAAGCCAGAACATTGTTTAATTTAACTCTGATTGTTTTCGTCTGAGAGAAGAATGTCATATACACTAAGGATGGCTAGAGGCCAGGGTGATTAAATCATGGGCTATTTTTAAATTTTTGGGTGAACTATGCCTTTAAAGGTATAGTTCAACCAAAAATTATATTTGTCACCAAAATTCCACTGACCCGCTCCGAGCGGGCCTCAATCCCGGGTCTCCGGTGTGAGAGTCGGGTGCTCTAACAAGGAGGCTAAAGACTGCAGCCTCTAGCGTCTGTCGCTAGAGCGCCAATTGAGATCAGGGGAGTGAGGTTTACTCGCACAGCAACTAGCTGGCCTCCGTTACACTTAGCTTTCAAAATTTTGGGATGGAAATTATTTTACTGCACTTGGGGAGGCCCCCTGAGTCTGTGGCACCAAGGGCCGTCCCGAAATTCCACCGTCAGCGAACACACTATTTTTATAATGGGATAAGTGCTACGTGGGATCTCAATATGATAGAGGGCTGTGAGACTTTGACCTGAGTGCAAAAATGGAGGCTCTAGACCCTTCCAGAGCTGAGATATCAAAATTCAAAATTTCGACCCGAAAAAAAAACGACAGTGTTACCCCTTACGTTTTTTTCATTTTTGGGCGAAAAATTAAGTTTCTCCAATCTTCTCAAAACTCTGGATTATGATAGAGGGCTGTGAGACTTTGACCTGAGTGCAAAAATGGAGGCTCTAGACCCTTCCAGAGCTGAGATATCAAAATTCAAAATTTCGACCCGAAAAAAAAACGACAGTGTTACCCCTTACGTTTTTTTCATTTTTGGGCGAAAAATTAAGTTTCTCCAATCTTCTCAAAACTCTGGATTATGATAGAGGGCTGTGAGACTTTGACCTGAGTGCAAAAATGGAGGCTCTAGACCCTTCCAGAGCTGAGATATCAAAATTCAAAATTTCGACCCGAAAAAAAAACGACAGTGTTACCCCTTACGTTTTTTTCATTTTTGGGCGAAAAATTAAGTTTCTCCAATCTTCTCAAAACTCTGGATTATGATAGAGGGCTGTGAGACTTTGACCTGAGTGCAAAAATGGAGGCTCTAGACCCTTCCAGAGCTGAGATATCAAAATTCAAAATTTCGACCCGAAAAAAAAACGACAGTGTTACCCCTTACGTTTTTTTCATTTTTGGGCGAAAAATTAAGTTTCTCCAATCTTCTCAAAACTCTGGATTATGATAGAGGGCTGTGAGACTTTGACCTGAGTGCAAAAATGGAGGCTCTAGACCCTTCCAGAGCTGAGATATCAAAATTCAAAATTTCGACCCGAAAAAAAAACGACAGTGTTACCCCTTACGTTTTTTTCATTTTTGGGCGAAAAATTAAGTTTCTCCAATCTTCTCAAAACTCTGGATTATGATAGAGGGCTGTGAGACTTTGACCTGAGTGCAAAAATGGAGGCTCTAGACCCTTCCAGAGCTGAGATATCAAAATTCAAAATTTCGACCCGAAAAAAAAACGACAGTGTTACCCCTTACGTTTTTTTCATTTTTGGGCGAAAAATTAAGTTTCTCCAATCTTCTCAAAACTCTGGATTATGATAGAGGGCTGTGAGACTTTGACCTGAGTGCAAAAATGGAGGCTCTAGACCCTTCCAGAGCTGAGATATCGAAATTCAAAATTTCGACCCGAAAAAAAAACGACAGTGTTACCCCTTACGTTTTTTTCATTTTTGGGCGAAAAATTAAGTTTCTCCAATCTTCTCAAAACTCTGGATTATGATAGAGGGCTGTGAGACTTTGACCTGAGTGCAAAAATGGAGGCTCTAGACCCTTCCAGAGCTGAGATATCGAAATTCAAAATTTCGACCCGAAAAAAAAACGACAGTGTTACCCCTTACGTTTTTTTCATTTTTGGGCGAAAAATTAAGTTTCTCCAATCTTCTCAAAACTCTGGATTATGATAGAGGGCTGTGAGACTTTGACCTGAGTGCAAAAATGGAGGCTCTAGACCCTTCCAGAGCTGAGATATCGAAATTCAAAATTTCGACCCGAAAAAAAAACGACAGTGTTACCCCTTACGTTTTTTTTCATTTTTGGGCGAAAAATTAAGTTTCTCCAATCTTCTCAAAACTCTGGATTATGATAGAGGGCTGTGAGACTTTGACCTGAGTGCAAAAATGGAGGCTCTAGACCCTTCCAGAGCTGAGATATCGAAATTCAAAATTTCGACCCGAAAAAAAAACGACAGTGTTACCCCTTACGTTTTTTTCATTTTTGGGCGAAAAATTAAGTTTCTCCAATCTTCTCAAAACTCTGGATTATGATAGAGGGCTGTGAGACTTTGACCTGAGTGCAAAAATGGAGGCTCTAGACCCTTCCAGAGCTGAGATATCGAAATTCAAAATTTCGACCCGAAAAAAAAACGACAGTGTTACCCCTTACGTTTTTTTCATTTTTGGGCGAAAAATTAAGTTTCTCCAATCTTCTCAAAACTCTGGATTATGATAGAGGGCTGTGAGACTTTGACCTGAGTGCAAAAATGGAGGCTCTAGACCCTTCCAGAGCTGAGATATCGAAATTCAAAATTTCGACCCGAAAAAAAAACGACAGTGTTACCCCTTACGTTTTTTTCATTTTTGGGCGAAAAATTAAGTTTCTCCAATCTTCTCAAAACTCTGGATTATGATAGAGGGCTGTGAGACTTTGACCTGAGTGCAAAAATGGAGGCTCTAGACCCTTCCAGAGCTGAGATATCGAAATTCAAAATTTCGACCCGAAAAAAAAACGACAGTGTTACCCCTTACGTTTTTTTCATTTTTGGGCGAAAAATTAAGTTTCTCCAATCTTCTCAAAACTCTGGATTATGATAGAGGGCTGTGAGACTTTGACCTGAGTGCAAAAATGGAGGCTCTAGACCCTTCCAGAGCTGAGATATCGAAATTCAAAATTTCGACCCGAAAAAAAAACGACAGTGTTACCCCTTTCGTTTTTTTTCATTTTTGGGCGAAAAATTAAGTTTCTCCAATCTTCTCAAAACTCTGGATTATGATAGAGGGCTGTGAGACTTTGACCTGAGTGCAAAAATGGAGGCTCTAGACCCTTCCAGAGCTGAGATATCGAAATTCAAAATTTCGACCCGAAAAAAAAACGACAGTGTTACCCCTTACGTTTTTTTCATTTTTGGGCGAAAAATTAAGTTTCTCCAATCTTCTCAAAACTCTGGATTATGATAGAGGGCTGTGAGACTTTGACCTGAGTGCAAAAATGGAGGCTCTAGACCCTTCCAGAGCTGAGATATCGAAATTCAAAATTTCGACCCGAAAAAAAAACGACAGTGTTACCCCTTACGTTTTTTTTCATTTTTGGGCGAAAAATTAAGTTTCTCCAATCTTCTCAAAACTCTGGATTATGATAGAGGGCTGTGAGACTTTGACCTGAGTGCAAAAATGGAGGCTCTAGACCCTTCCAGAGCTGAGATATCGAAATTCAAAATTTCGACCCGAAAAAAAAACGACAGTGTTACCCCTTACGTTTTTTTCATTTTTGGGCGAAAAATTAAGTTTCTCCAATCTTCTCAAAACTCTGGATTATGATAGAGGGCTGTGAGACTTTGACCTGAGTGCAAAAATGGAGGCTCTAGACCCTTCCAGAGCTGAGATATCGAAATTCAAAATTTCGACCCGAAAAAAAAACGACAGTGTTACCCCTTTCGTTTTTTTTTTTTGGGCGAAAAATTAAGTTTCTCCAATCTTCTCAAAACTCTGGATTATGATAGAGGGCTGTGAGACTTTGACCTGAGTGCAAAAATGGAGGCTCTAGACCCTTCCAGAGCTGAGATATCGAAATTCAAAATTTCGACCCGAAAAAAAAACGACAGTGTTACCCCTTACGTTTTTTTCATTTTTGGGCGAAAAATTAAGTTTCTCCAATCTTCTCAAAACTCTGGATTATGATAGAGGGCTGTGAGACTTTGACCTGAGTGCAAAAATGGAGGCTCTAGACCCTTCCAGAGCTGAGATATCGAAATTCAAAATTTCGACCCGAAAAAAAAACGACAGTGTTACCCCTTACGTTTTTTTTCATTTTTGGGCGAAAAATTAAGTTTCTCCAATCTTCTCAAAACTCTGGATTATGATAGAGGGCTGTGAGACTTTGACCTGAGTGCAAAAATGGAGGCTCTAGACCCTTCCAGAGCTGAGATATCGAAATTCAAAATTTCGACCCGAAAAAAAAACGACAGTGTTACCCCTTACGTTTTTTTCATTTTTGGGCGAAAAATTAAGTTTCTCCAATCTTCTCAAAACTCTGGATTATGATAGAGGGCTGTGAGACTTTGACCTGAGTGCAAAAATGGAGGCTCTAGACCCTTCCAGAGCTGAGATATCGAAATTCAAAATTTCGACCCGAAAAAAAAACGACAGTGTTACCCCTTACGTTTTTTTTCATTTTTGGGCGAAAAATTAAGTTTCTCCAATCTTCTCAAAACTCTGGATTATGATAGAGGGCTGTGAGACTTTGACCTGAGTGCAAAAATGGAGGCTCTAGACCCTTCCAGAGCTGAGATATCGAAATTCAAAATTTCGACCCGAAAAAAAAACGACAGTGTTACCCCTTTCGTTTTTTTCATTTTTGGGCGAAAAATTAAGTTTCTCCAATCTTCTCAAAACTCTGGATTATGATAGAGGGCTGTGAGACTTTGACCTGAGTGCAAAAATGGAGGCTCTAGACCCTTCCAGAGCTGAGATATCGAAATTCAAAATTTCGACCCGAAAAAAAAACGACAGTGTTACCCCTTTCGTTTTTTTCATTTTTGGGCGAAAAATTAAGTTTCTCCAATCTTCTCAAAACTCTGGATTATGATAGAGGGCTGTGAGACTTTGACCTGAGTGCAAAAATGGAGGCTCTAGACCCTTCCAGAGCTGAGATATCGAAATTCAAAATTTCGACCCGAAAAAAAAACGACAGTGTTACCCCTTTCGTTTTTTTTCATTTTTGGGCGAAAAATTAAGTTTCTCCAATCTTCTCAAAACTCTGGATTATGATAGAGGGCTGTGAGACTTTGACCTGAGTGCAAAAATGGAGGCTCTAGACCCTTCCAGAGCTGAGATATCGAAATTCAAAATTTCGACCCGAAAAAAAAACGACAGTGTTACCCCTTACGTTTTTTTCATTTTTGGGCGAAAAATTAAGTTTCTCCAATCTTCTCAAAACTCTGGATTATGATAGAGGGCTGTGAGACTTTGACCTGAGTGCAAAAATGGAGGCTCTAGACCCTTCCAGAGCTGAGATATCGAAATTCAAAATTTCGACCCGAAAAAAAAACGACAGTGTTACCCCTTACGTTTTTTTCATTTTTGGGCGAAAAATTAAGTTTCTCCAATCTTCTCAAAACTCTGGATTATGATAGAGGGCTGTGAGACTTTGACCTGAGTGCAAAAATGGAGGCTCTAGACCCTTCCAGAGCTGAGATATCGAAATTCAAAATTTCGACCCGAAAAAAAAACGACAGTGTTACCCCTTACGTTTTTTTTCATTTTTGGGCGAAAAATTAAGTTTCTCCAATCTTCTCAAAACTCTGGATTATGATAGAGGGCTGTGAGACTTTGACCTGAGTGCAAAAATGGAGGCTCTAGACCCTTCCAGAGCTGAGATATCGAAATTCAAAATTTCGACCCGAAAAAAAAACGACAGTGTTACCCCTTACGTTTTTTTCATTTTTGGGCGAAAAATTAAGTTTCTCCAATCTTCTCAAAACTCTGGATTATGATAGAGGGCTGTGAGACTTTGACCTGAGTGCAAAAATGGAGGCTCTAGACCCTTCCAGAGCTGAGATATCGAAATTCAAAATTTCGACCCGAAAAAAAAACGACAGTGTTACCCCTTACGTTTTTTTTCATTTTTGGGCGAAAAATTAAGTTTCTCCAATCTTCTCAAAACTCTGGATTATGATAGAGGGCTGTGAGACTTTGACCTGAGTGCAAAAATGGAGGCTCTAGACCCTTCCAGAGCTGAGATATCGAAATTCAAAATTTCGACCCGAAAAAAAAACGACAGTGTTACCCCTTACGTTTTTTTTCATTTTTGGGCGAAAAATTAAGTTTCTCCAATCTTCTCAAAACTCTGGATTATGATAGAGGGCTGTGAGACTTTGACCTGAGTGCAAAAATGGAGGCTCTAGACCCTTCCAGAGCTGAGATATCGAAATTCAAAATTTCGACCCGAAAAAAAAACGACAGTGTTACCCCTTACGTTTTTTTTCATTTTTGGGCGAAAAATTAAGTTTCTCCAATCTTCTCAAAACTCTGGATTATGATAGAGGGCTGTGAGACTTTGACCTGAGTGCAAAAATGGAGGCTCTAGACCCTTCCAGAGCTGAGATATCGAAATTCAAAATTTCGACCCGAAAAAAAAAACGACAGTGTTACCCCTTACGTTTTTTTTCATTTTTGGGCGAAAAATTAAGTTTCTCCAATCTTCTCAAAACTCTGGATTATGATAGAGGGCTGTGAGACTTTGACCTGAGTGCAAAAATGGAGGCTCTAGACCCTTCCAGAGCTGAGATATCGAAATTCAAAATTTCGACCCGAAAAAAAAACGACAGTGTTACCCCTTACGTTTTTTTCATTTTTGGGCGAAAAATTAAGTTTCTCCAATCTTCTCAAAACTCTGGATTATGATAGAGGGCTGTGAGACTTTGACCTGAGTGCAAAAATGGAGGCTCTAGACCCTTCCAGAGCTGAGATATCGAAACTCAAAATTTCGACCCGAAAAAAAAACGACAGTGTTACCCCTTACGTTTTTTTCATTTTGGGCGAAAAATTAAGTTTCTCCAATCTTCTCAAAACTCTGGATTATGATAGAGGGCTGTGAGACTTTGACCTGAGTGCAAAAATGGAGGCTCTAGACCCTTCCAGAGCTGAGATATCGAAATTCAAAATTTCGACCCGAAAAAAAAACGACAGTGTTACCCCTTTCGTTTTTTTTTTTTGGGCGAAAAATTAAGTTTCTCCAATCTTCTCAAAACTCTGGATTATGATAGAGGGCTGTGAGACTTTGACCTGAGTGCAAAAATGGAGGCTCTAGACCCTTCCAGAGCTGAGATATCGAATTTCAAAATTTCGACCCGAAAAAAAAAACGACAGTGTTACCCCTTTCGTTTTTTTTTTTTGGGCGAAAAATTAAGTTTCTCCAATCTTCTCAAAACTCTGGATTATGATAGAGGGCTGTGAGACTTTGACCTGAGTGCAAAAATGGAGGCTCTAGACCCTTCCAGAGCTGAGATATCGAATTTCAAAATTTCGACCCGAAAAAAAAACGACAGTGTTACCCCTTTCGTTTTTTCATTTTTGGGCGAAAAATTAAGTTTCTCCAATCTTCTCAAAACTCTGGATTATGATAGAGGGCTGTGAGACTTTGACCTGAGTGCAAAAATGGAGGCTCTAGACCCTTCCAGAGCTGAGATATCGAATTTAAAAATTTCGACCCGAAAAAAAAAACGACAGTGTTACCCCTTACGTTTTTTCATTTTTGGGCGAAAAATTAAGTTTCTCCAATCTTCTCAAAACTCTGGATTATGATAGAGGGCTGTGAGACTTTGACCTGAGTGCAAAAATGGAGGCTCTAGACCCTTCCAGAGCTGAGATATCGAAATTCAAAATTTCGACCCGAAAAAAAAACGACAGTGTTACCCCTTACGTTTTTTTCATTTTTGGGCGAAAAATTAAGTTTCTCCAATCTTCTCAAAACTCTGGATTATGATAGAGGGCTGTGAGACTTTGACCTGAGTGCAAAAATGGAGGCTCTAGACCCTTCCAGAGCTGAGATATCGAAACTCAAAATTTCGACCCGAAAAAAAAACGACAGTGTTACCCCTTACGTTTTTTTTTTTGGGCGAAAAATTAAGTTTCTCCAATCTTCTCAAAACTCTGGATTATGATAGAGGGCTGTGAGACTTTGACCTGAGTGCAAAAATGGAGGCTCTAGACCCTTCCAGAGCTGAGATATCGAAACTCAAAATTTCGACCCGAAAAAAAAACGACAGTGTTACCCCTTACGTTTTTTTTTTTTGGGCGAAAAATTAAGTTTCTCCAATCTTCTCAAAACTCTGGATTATGATAGAGGGCTGTGAGACTTTGACCTGAGTGCAAAAATGGAGGCTCTAGACCCTTCCAGAGCTGAGATATCGAATTTCAAAATTTCGACCCGAAAAAAAAACGACAGTGTTACCCCTTACGTTTTTTTCATTTTTGGGCGAAAAATTAAGTTTCTCCAATCTTCTCAAAACTCTGGATTATGATAGAGGGCTGTGAGACTTTGACCTGAGTGCAAAAATGGAGGCTCTAGACCCTTCCAGAGCTGAGATATCGAATTTTAAAATTTCGACCCGAAAAAAAAACGACAGTGTTACCCCTTTCGTTTTTTTTTTTCGGGCGAAAAATTAAGTTTCTCCAATCTTCTCAAAACTCTGGATTCTGATAGAGGGCCACGAGACTTTGACCTGAGTGCAAAAATGGAGGCTCTAGACCCTTCCAGAGCTGAGATATCGAAACTCAAAATTTCGACCCGAAAAAAAAACGACAGTGTTACCCCTTACGTTTTTTTCATTTTTGGGCGAAAAATTAAGTTTCTCCAATCTTCTCAAAACTCTGGATTATGATAGAGGGCTGTGAGACTTTGACCTGAGTGCAAAAATGGAGGCTCTAGACCCTTCCAGAGCTGAGATATCGAAACTCAAAATTTCGACCCGAAAAAAAAACGACAGTGTTACCCCTTACGTTTTTTTCATTTTTGGGCGAAAAATTAAGTTTCTCCAATCTTCTCAAAACTCTGGATTATGATAGAGGGCTGTGAGACTTTGACCTGAGTGCAAAAATGGAGGCTCTAGACCCTTCCAGAGCTGAGATATCGAATTTTAAAATTTCGACCCGAAAAAAAAAACGACAGTGTTACCCCTTACGTTTTTTTCGTTTTCGGGCGAAAAATTAAGTTTCTCCAATCTTCTCAAAACTCTGGATTCTGATAGAGGGCCACGAGACTTTGACCTGAGTGCAAAAATGGAGGCTCTAGACCCTTCCACAGCTGAGATATCGAATTTCAAAATTTCGACCCGAAAAAAAAAACGACAGTGTTACCCCTTTCGTATTTTTCGTTTTCGGCCGAAAAATAAGTTTCTCCAATCTTCTCAAAACTCTGGATTATGATAGAGGGCTGTGAGACTTTGACTTGAGTGCAAAAATGGAGGCTCTTGATCATAGACTGTTAAAAACCGGGTTGAAGAAATATTGTTTAGGCCACTTTGTTCGATATAATCACAACAATTTAACGCAAGTATGGGATTTGAACTCAGGTCTTCTTGATTAAAGCCCAACGCTTTATCAACTGAGCTACTGCATCTGTTGTGTTCAAGGGTATATTGGACGGGTTTTATTGCAGGTTTGGCTTTATTTGTTGGAAAAATAAAAATATAAATATAATTTGACACAAGAGGGCAGTATAGCCCTATTTATGGTTTTGAGATTAAACTAAACCGTGACATCTACACGTTTTCCAAAGTGGACCAACGTGATTATTTCACGTCTTGTCGTGATAGGGGTTGGGCACTGAAGTGACAGGAGTTTCTTCCCATTGCTAAGCAATGGAACTAGGTCGAGTATTTAAAAGGTTATGGTTAACGTGGTTTAACGTCAATGTAATACGTTGTTTTTAGCGTACCTTTTGCCTAAACGAGGAGCTGGGGTGACACCGGAAAAATAGACATTTTACTCATTAGACTGCTTCATTAAAAACGTGACATTTGGACGTTTTCTTCGGCGTGGATCCATGCAAATGAATCATTTTCACCTTGAAAATAATTTTTTTTTTTTTTTTTTTTTTGCATTTAAAATAATAGAACATTTCTCAGTGATCGTAAATAAAACAAAATTCAATTTTCTCGGTTTAATGAAAACCAATAGGTCGTTATGGCAGAGGCGAATAGACATCCGGATATCTCTCCAATGGAGCGTGTTAACGTAAACGTGTAAGTTTCACGTTTGAGGGGGTTAAACCGTGACATCTACACATTTTCCAAAGTGGACTATTGAGGCTGCTTCATTAAATGTGACATTTAGACGTTTTTTTCAGCGTGGATCGAGGCAAATGAATCCTGTTCACCTTGAAAATAATAAATGTTTTTTGCATTTCAAATATTAGACCATTTCTCAGTGATCGTCAATAAAACAAAATTCCATTTTTCTCAGTTTAATGAAAACCAATAGGTAAGTTTCAGTTTAAGTGTAAGTTTCACATTTGAGGGGGTTTAAACCGTGACATCTACGCGTTTTCAAAAGTGCACCGATTATTTCACGTCTTGTCACGATACCGGGTTGAAGAAATATTGTTTAGGCCACTTTTGTTTGATATAATCACAACAAATTAACTCAAGTATGGGAATTGAACTCAACTCTTCTTGATTAAAGCCCAACGCTTTATCAACTGAGCCACTGAATCTGTTGAGTTCAAGAGTGTTTTGGACGGGGTTTTATTGCAGGTGTGGTTTTATTTGTTGGAAAAATAAATATAGAAATATAATTTGACACAAGAGGGCAGTATAGCCCTATTTCTGAGTTTAAACTAAACCGTGACATCTACACGTTTTCCAAATTGGACCAACGTGATTATTTCACGTCTTGTCGTGATACGGGTTGGGCACTGAAGTTACAGTTTCTTCCCGTTGCTAAGCAATGGAACTAGGTCGAGTATTTAAAAGGTTATGGTTAACACGATTAACGTCGATGTAATACGTTGTTTTAGCGTACCTTTTGCTTAAACGAGGAGCTGGGGGACGCCGGAAAAATAGACATTTTACTCATAAGGCTGCTTCATTAAAAACGTGACATTTAGACGTTTTCTTCGGGGTGGATCCAGGCAAATGAATCCTTTTCACCTTGAAAATAATATATATATATATATATATATATATATATATATATATATATATAGCCTATATATATATATATATATATATATATATATTGCATTTTAAATAATAGAACATTTCTCAGTGATCGTAAATAAAACAAAATTCATTTTTTTCGGTTTAATGAAAACCTGACATCTACACATTTTCCAAAGTGGACTATTTAGGCTGCTTCATTAAAAATGTGACATTTAGACGTTTTCTTCGGCGTGGATCCAGGCAAATGAATCCTTTTCACCTTGAAAATAATAAATTTTTTTTTTTTTTTTTTTTGCATTTTAAATAATAGACCATTTCTCAGTGATCGTCAATAAAAGAAAATTCAATTTTTCTCGGTTTAATGAAAACCAATAGGTCGTGATGGTAAGTTTTAAGTGTAAGTTTTACGTTTGAGGGGGTTTAAACCGTGACATCTACACGTTTTCAAAAGTGGACCAACGTGATTATTTCACTTCTTGTCACGATACCGGGTTGAAGAAATATTGTTTAGGCCACTTTGTTTGATATAATCACAACAATTTAACGCAAGTATGGGAATTGAACTCAAGTCTTCTTGATTAAAGCCCAACGCTTTATCAACTGAGCCACTGCATCTGTTCAGTTCAAGGGTGTATTGGACGGGGTTTTATTGCAGGTTTGGCTTTGTTTGTTGGAAAAATAAATATAGAAATATAATTTGACACAAGAGGGCAGTATAGCCCTATTTATGGTTCTGAGTTTAAACTAAACCGTGACATCTACATGTTTTCCAAATTGGACCAACGTGATTATTTCACGTCTTGTCGTGATACGGGTTGGGCACTGAAGTTACAGGAGTTTCTACGTTAAAAACGTGACATTTAGACGGTTTCTTCGGGGTGGATCCAGGCAAATGAATCCTTTTCACCTTGAAAATAATATATATATATATTTTATTTAAAATAATAGGGGGGTTTAAACCGTGACATCTACACGTTTTCCAACGTGATTATTTCACGTCTTGTCACGATACCGGGTTGAAGATATATTGTTTAGGCCACTTTGTTTGATATAATCACAACAATTTAACGCAAGTATGGGAATTGAACTCAGATCTTTTTGTTTAAAGCCCAACGCTTTATCAACTGAGCCACTGCATCTGTTGAGTTCAAGGGTGTATTGGACAGGGTTTTATTGCGGGTTTGGTTTTATTTGTTGGAAAAATAAATATAGAAATATAATTTGACACAAGAGGGCAGTATAGCCCTATTTATGGTTTTGAGTTTAAACCGTGACATCTAATAACAATAAATGTTTTTTTTTTTTTTTTTGCATTTTAAATAATAGAACATTTCCCAGTGATCGTAAATAAAACAAAATTCCATTTTCTCGGTTTAATGAAAACCAATAGGTCGTTATGGCAAAGGCGAATAAACATCCGGATATCTCTCCAATGGAGCGTGTTAACGCAAACGTGTAAGTTTGAGGGGGTTAAACCGTGACATCTACACATTTTCCAAAGTGGACTATCCCAGCTAGAATTTTTTTGTTCTAAAAATGTTCTGAGAACATTACCATGCAGTGTTCTAATAATGTTTTCAGCGGGTAGTTTTCTTTTTGTTCCTAAAATGTTCTCTTAAAAGTTCTAATAACATTCTCTAAAAACATTCTAAATATGTTTAGTGCTAACATTGTTAGAAAATTATTCCCTGACGTTCTTATAACATTTTCAGCGAGTAGTTTTCTTTTTGTTCCCAGAATGTTCTCTTAAAAGTTCTAATAACATTCTCTAAAAACATTCTCAATATGTTTAGTGCTAACATTGTTGGAACATTATTCCCTGACATTCTTATAACATTTTCAGCAGGTAGTTTTCTTTTTGTTCCCAGAATGTTCTCTTAAAAGTTCTAATAACATTCTCTAAAAACATTCTAAATATGTTTAATGCTAACATTGTTAGAACATTATTCCCTGACGTTCTTACCTGACTCCTACATTTTCAGCGGGTAGTTTTCTTTTTGTTCCCAGAATGTTCTCTTAAAAGATGGCATAACATTCTCCAAGAGCACTCTGAAAATGTTTTGTGATGACTTTCTATAAAGGTTTAATCATAACATTTTTAAAACATTATCCCCTAACTTTCTTATAAAGTTTTTAGCGGAAGTTTATTTTTGTTCCCAAAATGTTCTCTTAAAACCCCCCAAAAATGCTTAGCTATAACATTGTTAAAGCATACAATTTTATTAATCTCAAAACTAAAACATCAAAATCTAACAGGTTTATGAATGGCATCCACATAAATTATTAGAAGTTCTGCGTACAGTAAATGCCCAACATTACATGTAGAACTCCGTAAAGTCACTCATGCGTCTTGACTAGGGTGTTTGCTCAGAGCACTCATCATCTGTCTTTGCTTGTCTTGGTTCTTGCAGAAGAATAATCCAGGAATCTGTATTAATAGTGTTCTACTATTCTCTCTTCTAGTTGTCCAGCTGCTCCCCCAGTTAGCAGCATTGAGCTCTGTTCTCTGTGTGCATGGTAGAGTTTTTCCTCATAGCCTAAAAAAGATGATCATGCAAAAGTGTAAACATAAAGAATACACATACATTAAGATCACAAGCAATATTGACATTGAAAACTTTCAAAATTAGCCAGCCTAATTAGCAATCAGAAATTATGTAAAGACTAATTTATTGAAAGTATAAATATGATAAATTATTAGTATCTTTTTTGTTTCTGTAATGTAAAACATATAGTTAATCCATATATCCAATATCTTAATCCAGTAAAGTTTTAAAAATGGATATTTTTCTTACACAAATGCTTCGCTTCAAAAGGCCTTTATAAGTCATGTGGTGGATTACTTTTATCATGGATGGATGCGCCTTGATAGACGGCCATTCACTGCCATTCTAAAAGTCAATTTAAATATAACTCCGATTGTATTCGTCTGTAAGAAGAATGTCATATACACCTAGGATGCCTTGAGGGTGTGTAAATCATGGGCTAAATCTGATTTTTGGATGTCTTTTGGTTGAGATCCTTTATGGTCTGTGCTTTTAGCACTAAAGCTCTAGGAGTTAAGAGTTGAACATTTATGTCTCAGATATAATAATAATAATAATAGTGTAAATAGGTTAACAATATGTTGGCTTTCTTAAACCAACAAAATTGTTTCCTAACATTTGAACAAGATTACTATAATCTGTAGCCTACTATAATGTAAAGGTAATTCTATGAAGATTTACAACAAAAGTTACAAAACCACTTACAAGGCTCTTTAGCTCCCATGTCCATTCACCTCTGCAGGTTTATGTTTGCTTCAATGGTTGCCAGATTGTGTCCTTTACACGGAGCATCAGTACCAGAGTAATTACCTGAAATATTTGGTGTAAAAACATGGTCTGTCAACATAAAACTATATTACAAGCACAAACATTGCAAGAAACACAAATGACAGAAAATAGTTTTAGACTAAACGCTCCTTCCAATTCTTCCATTAACGTTACCTCTATATGAATTACTGAAATATTAATAACTTTTACTTTCAAAAGACATTAAGATCACTTTTAAGTAGCAAAAATACAGTATTTGTATGCATAAAACACAATACCGGTATTATAGGCTCACGTTACCTGGTTGTAAATGGAGACTTTTGTGTCATCGGTAACTTAATCATCTTGAATGTAATAAGCTAGTAATAAAAATCCTAGTAAAAATGAAAGCTATTAATAATTGCATTAAAGAGCTCTCTTAATGTAATTCTTACTAGTAAAAACTGATTTAGAGAGCTCTCTTATGTAATTCTTACTAGTAATGCAATTGCAGAGCTCTGCAATTCAATTAAAGAGCTTTGCAATTATATTCTTAGTAGTAAAAATCAAATTAAAGAGCTCTCTAATCATAATTATTAGTACGAATTTAATTAGAGAGCTCTATAATTGTAATTGCTACTAGTAGGAATTCAATTGTAAAGCTCTCTAATTGAATTCTTACTGGTAAAAATGCAATAATGACGATTAAGGCAGGGTACAATTTAAAGGTTCTATAAGCGATGCTGGGCCAAAACATTTTTTGTCACATACATCAAATGTCTCCTCACTATCGGCTAGCTGCCTGTCCCCGGCCTAAACACACTGTAAAAAAACGCGGTCTCTGTAGACACCACAGGCTCCACAAACGGCAACAAAAACAATCATGTCTTACCCGGACCACGAAACCTAACAAACAGTGTTCCAGCCATTCACTGGCAAGAAGTATTTGAGGGTGGGTCTGGGGGGTTAGTGCGCGTGCACATGAAGGGTGTGTGTGTGTGTGAAGGAGAGCAGCGAAGCATCAGAGGGAAGTTTGAAAAATTACCGACACACGACCAAAGAGACGTCGTTCTGAGGAACAAATTAAAAAGAAGAAGGAGTCGGATAAAGAACGTGCGAAGTTCCGAATTTACATCGGTAGCAAAGCTTTTGAACGATGGCGAGAACTCCGGCGGCAGAAGGGCTTCCAGTCCGACATTCAGGTTGCTCTGTTTTTGCTTGACAGGTGGGTAACGTTAAATTGTTTTTTTTCTTCTAAATTGACGCTTATGTTCGCCAAACCCACACAAGGATATAATTAGCTAGAACTATGCACGTTCACAATTATTTCAGGAAGCACGGAAGGGAGGGGCAGGAGATGAGATGCGGAGGAGGGAGGGTCTAGCTCCGATTTGTTTGAAAATATTCGAACGTCAACACCCAGGATCGCTTTGAGAACCTTTAAGCTAAAACGGCTTGCCATACAACACTCCAGTAGCCTACCAAGTGTGCACGACCCATCTACGGCAAGCACCGAGGGGAAAAACACATTGCATACACACATACAACGAGTGCCAGAACATCATTACCGGTATTATAGTAACAGACTTTGTTGGATTATGTCATGTAATATCTAACAAAGTCTCTTACGATAATAATAATAATAAAGCTTTTGAGGACAGTTACACTGTATTGAGACAGTTGAGAAATAGTAGGCCAAATATTTTTAGTTTTCAACAATAGGTTTTCAACAATAGTTTTCAAACAAAATGTTTCTCAGTTTTGTCATAATTTTAGCAAATAATTTATTTATATGTTTTGAGACAGTTTTAAGACTGTTAAAACTTTTTTTATTTAAGTAGGCATCTATTTTCTTTTTATTAAGTATTAATTTTGTTGTAGCCTAATACATAACCTAAAGCCCCGTTCACACCGCCAGCGATTTTGTCGCTGTGTCGCTAGGCTCTGTACTGTGTGTACACAAGTGTATTCATTTATAATGTATCATTATTGCGTGACATTTGTGTCAATAATCGTCAAACACAGGTGACTCCGCGTCATGGGAGGGGCCCCCAAATCAAATTCTGCTAAGGGCCCCCAAAAGGCTCGGGCCGGCTCTGCCAAACACAGTGGTACAAGAAATGTATAAATGGCAACACTTTACAATGCGAGTACACTAATAAGCATTAATTATGAGCAGTGGTGGAAAGTAACGAAGTTCAAATACTTCGTTACTTTACTTAAGTACATTTTTCACGTATCTTTACTTTACTTAAGTACAATAAATAGTGCCTACTTTTTACTTTTACTTCGTTACATTTTGCAGCAATTATTATACTTTCTACTCCACTACATTTCTACAACTTCTGTTACATTTTCGTTACATTTTCTGATCAGTTTTTCCCCTGCCAAAACGTAATCTGACCGTCCGTTCGTTGCACGTTTGTCTCACCAGTGACGTTTGGTTGCCATAGATACAGTATATCAACCCGGTCACACTAAATGCGTCTCACACGCAGTGTGTTTATCGTGCAACTCATACGCGAAGGGCTGGGCGATATATCGAGTATGTACGATGTATCGTTATATTTTTTGAAACGATATGGAATGAGGCAATACCGTTTATATCGATACAGTAGTTTGATATGAGCACATCTGAAAAATAGCGGAGGTTGCAGTGTGAGCTGCTGCAGTGAAAGTAGCAAGGCTACGTAGTACAATTTGTCCTAAACATGACACAAGCTTATATTAATTGCATCAAAATCACTTTGATATAGTTAGCAAGTTTAAGGCAGCTTGCCGCCCGGTCAAATGCTCTGACAGACACTGTTGCTGACTGACAGATATACTTGCGCTGTTTAATGCGTTTGAGATGTGGTGCTTTCCTCAGTGCTCAACTTACATTTCACAGGTATATTCTCCATCTGTAAATGTTAGAAAGTAAAGCAAATATGTCCATTTCACAACAAATATGTCCATGTCAGAAGAGGACGAGCTTCTGCAAGTGAATCTCCGCTAAAATTTATGCTTCCTTGAACGAGCGCCGGCGCGCGCATGCGCGTGAATAGTATTACGTAGTACGCAATAATTCTGACTAAAATAAACATATTGCTAAAATATTTGTTGTTGGAGAAAATAAATGTGCCATATGTGGAATTTTAAACCTACAAGTATATATTTTTAATAAAAGTGAAAGTGATTATAATGGGGTAATCAAATGCAGGCTAATATAATTAGTTTGTGCTTTTGTTTTTGTTTTTATTTTCATTTTGAGTTTAGCTTTTAGTCAATATAAAAACAAAAGCTTTTTGCACATAATATTTTGCATAGCCTATATTATATTTGTTTCCATATCCTTCAATATCAACATTGTTTGTAGGGTATCATTGGGCCGAATGTATTTTTTTTTTTTTTAAATATAAAGATTTTCTTTATCTAAATAGAAAACGTAGAAAGTACCGAGATATATATCGTATATCGCCATTTGACCAAAAAATATCGAGATATGATTTTTTGGCCATATCGCCCAGCCCTACGCGAAAATTTGTTTTTATGTGCATAGGAAACACACCGTGTGTAATATTGGTTTGGTTAGGATATGGCAAGCCAAGAGGTTCAGAATTACACCATAAATTCATCTCGTTTACTGCCAAACATAGTTATTAACATATAGTAAGGATGATGTATATTGCCTAATTGCAAGCTTGTTTCAGAAATGGTGACATTTTTTTCCATCATTATTGAACATCATTATAGGAGTAGGCTATTAGGTTGAATGAGTTAGAATTAAATGTTTTATTAATCATTAGAAAATAGACATTAAGATAATAAATTGTTATGCAAGTACTTTTACTTTTAATACTTAAAGTACATTTAAAATAAAGTACTTTTTACTTTCTACTTAAGTATGGTTGTCATTGTGTTACTTCTACTTTTACTAAAGTAAATATTTATCTGGGTATTTGTACTTTTACTTAAGTACTGAGATTCAGTACTTCCTCCACCACTGATTATGAGTCAGCCGCTTTCCGACCGGAGGAACCTTTGCAGTTCAACCTAACGTTCCTATAACCCTTTTTTCTTGTGTTCCGACCGGACTAAATTGGAGATTTTTTAGTTCCACAGACCGTAACTTAGTTCCTAAAACTCTTTAGACTTTTTTAGTTTCCTTTCCATAGGTCTACGTTGATTGGTTCAACTTATAAAAGTCATTGCCCACTGTCAACACGGAACTTGTAGCGCGCTGTCTGCCATACGCTGTGTTTTTGCAAAACATTACAACTAAGGATTGAGACAAACATAACGCATTTAACCAGCTGATTGCTAATGCTAGCTAAACTTACCCGTCGTTTTGTTTGCCTCCTGCGCTCTGCTCATTTATCTTCTTCCATCATATTACTTAATATCATATTACACTGGAGCCTTTGTCTTCTGTGTTTCTCTGTACAGAACTCAAGCATAATCTTTAAATCTTTCAAGGCAGAACAGGAACATTGCAATAATAGCCTCATCCACGCTGGTTTGTTGTTGTTGTTGTATATGTTGCCGCGCTACGTCTAGTGATAAAGACCGTCGCCGTGCTTGCGTTACCCCTACCAGTTCCTATGGCCACTTGGCCAGTGCGAACGCAAGCAGCAAAACCGAGTTTGGAGTTCTTAGAACTGTTTAGAAGTGGATAGTTCCTATAACTATAAGTTCCTGTAACTACTTGGTCGGAAAGCGGCTAATAGTCAAGTAAAGTCATAATAATATTTGCAAATCATTAGCTAATTATTAATTAAAGCAGACAACTGGAAGTTGTGTGCATAGCTTTGAATAATTGTGGTAATCAACACATTAATTTACACTATTAGTTAATAAAATATGATGACATGTTTAATTAATAGTAATGCATGTATTAGGCTACTTAATCTATTAATCAAATAGACTCTTTATTAGTTGCTGATGCAGTAATAATTAATTAATGGTTTAATTCTTCATGAGTTATACAACTGATCATGATTATCTGTGCATTAGTAAAACGTGAATTAATGTATTACTATTAGTTCACTCGTATTGTAAAAAGTGTTAGGCGCTGGATAAATACATGTAGCCTAGCCATCAGCTTTCATTTCTAAAGTGATGGGAATCTCATGTTAACACCACTCCATCTAAAAAAACAACAACCGTCAAACTGTTCAAAGACATAGGCTAAAGGGAAGTTAAAACAGTAAAATCTACTTCCCTGACCATTTTTGTAGATAAAGACCTTTTAGCTGCAGAAATGTTATACACAGGCATATTTCCTAGTAGCTGCATTTTTTTCACTCGTGGAGAAAAAAAAAATCTGTGGTTTATCATTAACTGAAAACCAAGGTAAATATTTCAGATGATATGAGCTGCAGCTCTTGACGGATGAGAGCTCGATCATGATGGTTTATTATCGTTTATACTGGACGCTGTGGATGTTGTCTTGTTTTGGTGAGACTTTTTAGAAAATAAATTATGATGTGTGTTAAATTTCTGTGTAAAATAACCACTTAGTCAATGTTAGCCAAAGCTGTTCTTTTTTGTTATCACTAGACTACTTTCACTTGGATTAGTGAAAGTAGTTAAGTAATTTAATTACAAAATGTAAAATGTAAAAACATTTAAAATTAGATTTTTCTTTTTTAGGACAATATTTATGCCAAGTTCTGCAGTTTTCTGCTCCGGCTAATGGAGAAGTGGGAAAAAGCGTGAAGCTCGCCCCTGATAACCCACCCTCCTCCACGTCCATTCGAAGAACTGAATGGTCTTTTACATCAAATCTTATTATTGCAGCAGAATCTGGAGTAACTAAAATATACGATGCATATAAAGGCAGAGTCGAGTTTGACATTAACACTCAATCTCTGGAGCTGCAGAATCTGACACTGGGTGATTCTGGAAAATACGGACTCAGAGTAACAACTAATGCTGAAGATATACTTATAGGAGAAACTTCACTACAAGTGTTCGGTGAGTGTTTTGCCAAAACCTGGTTCAGTATTTACTGTAAAAATAATATCCTCTAAATCGTTTACATTAAATTAACAGAAAACTACTGACAACCCGTCAACCCCTGCTGTCAGTATTTTATTGTTAATTTGCAGTTCTCTGTCTGTAATCTTTATTGGAATAATACCATGCAAGTGAACACATTTCATTTTGAGAAACTAAATTTGAGCTATTTAAAATTAAAAACAGTATTAATCCTGTGAAATTAATTAATTTGAGTCCACTATAAAACAATTTTTAATCATTTCTAAAAACATTTCATTTCTTCAGGCAAGCAGAATATACCATAGGCTATTATCCAGCCAAATGCAGATTTGTCATGTGACAGCTTCTTATGCAAACGAGATTTGGTGAGGCATTATAAAATAAATTGATTCGATTTATTGATTTATTTTCAATATAACACGTTTAAATGTATTAAAATAACTACATTATGTATATTTAATTACTTCTGAGCTGAAAATATTATTAATTCAAAAACAATTTTATTAAAATCTTTCAATCGCTAGGGTGTCCTCTGAGGTTGTATTTATATAATTTTAAGACCTGCCAAGGACCAGATGATTTTTAAGTCCTGATACGCGCAACCATAACATTCAGAAGGGTGTCCTTTCTTTTTCACTTTACTGTAAAACAATTGTGACATTAAAATTGAATGTCTAATGATAAAAATGTATGTTTTAAATGTAACATTCTCCCAAAGTATTGGTCAACGTTCAAGAATAATTTATACAATTTTGTATTATTTATTTAAAGAATTAATAGAGCAGTGTCATGTATGTTCTTATTTTTCAACTGGTCGAGTTTGATATTGGATTTAGAAAGTAATTAGTAATAAGTAATGCAATATTTTTTAGAGAGAGAGTAATTAGTACAGTAAACTAACTACACTGATAATTAGTAATTGGTTGCTAGTAATTCATTACTTTTTTTACAGTAATTTACCCAACACTGCCCTTAACATAAAACTAAACTGCAAATTGTCTTGGAAAAGTTTTACCAATATAATAAACTTTTACAATTTTTTATGCTATGTCCCAGGCCCTGACATTTCAGTATTTTCTATGAAAATTCATTAAACATAAATGTATGCATAACAAAATGTGGCCATGTAAATACACACTGAAATAAACCCCTGATGGCCCCATTGGCCTTGTCCATAATATAGCCTATTTACCCGAAAAATGTTTTTTTAAAAATCTATACTTTGCTAGCCAGTTGTTAAAAAAGAGCTACAATGGTTGTTAGATTCATCAGATTTGTACTCACATCTTTGTGATTGTTGTAGTCTTAATTTAGCAACTTTCTGTCATGAGAAAAGGACAAGCTTTTTGCTGTTATTACAAAAGATTTGGGCCCTAAATGTGAAAGACTAATTTTAGATCCAGTGTGTGGATTTGTTCTTTCTCTCGTTTACACAGAAAAAGTATCTAATGTCAGGCTTATTGGTCCAAAAGAATTATTAATAGAGGGCAAGTCATCTGCTAACATCACCTCTATGGGAACTGACACCGTCAACTCTGTGGAGTGGATTAAAGATAACAGTCCTCTGTCTCCTAGCAACCGCATCATCTTCTCACCTGATAACAGATCAGTGTCCATCAGTCCAGTGCAGAAATCAGACAATGGGGAATATCAGTGTACTTATAGAAACCCTTTCAGCTCTGAAACGGCAAAACTCCCTCTAATCATCAACTGTGAGTGTTAAACATTTAAACATCAAGATGATTTAAGATCAAACCTGATAAAGTAGACATACTTCAGTGCTTGTGTTTGTTCTAGATGGACCAGAAGATGTTTCTATTAAGGGTCCGGATGTGGTGGATTTAGGGGTCAGTGTGTCTCTGTCTTGCTCTGCAAATTCTAAACCTTTTGCCTCATTCAGCTGGAGGTTTAATGGAACAGACACCAATGTGACCACAGACACTTTCACCATAGCTGAGACTGACTTCACACACAGTGGAGATTACGAATGCACTGCCTCGAATAATGTCACAAAGAGAAGCAACTCACAAAGTCATGCTTTACTAGTTAAAAGTAAGTGTTATAACTAACTCTAAATGTTTTTTCAACTTTTGGTAACCAGTATTTTGACCTTAATTTAATTTGTTTATGGAGCTTTCTGTTGTCATCGTTTTGTATGTACGTCTCTTTTGCTCGTAATTGCCTTGTGTTGTCTTATTATTATTATTTTTTACACTGTGTATTTAAAGTGTATTGCAATTATTATTGTGTGCAGTATATGTCTTTAGTTCTCTGTTGTTTATTGTAACTTTTCTATAGTCGGTGGTGGTGGTGGTGGAGGAGGGGGACTGACAACAGGAGCGATAGTTGGGATTGTCATTGGAGTTTTATTGGCAGTTTCAGGCATTTGTGGTCTGATTGTCTATTTAACAAAAACTAAGAAAATGTGAGTAATATGGCACATCCTGGTTTAATTTGTAATCACAGCCTCAATTTGACATATTATATACATTGTAACCATTAATAATGTGTGTACAAATCCCATCTTGTATCAGCTTCCAACAGGTCTAGATCCACATTTAACCTTTTAAGATCTCCATGATTAAAAAATATCATTCTCATGAAATATCAAACTCAAGAGTGTATGAATTATCCGATTACAGTAAATTTCCCTAACATTATTATTATTTATTTTTTTTTTTGCTGTATTTTAATTAAAAAATGTTTGTGAGAGAGAAAAGTGGTAAAGATTTTAAAGAACTTATTTGTCTTAACTCTACAGCCCAATGTTAAACAAAGAACAAAAAGGAAAATCAAGTGGAGGTATGTTTCTTCGTAATACTGACATGAGTATGGTTTAATTGAAACAGCGCTGATCCTGATCATCCCATAACAGATTTCAGATGATCTATTCATATTACAGATGATTCAGAACACATTTCTCTCAGTATCAAACTTATTGAATGTTTTTCTTTTAGCAGCAGCTCCAGCACAAAGCAGACAAGAGCCTGTGAGTGACTTTCAGTTTTTTCTTCTCATCACAGCCATTCTTTTCATTTAATGTAAATCTGGTGTGAAATTCACATATTACAAATTGTAAATGTGACACGTTACAAACACTTACAGTTTAGGTGTTTTTCGCAATAAAACCAGGCTGGTTTTTCAATAGTAGTAATGATATTCAGGTGTTGTGCCTATTCTGTCTCTGGAGTCTTTTGACTCATAGAGGTAATTAAAGAGTTTATGGCTTTTATAGCAGGAATGATGTGTGTATTTTTACTGTCACCTCAAGTGGACTTTAATCTTTCACATATTAGGCAACTGCACAAAAACATGCCAATGATTGCATTTAAACTATAGATGTTAACAAAAATTCAATTATGATAGCTTTATCACTGATTTATAGTGGACTTTCTGTTTCATGATTTAAATGTCAACTAAAAAAAATTTTATCTCAAGAGACATCATCATGTGTCTGATGTTAACTTTTTATCAATTAACTTAAATAGTTAACAATTAACTTTTTGTAGGAACCAAGTTATGAAGAAATCATTGATATCCAGAAGACAAGAAGAGATGGAGCAGTTCCTGTGAAGAGGAGTGAATCTACTGTGTATGAGAATTTCAGTTATGAAGAAAATGAGTATGAAAATGTAAAGCATTGAGTTTCAAAAACAGGCTAAGGGCTCCTTCACCTCAGACAAGGTTAATAATTTAAGTCCTATTGTACAGCATAATATAGAAATGAAGACTGAAACATTTCTTTCTTTCTTTCTTTCAAAATGCAGGTCTACATTAAATCTATGAAAACACACAGAATCTTTCTTTACATAGTCCTAGATGTTTCCCATCTTGTTTGTTTATTTATAATTACTCTGGCTGATCACATTCACTGAACAGTTTATCAGAAATCATCAGACACATCCGCATTCTTTCTTTCTTGGACTGGGAAAATACAGAAACTGTGATAGTGGGTGATTAAAAACAGAGGTTTCATTGTTGAGTATTCACCTTTAGACCCGAGCACAAAGTCATACAGGGGAAAGACATGAGGAAGTGACATGGTCATAAATAAGGGGTTTGGCTAAATAAATGTATTGTTCATTGTCTTTTTCAAAGAATGCAATATAAATACTGTCCTGTTATTTTCATTTTCTTTGCTCAAAATAAAGAGTTTGTCTTGTTCATTCCACATTCTGGTTATGGTTTTCAGCTCTTGAATATTTATAAGGCCACATACAGTACTGTAAAATACAACCAAAAACAAACGTTCAGTCTTGCTTGTGAAAGGTACTTCCTCGAAAGCTGTTTTCAGTTGTGTGGCGATTTTCACAGCCCCAAGCAGCGCACAAAACAGGCATTTTTCTCAATTCCCGGTATGAGAGGTATCAACGCATTCTCATCCCAAGGCGTCACCTTTGACCATTCTTCAATATTTGACGTTTTAGGCGCCCTTTAGAGTCACTTACATGACGCGATTAGGCTTAGGACGCGGTTAGGTTTAGGTGTGGGGTGGGGGTAGGGTACACGCGATCCTAGGGCGTCATCTAACTGACGCTAAAGCCTAGTTCACACTACGTGATTTTAAGCCCGATTTAAGCCCGATTTGCAAATCGTTGAGTCGCCGACAAGTCAGGGTGTTATCGCGTGCAAATCGCGGGCGATTAGCGGACGATTAACGCTCGCCAATCAGTTAGTGTGAAAGAGCCAACAACGCATCAAAGACAGCTCGCAGACAGCTCGCAGACAGGTCACCGAGCTCAGAAAAATATCTAGCATGCTAGATATCTCGCCCAGTCGCGCGACTCAATCTCAGTGATGTCATGAGTACAGCCAATCATAGCAACGCATGGGTTGAGGACACCAGGTAAATCTTACTTTTTCTTTTTGCATTTTTTTTCTCAGAGCAGATCGTCGAGCAAACAGTGTGCAGCACTAGTTTCTGTCTGACGTCCATATTCGCGTGTTGTGTTCTTCTCTGCAGTTTCGCGTCATTTCTGGTTCGTTTTATTGCGTGGTTTTTCGTTACAAAACATGGTTTCTAGACCAGATAGAATCGTGTTGTTGTCAACTCGTTATTTGTTTGATTATTTTCAGGATTTAGACCGTATTATAGTACTGAAACAGCTCTCATTGAGTCACAAATGATATGCTCTTATCATCCGATCGTGGTTGTATCTCTATGTAGTGCGTTGTTAACTCGTGTAGTGAGTTACCTCCTGTTGTGGATCAATCACGTTGTGTTGTGTGGTGTGAACAGCTAAACAACTTGAACACTCATGATTTCACTGAGAGCAAGTCATGTAGTGTAAACTGCACAGTTCAGCCCGACATTTTAAAATCATGTAGTGTGAACTAGGCTTAAAGGGCGCCTAAAGCGTCAGATATTGAAGCATGTCCAAATGCTTCCCAAGGCGTCAGTTAAGTGACGCCTTGGGGGTGAGAATGGGCTGGAGGTATGGGAAAGTTGATCTCCTCAATATGGCGGTGCCGTTGACGTACGCTCCAGCGGCCAATAGGGCGTCTATGTATATATTATGTCAATGCCTATATGGGCTATGTGCACAACTGTAGTTTCGAACTTCCGCTTTTGTCAGAAGTTGGCGTATCAGTTTCCGGTCTACGACCACCCGCATCCACTAATAAACAAACAAGATAAGTGCTGCTGTTGTACGAAAAAAGAGTTCTTAAACACATCTAAGTTTCTAAGAACTGCAGTGGATCTAACCTCCGTTTCACACCCGTTTGCAGTGTGTGTTGCGGTGCAGGAGCGTGCTGTTAGTGCGTTCACATATTATGAAGCGTTTGCACAGTGAATAACTGATCCGCGGCTGTACAACAAACACATACTTAATATTTTTATTATTTTTTGCGCGTCGATCAAAATGTCTATTTTGTGCAGCCACTGCGCACGAAGGTTGGTGTTTATCAGGAAGCAGTAGAAGCTCAAATGGCTGTTAGCGACTTGAAGCCGAGCAAAGTGCCGCACAGCAGTTTCCTAACGCACCATGTAAACAGGTTAGGGCTTTCACTTTTCACTGGTGTGGTACATATAACAGCAGCACAGCGATCGTTTCCACACCGAATCTATTTCTGCTGTGCTGCAAACGCTGGTGGTCAAAATGATAAAGATTGACCTGAAAATGTAGTAATTTCACCATAAATGCGTTTAATTAAATAAAATGAAGTAATCTCACCATAAATGCACATTTAATCAAGGAAAACTACAATTTACTTCAACCAGGCGACAGAACTCGTCTCAAATCTCGATCGTGGAGGTGGAAAAATAAGTTTTGTGACATGCAAGATCTATTGTTTTAAAATTAAGATGCAAAAGAAAAGGCAAGTCGGCTGCTTTTGTCAATTTCAAGTTTTAATTTAAATTATTTGCGATTTTAATATAGGAAATATTTGACTGAGCAACTTGTAATGCATGGAGTAATAGCCCTAACTTACATTGTTTAGATTGTGTTTAAACGTGCATACAAAGAATCGCAAAGCTGGCACAACTTTTTGTTTTTAAAAATAAGTTGCAACATAACTTCTGGACTTTAAATAAAAATATTAAGTATGTGTTTGTTGTACAGTGGCGGATCAGTTATTTACTGTGCAAACGCATCATAATATGTGAACGCACTTACAGCACGATCCTGCACCGCAACACACACTGCAAACGGGTGTGAAACGGACGTTAGATCCACTACAGTTCTTAGTAACTTTTCGTACAACAGCAGCACTCATCTTGTTTGTTTATTAGTGGATGCGGATGACCAGTCGTAGACCGGAAACTGATACGCCAACTTCTGACAAAAGCGTAAGTTCCAAACTACGGTTGTGCACATAGCCCATGGGATAGACCCCTTTTGCGCCGACGTCACAGTTACGTCACGGCGCTAGCTGGAGGCAAAACAAAGTGAAAACTGGAGGCGGCCAATGCAAACCAGCACAGATTCGTCTACATAATAAGGAGCTTAAATTACTTTTATTATTTTTAAATGTCATCTTATTGTGTTGTTTGGTGCAAGTATCAATGAAAAATGAATATGCTGTATCTGGATTTTTTATTTCTAGAAAATATTCACATGATTAAAATCGCACCGTAATGACACTCTTTACATTGCAGTCTTCTCTGCCCTGGCTCGGCAGAACTGCGGATCATACACACACGTCTTGACCATGCAGCACGTTATAGGCATCTAAAGATTTGTATGCCCTCAGTTTCTCTTTACGATCGGTTTCTTTATAAGGTAGGTGCAGAAGTCAGGCCACTCACCCGAGGTAACGTACGTTAATCCTGTCAGATCGTCCATGCATTGAGTGAGCGTGTAGGCGGCTATACGGGTCGGCCAATCTGGTTCTGTCCGTTAAAAATAACCTTTGGAAGTAACAATCGCGGTCCTGGAGAGTGAGTGACCTTACACATTAAGATAAAATCTGATTTTCTCCAGTCATTGTTAAAAAACAAGCTAATAAAACTTGCTAACTATCGTTAGTGAAGCGGCCAGAGGGATCTTTCTGCCTCTGCCTAAGCTCCGCACTCAAAACGTCACCATGTTTACCAACTGTAAAAGGGTCTATACATTATAAAAGTCGAAATCATGCATTAGAAAGTGCATTTTCCAGAACAGTTTGTGTTAGCCATTGTTTTCTTTATGATGTTCAGAGGCTATGTTGTTGACAACCACTGATCTATATAGAATGTCATTACATTATATTATATTCCATTTGAATGCAACTTTCAAATTACTTGACAAAAAATTACATCCTGAGAAAAGTGGATTTATGGGGGTGAAACTCCATTGACTCCCATTCATTCTGCACTCGACCGCTAGCGCCCCCGCATGGACAGAGACGTGTTACTGCAGCCAGTCCAGAACCCGGAAGTAACCAGCCAGTGCCAATTAGACATTCTCTGACAGAGCGAATTGTAAAATTATTTTGCTGTTACTTTTTAAAATTGGTTTTACTATTATTTAACAATATCTTGATTTTTGTTGGTGTAAAACCTTTATTTTAAAAGTTAAATGTTTATATAATATTTAGAACTAATAAAAACTATCACCTACTTCTGTTATATGTGGGCCTCTATGCTGATCTACAGTATATGATATTGGTGGAGGGGCCCACATAAATTTTCAGAGGGCCCCGAATCCTCAAGCTATGACATGTTAACACACACACAATGTAGAAGAAAGGCTGAATCAGTCATTCTAAAACAT